>VZRS01010275.1:16270-135224 GCA_013398055.1 Ifrita kowaldi | reverse complement strand
CTCCTCCCAGGGCTAGATTTATAGGGCTTGTGCCCACCCTGCAGCTACAGCTGTTTGTAGGAGGTTAATGAGCACTTTAGGTTGAGGTGGCCTGAACTCTATTTGAATAACAATTGAGTTCAGGTGTTGAGTCTGGTCCTGAGTGAGAGCTTGGCTAGTGCACACCATCAGGGTTTAAATACATATTACTACAATCCCTTTATAGTATAATTACCTATAATTATCTGTAGAAAACCTACTGCAGGCCATGCCAGGACACTGTGTTATGCCAATACTATTTATAAAATACAGCTTACAGATCTGTGAGACTGGATGTGATTCGTCATCTTTTAATTTTTTTTCATCTGTATTGCTTTTTGAAAAATCAACATAACTTTAAAGAAATGAAATAGAAATCAGATGTTGGAAGTTCATTTGATGCTCTTACTGGTGGTTTTCTTGTTTCTGTGGTATGCAGTGTACCACTGGTTTTTCCAAAACATAAATTCAAAGAAGGTGAAATACAATGTTTTTTTCCATAAAAATATGTACAAAGCAAAATTGAAGTCCACAAGCATAATTTTGCCTGAAATGCTTACACACTCATCCATTCAGTGCAGAAGCTTTACCTTCTGAGCTATCTCACAAACAAACAACAACTTCTCTGTGGAGGGCTTGAAGAGATCCCTTCATAATCAATATTCAGTTACAAGTACAACTTACAAGAATTTGGCAAATGATCTCAGCTAATGTGAAAAT
The DNA here is from genome assembly GCA_013398055.1 of Ifrita kowaldi. Classification (NCBI taxonomy): domain Eukaryota; kingdom Metazoa; phylum Chordata; class Aves; order Passeriformes; family Cinclosomatidae; genus Ifrita; species Ifrita kowaldi. The sequence goes on along the minus strand of VZRS01010275.1, from coordinate 134,486 downwards.
TGTGTTCTGCTTGTGTATATTGTGAAAGTAGAAAAATTGGCTCAATTTGCTCAGTAAATTATTCATTGGAAGTTATTCATTCATCACTAACAAAAATGCTGTCTTCAAATGTTTCATCTATTTTGTGTTTCATGTGCACGGAAAACTGATTTTACAATCTGTCATTCCTACAGCTGTTCTAGAAAAATAGAGAAATCTTTATTCTCACAGCAAAAGGAGGCCTCTATTCTTCCACCTCAGAAATTTTTAAAAAAATATTCCGGATATAACATTCCTCAGGTTTTTTGGGGGGAAAAATCCAGCCAAGAATCTGTCGATACAAGACTAGAAACCAGGAAAGTATTTGGTACCTTACAGAAAATACTGATGTGTGGTGTCTTTTCCCAGTATTTTAACTTGTTTGTTCTCATTTAATGATGATTTGACTTGCATCAGAAGAGGACTTCCATGATTGTGAAGTCTGGAATTTCTCCAAAGGGATCAAATATGACTGGAAAAGTAGTTGACAGGAGCTGATCCATGTTATATATGCTGCAGATTCCTGATGACTTACTAAGCCGAGAAAAAAAATAGGGAAATAGAACAAAACAGGGAAAATAAACTCATACTTGGAGCAGTTTATGTATCTATTGTGGAGATGAAACTGTTAGGGGAAGCAAGCAGGATGGACAAGAAGTCCAGGAAAACAGAGTGTTTCCATATTTTCTCTTATGTGTTCACAAAATATCCTAGAACATTTTCTTGAAAATACAGAATTTAAACCAAAACATTTTCAAGAATCTTTGTGTAACTAATGCCTGAACTGCAGAGCTAAACAGTGTGCAGATAGAGAAATGATGAATGTTGCACAAATGGATATCCTCAATACCAAATAGCACATATATTTTCATGGTGTTGTTATGAAGCTTCCTGTGTTGATTTTATTATGTCAAATTACTAATAAATCAGTAGCAATTTTATGTGCATCACAACAAAAAAGGACATTTATTTCTTTGAAATATACCATGTTTCTAATTAAGATGATAGTAAAATAAAATCAATGCATTAATGCATATCTTAATTTTAACTTGCTATAATAAGATACTCAAATAATTCACCAGTGCACTCAACATTTGAATATACTAATGGTAACCTGTATCACTACCTGTTTTTCTAAGTCAGGAGAATTATGTCATCCAAACCATTTGCTTGCATGGATATTCTATTACATACAAAAATTAAGAAAAAAAGTGGCCTGCCTTGGTGAACGTGTTACTATTAATAGGTTTTTTACATTTTGAGCAAGTGGCGGTCCATTGAAATCTTGACACTGTCAGGGAGTTAAAGAATCCACAAGGTATGTAAGCAATTTGAAAATTAAAAATACCTTCAGTTTTAGCTCAATCCTTACCATTAACTATTTAGAAAGATCATACTTACTGAGTGCCTTACCAGTTCTTATTTGGACCTCAAAAATAGTAAAATACATTCACTTTCATAGTGGGACAATTACTTGAAGTAAGCAGGTCTCAAATTCCATATGACATGAATATCTATTTAAATATGAAGTATTCAGAAAAAATAAGGGATATAAACGGTAGAGAATCAGAAGCAAAGCCACTGCTTTCTTGTGTTCGTCACTTAATGTTATTTCTGTATAGAAAAGCTTCAAACTCTTTAAAAAACAGAAATACAAAAAAAGAAAAGTTTCAAATTTTAACTTTCATACATTTATCTTTTTGATAAGAAAAGATTGACTGATAGATACGTCCTTTTATGCATTATTTTTTAGTCTGAAGGTCAGAGTGAAGCAGTTAGGCTGACATAAAAGGCAAAAAGTTAACTAGCAATAATTTTCAGGAACCAATCTCTTATAATACAACAAGATAGGAGTGGTTATGAGATATTGAAGGTAATAACCGAAATGCTTCATCTGAAAACTCATGAAACTGTATTTCCAATGTCAGAACCCAGAAATCTGGAAGATATTCCTTCTTCAGAAGGAAAGTAAGATGGTTCTGATTCCAAGATTACGAAATTGTCTTAGCGCATAAATCATACTTGAATGTGACTAGTGAGAGAACAGCTTAATATGCCAACTGATCATCTCTTACTGCTAAAGTAAGCACAGTGATGGAGATGTTTAGTTAGGGAGGCTTCTCTTTCTTCTGTCATCTATATAGATATTGTTATGCTAAAGCTTTACTAATATATGGTTGACTTGGAAAGAGAAACTAAAATTGAAGTATATCTAAACGAATGCTTTTTGATGCAGATTTTGTAATATCACATAAAATTTGGCGTATTGTTCATATAAAAATATGTATCAACTTATCCTTTCATTGACTGTTTGGGAAATACCACTTTTTTGCTAAATATTTCCAGAATTTTATATTACTATTTTGATATGTAATAAATTGAATTTATTTTGATGATCAGATAATAATAGTTTAGTCATAATGTTCTGGATTTTTTTGTAAAATAGTAAAGACAAGTAATACCAAAGTTATGTATCCAATAAATGCCTTATTTTGGTTAGCTTTTAAAATCTATGTCTTGCAAGTAAATATTTGAGAGTGTCCAGCTTTGCAGATATTCGAAACACAACTGCACAGAGTCTTGTGCACCTGCTTTAGCTGACCACACATTAAGCAAGAAGGTTGGTCTATGTGGCCTCCAGATTCCACCTTTCCAGTCTCAAAGATTTAATGATTTTATGATTTTTGATTTAACTCTCAAATGCTTTTACAGATTTAACCACATTATTAGACCATTTTGAAACGCAGTTTGGTTTCCATTATAACAGAATTTTTAAATAAGAAAAAAGAAAGCTGCAAAGCACATTTTCTCCTTCCAGAAATCTGGTGAGAGCAGGTTTGAGGACTACTTTAAAGATTCCTCAGATTTAGAATCAAATCAATACAATGGTAATAATTAATGCTATAGCAATAATGTGGTAGTACAAATGTACACAAAATGAATGCTCACAATATCCTGACTGAAGCAAAAAAGTCTGCTTTTAATAGCTATTTCTGCTTAGAGTGTAACATATTGGTATTACTCTTAGTTATTACAGATGAAAATAAATATTTTGCACATCTGTGATTTTCCCCGATTTCCATCAATTATTTCAAATATTTGTTGTTGCTGTACTTCTAGAATTTCTTTTAGAATAACACTATAAATGCAAATCATATTAACGTGTAATATTAAGTGACTATTAGTATATATTCACAGAAAAGCAATGGTCCTGTGCTGTGTGATAAAGTGTGTAACCACAAACAGTTTCAATCAGAGGGAAGCAACTGGGGAAAAGTACATTAGGAGCCTGAATAAAAAAGCTGTTCGCAATCAGTTACAGCTGAGTGCAACAAAAATTACTTTCTGGGGATCAAAGGAAATTAATGATTGACCAGTGTAACCAGAACATCCCACAGCATGTTGAATATTTAATGCCATGCTACTTCTGCCCGAAACAATCTGAGGTTTGGCATATATCCACCAAAATAGCTCATCGCTAATTAATTTGCCATGTCATTTTGCATAAAAATAGTAATTAATACTAGTCACCATGCACTATCATGAACTTTTTTCAGTTAAATATTCAATCTCAGTAGTTTCAAAAGCTTGATGAAATGGTCATGTTTTATTATTCTTCAAGAAGAACTTGAACATTGAAAAAGGTATTGCAGTCAGAAGGAAGGATATATCAAAGTTTATAGACCAAATATATTTGAGGTTGTTCAAGGTCAATGAATTTTTCCCTCCACTTGCTTGAAATTATGAGTAATAGAATATGAATAACTGGTACTCCATCTGAAATGAACTACAGCGATGTGTAACACTATATTTAGCTGTCTTTTAAACTGTTGCAGTCTCATTTAACAGGCTCCAAATTAAACCTGCATTCTCCACCATTTTAGAGGGAACATTTAGCCTGAGGTTTTGCAAATTGATTTGAAGAATTTCCAGTAATTATTACTTGAGATGCAGAAAGAATGCAATCTTTGAAGAAGCACTTAGGGTAACCATTGCAAGCAGTGGTCTTGAATAAATGAAAAAGAAGTATTGTTATAAAACTTGGATTTTGCCTTGTGGAAAAAAAGAAAAGAGTATTGCCATACAGAAAATGTTGTGGGTTTGGGTCATTTTCCTAATCTGTTTATCCCTCAGACAGATGTTTTTAAGTGCAGTGAAACACAATTTATTCTGAGCAATTGTGCAACACCAAACCCCAGGAGCAGCAATCCTACAGTCAAAAAGCCTAGAGAGTCATTGAAAACTAGCATTACTCTGTGAGAGTCTGCAATGAGCAGGAACAGCCTTGTAGCGGAAAAGTCAGAGACTGGCAGATCACTAGTAATTAAATTAATAGCATTGAGCCCAAGGCCATGTTTCTTCATCTTCTGTTTCTCATATTGCCTCTCATTTTTTATGTGATAATCTTTTCATGTTTCTTACTCCTAATTAACACTTGTTAACATTTTTACCCCCCCCCCTTGGCTTCTTTAGCTTTTTTAATTCTTTCATATAGTTTTGTATCCATTCTTCTTGCTATGTGTCGCTTCCCTGTTGGCTTATCTCTCCATTCATTTTTCTGGTCCTCCTATTACCCTCCCACCTGCGCTGTTGCCTTCTCCATTTGCTTACTGCTTCCTTTCTTTCGTTGTGCCACATGTCTGACTTCTCCTTCTTTAACGGTAATGGTTTTCTGTCAGAAAACCAGCACTTCTGATAGTGCTTTCTGATTCCATGTGAACCATTTGAGTGATGTTAGTCAAAGAACTGGTTTTTTGTCTCTGAAATGGGTCTTAATGTCTCTACTAACTCTGGGCAGCAGGTTTGTTGCAGCGCCCAGACAGCTTGGCTCCTGAAACAGACAAGGGTCTGCACAAGCCTGAACTTCTGAACTTTGGGGTAAAATGACAAGTTCAAGGGAGAATATGTGATTGGCGGTTTGGGAAGGCTGTACCTTCCTGGTACCTCAACCAATGGGGGAAGGAAGAGGGCAACATGCGGCTGGGAGTTTAGGATAAAAGGAGGCTGCCCCCTCCAAAATCTAGAGAAAACTTTGCAGGCGTGTGTTCCAGTGGAGTCTCTCCCTTTATTCGAATAAAGTTGTAGGACTCCTCTGACTCCTTTATGGGCACTGTTTTTTCACAGCGTGATTTTCCACACAACCACTTGGATCAGGTTAGTAAGAAGCAGTTTCTTTCATCTTGCTCCATGACGAAATGCTTTGCAATGGCAACAGCCTTCTTGTTCCTGATAGTACAGGGAAAGAAAAAAAAAAGCCAGATTTTCATATCTCTATAATAAAATATCACTCTACCGCAGCTTGAATTGTCAGGACAATGTGATGTTTGCTTGTTTGATTGTTTGTTTGTTTTTAAGGAGACTTTTTTTAAACTTTGGTTGATTAATTATGTCATAGCGCATTATGAGAGTGCTTTATTCGTGACTAAGCTACATTCTTACTGAGCCTTTTTACAAGTTTTACTTGGTGTAAAGCGTGATTTAGATTCCATAGCAATGTAACTGTTGGGGAAAAATTGCTTTCTGTAGGTTAAAAGTGAGTTTACAAATATCTATCAAGAAAGAAACTTTTAAGTAAACTTTCCAAGTGAATTGATACTCTTATAGTTTTATGCTGAGCTAATAGAACAGTTTGCTATCTGCAATTTAAATACTAGTACTGGTACTAAATGATTTTTCTTTTATGAAAAAGAATAAAGGGAATGAAATCCGCTAATATAAATGCCCAATATACTTGTTAATAAAAAGATATGAAGAAAATTATCATCTTAATGATTCAAACATGAGTGGCTTTATAGAATTATTTGGGTTGCAAAAAACCTATGACTTAATGAAATCCAACTGTAACTCAGCACTGCCAAGCCCACCACTAAAGTATGTCCCTAAGTGCCACATTCACACATCTTACCTGTAGTTCCCCAGATCCTCTTTCAACACCTTTCATAGACGGGTATTTAAATAGGCGGATTAGTGAAGCAAAAGAAAATTTAGTAGAAAAAGAGCATTTATTTTTTAAATATGTATGGAGGACTTTGCACGTAAAATAATAAAGAATCATTTGTAAAATAACATTATCTTCCAAAGGGTTATCTTTCTTCACAAAAGATTAAGAATTTAAATGATAATTTAACTGCTCCTGAGAAAAATTGCATTCCTTACCAGTCACTACAGACTGGTTTTTGTACACTTTCTATGTTCTAAAATGCTTTATAGGAATGGCTCAAGATCAGAGCAGCTCTCACGGTTATGAATCTTATATATGCTACTTTGCCATTCATTCTGTTACTAACATACTAAGATCTGTTGCTGTAGAACTTTCGTGGCACTTTCTTGGTTTTGGAGTAATTATTTGGTGTCTTTTAGAGAGTAAGAGGGCAGTTTGAAAACACGTCTGCATTTTCAGATTCCGAAATTAAATTTACCGATTCAGACTCCAGCTTTAAAATCCTTTTACATACTCTAAACTTTTTGCTTGATTGCTTTTCTGTTTGTTAAAGAAAATGATTGTCCTAGAAAGGAAGTGGAACATGTCCATGCAGGAAGAGCCCAGTGTTTCACTCCTAAGAGCAATTGAAATCAAAAAGTAGGAAGCTTGACAGGAAATTAACTCCAATACCAAAATTTTCTCCTATGTCTAGCATCTACCCGTCCTGTAGTGTAATACAGAAATGTATAGGTAGACATATATTCAAAGCCTCCATGGTCTAGAAAAATAAATTATATTTAGACAGGTAGATTTTCTTCTAAAATGTATTTCCTATTCTCCTCATTTAAATGCATCCAATGTTTTTAAAATATCTCTTTTGCTCATGTTCATTATTGAAAAATGCTTCATATTTTTCTTAGTCTTGCGTATATTTTATGTCATATGTGCTCGCATGGTTCATTTAGACCTCAGAATAACTTCAAAACAACTATAATATAGCTGAAGAGAGAAAACATGCCATTTTTCACAGCTCGTATTTATAAGGTGGATCATTCTTTTTTGTTTATATTGCATTGCCCTGTAAAGAATCCATGATTCCCTCGAAAATAATGACGTTCTATAAAGGCAACAAATGTTTATTTGGAGGAGAATTTATTTTCTTTTTCTTCCTGTTTCTGAGTCTCTAGGGTATATTCAGTTCATATTTTCAGTGTTTTTCCTCTCAAACAGAAGCATCTTTATTTACTAATATTTTTGCAAAAATGAAGGTGACAGGTAGACCAAGGAGAGGTGTTTGTGAGAAAGCAAAGCATTATTAATCTTCTGAAAAAATATGAAAGTTTGCTGAAGTGTTATAGCTTGCCATAATCAAGTATCAAACAAATAAAAAACTGTGAATAATATTATTGAAATATATTGTTTTGACTTCAGCTATAACTGTGACAAAAGGTTTGTAGTCCTTTGCCTCAGACAGTGGAAGTAATAGGTGACAAAATGTATCTGACCTCACTTCCTTTGCTGCTTCTACCAAGAAATTGGTGTTCAGAAGAATTGCTTACTAGGGAATAAATACTCTTAATTTTGCTAATACTTTAATAATTTTTTTCCTGGTAAATTTTGGTGTAAAATAATTTACAAACATTAATTTAGTATTTGTATCCATGCACAGCCAACATTTATCCTCCCTAAATATGCAGTATGAAACGTGGAGTACATAAAACAGTATACACACAAGTATGCTATTTATTTTAGAATAGAAGAACATTAATGGGTTTACTCAGAGTATACTCACAGTTTCACTTATGGCTGAAAGTTTGATTCATGACTACTGTTCATCAAAGTAACTTAGATCTGTTTGCATGCTTTTAGTTCAGGAAGGAAGTCGCATCAAAATGAAGGCACCAAAACATAAAATAGGATTCATTAATACAGGCTCAACACAGAGGTCAAAAAAAGCTAAATGGAATCATACACTGCACTGGTCTGTAGAGACAGCCATTGAGAAATTGCAATAGAAGTATAATATAGGCATTACCAAGATGTTTAAATGCTTAAATATCTATGTTTCTACGTATCTTTAAAGGTATACGTCTTGACATATAAATTTCCTTAAGCCCTCCGGCTTAAAGTCTGGCCCATTTATGACCTGATAACAGGAAAGGAAGGATTATCTTGTCCTTAATAGTCCTCAGCACTGACACTTCCACTGAAAGAAGTACCATGATTGTGCAAAACAGTCTCTGAGGCACTTACAGTTCTTCTCTAGTGGTCTTGGCATGTGGAGAGGACAGATGCTTCACCTACCCATAGTGTTTATTTGCACAGTTTAAAAGCATGGTTTCCAAGACAACTACCTATGTCTAAAATGGAGAGCTGAAGGGAGGTTATAACTTTTGAATCCTTCTTTCACTTCTGCTTTGAGAACAGGCTTGCATATGTTGCCCTTTGCTTATCATTACTCCAGACAAGTGTTTGCAGATTAAAGCAGTATTAGCTAGTCTAAAAAACTAATTTTCCTGTCTTGTAGAAGGAAAAGACTAGATAGCTGCCCAATATTTAATTTTTTTCTCTATATACAGTGCTCAAAGTGAAAGAAAAACTGGGGGAAAATGACTTTATAAATAACTACAGCAAAACAGAAGTAAGATCTTGCTGAGCTCAGTGGGAGCACTGAGGTATGGAGTCCTGCCTCACATCTATCATTTAGTTCTGAAACCTTCCCTCACCTGAGAGGCAGCAGTTTCCTCTCATAATGGCAAGATTTCACTTACAAACTCAGCAATGTCTTGCTGCTCTGACAGGGAAGACCTCTCAGCTTCCACAGCCATCTGAGTTGTGAGAGTTGGATGACCCTGGGAGATCAATCTTTCCTGAATGGCATGACCCCTAGGCTCCCCATGAGCTCAGAACTCTGGCGGATCTCGCATTCTGCAATATTTTGCACTGACAATGGCAGCTGGATCACAGGTCAAGAAGGAAGGTTTCTTCCCCTTTTGTTCTTTTCCTTCTTGGCTCCCGTCTGCTATGTTAGCAAGAATCAGCCAGCTAATTTGAAGTAGCTTCCTCCTACTTCTGCAATGAGCTTTAAAGCTATCCATGGTGCTTAAAGCAGTCGAATGGAAGCAGAAATGGGGGAACCCAGAGGGAGACAGCACTGTTTTTAATTGAACCAGTGGTGTTTGTAGAACATAGTGAAAAGGTACAGAATAAGCAAGTGATGCCGCAATAATTATAGTATATATATGTATAATAAAGCTCTTATTTTCCATGGAGTGTCAGCCATCCAAAACTTAAATCTGAATTATGGCGTTATGGTCTGTAGACTAAATGTTTTTATAAAAAAGGCAGTAAATGTTTAACAGTCTGTTCAGGGATTTGGATTATACCAAACCCTTTCTTTGCGTTTTTCAACTACAAACTGGCCAAAAGGGCTTCCTGAAGATTGTCTGTCTTACATTAAGTTTTTGATATTTGATCAAGAATTTAATTTCTGCATGGCACTGAATGTACTTCTTCTTAATTATCAAAATTCTTTAATATGTACTAAAACTGATGCATGCATTTAATGCTTTTGGCTTTAATTGGTGTGTTTAAATAACTTAAATCCATCACCAGAAAGCAGCGAAGGGATATGTTGCAAACATACCTTATGTCTAACTGAAGACTCATTATCATGGTTACAGTGCAGTGAAAACTTCTCAGCATAAGCAAAATCCAAGCCCAGATGTGTGCAGATCTAGAATCATTATCAACTGGAAAGCATCTCTCTAACTCTATTGACTTCAAAATATTTTTATAAGACTAATTAGAAAAAGATGCTTGATAAATTAATACAGGAGTGACTATTGCCCCTGTTTTATTATGAAATGACACAATATATTTTTGCATCATTGCAAGATAAATTCATTTTTTTATTTTATTTATTCTCTTCAAAGTCAGGAACCCTCATTTAGAAATCACTAATAACTAAGCATTCTGTGTGCATTTTGAGTTCTTATATCATATGCTGTAACCTTAGATTTTTTGCTTTAAATATACAACTTGGATACTGAGTGTTATTGGATGATTTAAATAAATGGATTAAAGTGTTTTAAGTGTTCTCTACTGGTGGGATAAGTAAAGCATGCCTCGCTTGTTTCGTTTTTGGCTTTGCTGTGCTTGAAATCAGAAATTTTCCATAGTTTGTGTGAGGCTTCTTGTCCTGTAGTCATTAAGAATGAGCTTTTAAAAGGGAAAAAAAATGTATTCCACCTTGATTTGATGTTGGCTTCCTTGCAGCAAAAGTAGGATGTTGAATGAGAAGGAGAAAATTTGGTAGCCCTTTAGCTACCACCATGCTGTCCTGTCCTTAAAGACATGTAGAAAAGCTTCCCAATTTGTGTGCCTTAATTGAAAAAGCCATTCAGCTATCTAGGAGGAATTTTAATTTCTTCTAAATTTACAAAAAACAAAGCTTTATTGTAAAGAGCTTTCCAGTGTTTGCTTAATATAAGTGGTGTTGATTTTTTTTCAGAATAATGTCTGTAAAACACAGGGAGGATTCTGAATTGTACTTTCAGAGAGTCATGGCAGGCCTAGCTGTAATCTCTTAAGTAGAAATAACACAGTATGGAAGGGGATAGGGAAAAGAACATGAGTTAAGCAGAATGTGGGTACATTTCAAGAATAAAACTGTAAGGAAGGTTTTACACGTGGATATTTACTCTGGGTAAATGCATGTCCAAAGCTTAGCATTTATGTTCCTAAAAGGATATTGACAATTTATTCAGGAGAAAGAAATATATTCTTTATTTCCAACTCGTTTCAATTTCTTTATGCTTTAAAGGAAAGTAGAAATGAAAACATTCCTGCAAAATAATAATTGATAATTAAATTAAAATCCTGTTTTATCTTGAAATCAAAAACTGACATTGTAGTCTTGAATTTCCCAGTGTGCATGCTTCCTCTTTTTGATATTTTCGTTTAAGTGTATTTTCACTTTTTCCGTCCATTTTGTACTGCAACAGAATTATGTAAATCAGCTCAAGAGATTTCAGAGGATATCTAAATTGCTCTTTAGGAAGTATCTTTCATAGGCCTCTCTGGTCATTTTCTTTTCAGACTGTTGCTGAAAAAGTCTGCTTTCAACTGAAATTAATGCAGATATACAATACTTCCTTAAATTATTAAGATTTTCAAATACTATATGAGAAATTTTGTGTTTGGCTATTATTATTACTACTACTAATAATAATAGAAACAAGCCTCCCAATTTCTTGCTGTTCATGAAATTCACTTATTTTTTCCCTCCTCAAACATATAGCATTTTAATACAGAAGTACAAGTTTATAACTAACTTAAATTCAGGATTGCTTTGTAGAATTAATAAGGTATGTTTGGAAATTATCTTTCTCTCTTGTCTGTTAACTTGAGGTGTTTTCAAATCCATTGCACTTCTGTGAACCTTTTCTTTAATGTCTACCTGCTTAGTCTTTTTAAGGTCTAGACTTTCGTTTTGATTTGTGATTCATATTTCTTCTGTCATGTTGTATTTTAGTACTTGCTATACAGGAATTGTCATAAATAACAGGGCTAATTATCTGAAGTCTTGTTAGAGAGTCTTGTTTGTTGAAATTCCCTGTTTCCTCCAATGCACACATCCAACTGTCCTAATTGCAAAAAAAACCCACAAAAACCCAAAGCCAAAAAATTTTTTTCTGGAACTAAAACCCAGAAGCCTTCTAGAATTAGATGTCATAAATGACAGAATGATAAGGAAATTATTTGCTTGCTGTAGGTTTTTTGGGTATAATAGTAATCTAAATTTGTAATGGAAATCTTTTCACAGTTGCTCTGTAACTTGTGTGTATTTTCAATGAAAATCAGATTTTCAGCCTCCAAGATCAGTCTAATGATGCAGATAAGCTACTGCAGATAACAATCCTCCAATGGGACTTGTATCTGTGTATCAGTAAATAATAATTTTATATTTGAACAGTTTATGTAATAAGTTGAATTAACTATTGACGGCAAATATAAGTTACACTCTGTTTTGTATTTTCTTTGTTTTCTGTGAAAGCTGTGAATTTTATATTGGAAGAAAAATGATACACGTTGCTTAGCCAGGATATCACAGGCTAAAACTCTAAGCAAAACTGGCTTCAAACAATGTAACTACTGTTTGTTAAAGTCGTTAGAATTAAGAATTGGTATCTTAGGTATATGTCAGGCCTCCTGTAGGCCTATGACATTTAGAAGAAGTGTGTTGAAGAAGGTTGTAATGACTGCTGAAATAAAACCTCCGAGTGATAAATGAACAGATTGCTACTGTGAAAGTGTTTAAAGGTTTAGGACTCCTACTGATAAAATCACCAGAGAGAGTATGTAGAAAATTACTCTCTTCTCACCTTTAATTGCATTGTTTAACTTGAACATTTTCTCCACTGAAGGGAGTGCAAATAATAAAACCTTTTCATTTACTATGCAAAGTCCTTTACAAACAAAGTATAGAGGCTATATAACTTAGGCTTGCTTTATTGAATTAAATAACTGGCCATCTGTAATGAAGTTCATGGTGGAAAGGAAAATTGAAATTTAACTAAACCAACAGTGTGTTAGGACTTTATCAAATGGAGATATTGCAGATGTCCTCAGGTGGATGCAAATGCAAAAATAAGCATTTCCTCCAGAGAAACAAAGAAGTCTGTCTTACAGAATGAGATGCCTAGTTAATTCAAACATGAATGATTCTGCTGAGAAAAGGACTGAAATTCTTAATGCCTTGTTTTCTACATCATTGATGTTACTTTCTGTACACAAACTTTTTTAAAAAAAGTTTTATTGGATAATGGAATCTACTTTTGACAGGAAATATTAATTATGAAAGAATGTAAAATGTTGTCAAGGAGAAACACATAACAACTCAAAAAATATCTTTCCTATATGCCTTTAACCTTATTTATATCTTTTATCTTATTGATAATAGACATAAACTGGAGGATATTTTTTAATTGGATGCAATTACTTCAGAGAAATAAGATTGAATAATGACACCTTTTAAACCAGAGGAAACATCAAATTAGCTTGAATGCACTTTGCATTTTTCACATTTCCTCATACATGAGCCTCATTCCATTATATAAATACTTAAGAAACAGGAAATGAGGTACCTTACATGGGAAAATGTAAAAGTTCCTCTGTGACAAGGTCTGTGAAAACACTTGGCACACATGTAGACAAATTAATGTTGCTTATAATTGAGAACATAGCTTACTTTTTCATTTCTTATGGATATTGCATGGCTTTTCCTTTTATTGAATGGCTATTCAAGCTTATAGGTAAAAAAAAAAAAAAAAACAGGAAATATCAGAAAAAAATATTTGCTGGTTTTTTAAACTTTTTGACAATAACTGCTTTTCGAATCTCAAAAGAGAAACTGATAGGAGAGTGCTTTGTCAGGAAACGGAAATTCTTATTGCATACAGAGGGGACAAAATGGTTGCAAAATGTAACAATATATAGAAAATTGTCCATAGATTGATTAGTCACACTTTTATGTGCTGTAGCTCGCGCAGCACAGATTTGGTTTCATTTGTTTCTCTGTAGTTGGCATAAAATGGTACACTTAATCTTTCTAGTTATTGCTTCTCAATGTCACCATTTTTTTCCATTATGTGATGTTCAGTTGGTTCCATTTCATGACCAGATATTCTTTTTCTGGTCATAAAAATTTCCAGAGATGATATTTTTGGAGTGAAATATGTTTGGCCATTTAGATAAATGACAGAAGTGTGAAAGAGAATGCTGTAGAATTAAATGCAGCCAAAGAGAAATGTACCATCAAAATCTTCATACGATGAATAAAGCCGGAAAATGCCAATAACCCTAAAATCAAAGGGTGCTAATTCTAAAAAGGGCAAGATCACATCCTGGTGAAATGCAACAATTTTGTCTTTATTTTAAAAATGGTTTAAACATGGACATTCTTGTCTTATACGTGTTTTCTTTAGTTGAGATGTCAGTACTTCTTCTGCAGCTTCTGCTAGCCAAGATCCTACGTCCTAAAAGGGATCTAAACTTTCTAGGCTTTCTCACAATTAAAAGTAAGCTAAATAGAACAACAGTCTATCTTCAAAACTTTTGAGAAATCTATTTTCTAAGAGAGTTTGTATTATTTAATTTCATTTTATTGTGTTATTTAATTTCACAACCTGGTTTATATATTCCATGTGGCAGCCAGCTTTATCTGTTCTAGTATGTCTAAATTACCCATTCCCTGTAAATTTGTCAGATAGAGGTAGAAAGGAAACTATGTGATTTGGTAATAGTTATATAAAGGGATCAGCAGAATTAAAGGATTTGACTTTTACATAGGTTTTTGTGTTTTAGTATATGCAAAGTTTACTCTTTTTTTCATTCACTGACAAAGATTATGCTTTCTGTATTGGAGCCATCACATTTTGGCATGCTAGCACTCAGCTTCCTGTATTTTTTCATAACTCAACCAGGCACAACACTTGGGACAATCCAGTGTATTTCTTGTCGTAGCAGCTGAATGTTATTTCATTCTTAAGAAAGTGTTTGTTTCTTAGTCTTTATTTTGAAGACAGCTTGGCTCATAAGACAAGATCCCAGATAAATTTAAAAGTCTGCTAGCAAAGCATGTGCCCTCCTTGCCCTGATTCCACCACCAGCTGAGACAAGTCCTATCTCTGTCTATGGAGCTGTGTTAGTAGAGGCTTTCACTAACAGTGAGGCTTGTTAGTGGGGCACGATACGTGAAGATTGCTATCTGTAGTTGAGGATGGGTGTCCAAATGTGATGAAATTTAATAGGCTTTAATTTAATTTTAATGGGATATTTTAATCTTTTAATGAGTTAGTAATGCAACTTATGTACTTGTTCTAGGTTTTCCCCCATGCAAAGACTAGACTATTGTTTATGTACTCAAAGCTATTATAGATTACCCAGAGCTACCAAGAACAGTGCCTCATTTTCCAGGTCTCTGTGAATTTACAGAGTAAATAGGTATTTTTGTTTTTGAAAGTTCCTGACAGAATGAACTATTTTTTAATGGAGCTTCAAGACTTCTTCAGCAAATAGTGTGCATTGTATTAAGAAAGTAATCTTTCAAACACATATATTCTTTAAAAAATATGCCAATTGATTTTATCCAGTAGTGTTATTTTCAAAGAAGGCCATTTTAGACAAGTATTGTGCAACTGGAGGCTAAAGAATAGAAAGAGACTGTAAATCTTCTCTCATCACACAGCTTTGGATTTTTCCTACTCAGAGACTATCTGGACACTAAATATATAGTGTAGTTATCTCCATACAGACTTTAAAAACCTTCTTGTGTATTCTGGGTGCAATGGAACTGCAGCCCAGAGACGCTTGGATTATGTAAACAGCTCCTTGAAAGCCATCAAAGTTTCTGGATGTTTGCAACATTTATCATATCTGAATAAGGTAATTGGTCATCAGGATCCAAGATCTGAAGCCACTAATACTTTAAAGCACTGATCACACATTATTCATCTCTTTTCAACACCTGCATTTGCTTACCTTTCCTTTCAGGATGACTTTTTGCAGCTCTTAGTAAGATGGTGAATGGAGATAGCAAAGTCTCTGATAAGTGAGAAAGGAAACTTAGCTTTTAGTTGTTCTGCTTCTTTACATTATGTTGTCCCCCATGAGAGAACCAGAAGGAATAAAAGACCATTTTATGCATGCTGATTTTGTCACTTGCAGAGGTGCTAACAAATCATGTGATTTCTATAACTTAGTATTTCTGTATGATTCAGTGTAATTGACAGTGCCAGAAACTAGCCCTAAGCAAATGAAATGCAACACAAAATCTGCTGTAAGCAAGTTAATCACAGTCTAAGTGATAGAAAGCTTGCACTTCATCTCTTTTCCAGGATACATTTGTAACAGAAAAATAATTCTCTTTTCTCTCAAAAGACTAGGGAGGCTGTCAGGCGCTTTGGGGCAATCGAAATAAATACTTCATGCCTCCTGTAAATAAAGATATGAAATGTTTGTGTTTGTGAACGAAGGCCAGAGTAACCTCGTAAATTTGGTATTCTAGGCTTTGACTCATGGTCTTGACCGCTGACAAATGGGTCACTGCCCCATCTCTCTGCTCTTGCACTTCTCATGAAGGCACTTGCCTTAATATTCTGTACTATAATTGAAAGCTACCTTGCTAGTACCATTTTTGAAGATATCTACTTAAAAGATTGCTCTGTTCTTATTGCCTGTAAGCATATCTTTTTAATTAATATCTGTGTTGCTCAAGATTTTTATTAAGAAGGAAGTATCTTGGACTTTATACAGCAGTGCCCCTGGGCTTGCTGTTCAAAAAAGTTGCTTAGACACATGTTTTTCTGGATATTTCACCATCCTACAATTAGATATTTCATATCCCTGCCAGTCCTTATTTATTCATCTTTCAACAATGTCTCTTTCTAGTGCATCTTACAAGTATATTTTGTGTTGCGAATGCCGTCCTTTAAATTTCAGAAAATGCAATTAATTGTTTCGTTAGCTTAATTTTATTCTGTAGCTTTTTTTTGTTGTTGTTTCTCACTCCCCTCCCTGCCCCCCCGCCCCCTTAAAGCTGTCCAAAGTCTCTGGACAGTGTGATTCACTCTTTTCCTTCAGATCAAAAACTTCAAGAGGTCATCAAAAAGGTAGTTTCCAGTGGAAAACTCAGGAGCCAAGCATGTGACAAATGGAAGTCTGTGAAAACCATACTTTCCAAAATTTTTATTTGCTGTGTATAGACCATGCATATCTTGCTAAGGAGCATGATAAGAAACTGGAGAGCAAATGTCTTATAAAAAAAGGCCTTTGCTAACAACCTATATCACCGCATTTTCCTCTTTGTGAGACTACCAGCTTTTTCCCAGCAGCAAGCACAATTACACTATCTTGCAAATCCAAAAGATTTTCTTCAAATTTAAAAGCTTGAAAAACTCAGCTTTTCTAGAGGATATTAAAAACTAGGATATCTGTATGTTTTTACATTTTTCTGTGGTAAGTATTCTACAGCATTTCTTCACTTGGATTCATTCCCTTCCTCTTCAAAGACTACGTTCTTTGAATTAAACCTGTGGCTGGACAGACATTTAAACCAAATGGGGTACCTGTTTTCATTATACCATTGCAAATCTTAACTTTTCCAATTCTCTGTTATCTGATTATTTTTTGTCTTCAGTGAAAATAAGGTCATGCTCCTAATTGTTTGCCTTTTAATAGCTATTGCTTTTGCTTTGAAGCTTTTGTTGTTAGTGATACCATAAGAGCTCATGAAGTAGTAACCAATGAAAAAACAGTAAATATGTCAGTTTTAAGCCTGTTTTTGTGACCTTATCCCTTGCTGTGTTGAGAAATTAATATGAACTTGTCGTGCTGGTTTGGTGGGGTTTTTCCCTCCATATTTACAAATGTTTATGGCTTACATTTCATACCCGAAAGTTCAAGGTTGTTTTCCAGAGCAGAACAGTCATAAACGTATGGATAGATTCACGTTTTCTTCTCTATGTCCTCATTAAAATAACTTTTTTTTTCCTCTTTCTTGCTTATTAGGATACAACAAAATTCTCAAACTTTTATGCTTCAGTGTTAATGTTTTACTCTGTGTTTAAAGCAATCAGATTACTTAAAACTATAAAGTGCATCTGAATCACTTCTTATAAAAATACAGCTTTTTAAAGCATGTGCACACATATGCACACATTTCATGCAGTTTTAAACTGAGGAACAGCTTGAATTTCATCCAGCTGTCTAGACAGCTTAACCCTCTGGAGCAAAAAACTGTTTTATTGTTCTGTTCATTATTTTTGTTCATATTTCTTAATTAATTTTGATGTACTAATGGCTAGTGTTCAATAATCACTCCACTATCAGAGAAAAACTGAAAGCTGCTCCAGTGTCTTAATTCCACTTTTTCCATTGTGTGATTTAAGATTCGTGTACCAACAGCCCTGGTCAGCCCTACAGCTGGCATGCTCCGTAGGTCCATGTAACCACACTGGACTTCACGAACTGCTACAGATCAGAAGTGCTACAGAGTGACAATAATTCATTTGGACATGGAGCTTACTGTTATAATATTTACTTTGATCCAATTTCTGAACTTGTTTGTCAACATTTTTTATTTGGATACATTTTTGTCAGACTTTCCAGAGTCGTTAGATTGAATGTAGGTGTAGTGATATGTATGCCATATGTATATGTTCACTATGAGCCTCTTGAAACTGTTGGTGGGAACCCACTGATTTCAGTTCTAAAGCAATATTTATATTTTAAACTGAGAAACAGTCTCATAAAAATGTAAAACCAAGTTCCTTCTAAAACTGGAGTATCTGTTGAATGACAGAAGATTATAAATCAGTAGGATATTCCAAACCAAAGTCTGGCGATTACTTGCCATATTTATTTCTGGAGTTAGATCAGAATTCATTTTTTAATCAACTTCAAGATATAAGACCACAACAAAAGATTCTGAAAGACTGATACTTTCAGGTCTGCTATAACACCCTAAATTAGGAGCTAATTAAATTTAGTATTTAACTCCTTCTTATCAGTTCAGGGGTGGTAGACACTTTTTTTTTTTTCATTGTATAAAGACATAAATCCTTCCTCTGCACTTTGGTAGCAGAAGAGCTTTGTAGGCAGTCCTGTGCGGGGTTCAGTGAGTAATCCAATCTCAAAGTGATAAAGGCAAAGCACTCAATCTGCAGGTCAGGATGCAACAGGAAAGGCTGTAGTTTAGCAAGAGTCTATAAAAGATAAAAGCTCTCTTTGACCACAGGCTACTTACATTGATTGGAATTCACCACAGTTCCAGATAGGTTAAAAAATATATAGTTTAAGTAAATTGAACTATTAGAAGTTATTAACTTTCCACATTTAAAATTTTATATCATGTTTTTTCTTTCTTCAAGTTTGTTTCCTCTTTTCATCAACGTGCTTTAATGTGAAGAAACCTCCATACTTTGAGAACAGAACTCATATTTATCTCTAAACAGTTGCTTTTTCTTCCTCGCCAAAGTAATATAAAAACATGGGGGCAGATTTTACGACTGTACTGCCTTTTCACTCAAACCTTTTATTTGAAAGCTATATTTAACCCTTTGGATTTCATATTTCTTATTTTTCCCAGTTATCTGGGGATTTATTTCCTCTGTTGAGATTAGTGAATGCTGTAATAAAGCCATCAAAAATAACTTTTTAAGGAAGACAGCAGTAGTTCTTCTGTCTTCAGGCATCAAGAAGAATTGGGTTTCAATATTTTTATCATTGCCCTTTAAAATTACCTTAGCCTTAAAATATAATTTGATATCCTGACTACCTGAAATGAAACTATCAGTGAAATTCTACATTAACTTATATCTATGTCTATATTCATATCTCTATGACTGATAAGAAACTTCGTGATTCTTTTACTGAAGTAATGGAGATGGAGTGTGAAAGGGGCTCAGAGAAGTTTTCTTGCTGTTCTCAAAAGCATTAATGGAAAAAAGGAAGTGTTAAATTCAGGCTAAATCAGAGCAAAATGGTAATACAGCAATGAGAACCAAAAATGATAGCTTTGAGTTCAAAAGTCATGTTCTTACTGATATCTCCCTGCTATTATTCTTCTCCTCTGTGTACATATTTATTGCTACTAGAACGTAGTATCAAAATACTTAACAGCTCTTGACAATGTATTGAATTAAGGAGGCAGACCAAAAGGTGTGGTGGGGATACGTATCACCTGAGGAATCCAATACAGTTTTATTTCTGAAGCTTTTTGAACACTTACTGTCTTGCACTGGACTGACATTAGTTCCTTTTACTAAGGTATTTTCTGTATCAAAGAATACATCAAAGCATCACAAAAGCTCCATGAAAAAGCTTTCATAAGACTGCATACAGAAAGTTGTAATTTCAATTCTTTATTACTTTCACTCTAAATAACAATGCATGTTATAGAAATTCACAGATTAGAGAACAGTATCATAACTATAGTTGGCTGAGAGAGCAAATAATCATAGTTAGCAGTTTTTACTAAATTTGGATAAAAGAAATATTTTTGCACACTGTTACAGTTGTTTAATTCTATCCATAAACCCCACAACTGTTTGTAGAAAAAACACAGATGAGAGAGAAGCTAAATGTATCACTGACTAATATTGCAGCATGTAATTCAGTCTGTGGCCCTCCTTTAGACTGGAATCAATGACAGTCGTGGCAGCTATACAAAGCCAAGATTAGCGCATGCAGAAAGCTCCTGTTAATTTACTGTTCTACAGTGTGTTGCCAAAATCTACAGTTTCCCTTCTGGCATCATGTAATTCAAATAGAGGAATTACGTGTTACTCATTCTCTAACTATTAACTATTGCTTATGGATATTGCATGAACACTTCCAGTGGTGTCTTTCTGCCTGAGGAAGTTAGTACTGTCCTCCCCCACTTAGTACAAGCTTAGAGAAATACTTCACATGACTGCTTTAGGTTCTAAGCTTTTTCTGGTGAGGTCTGGGATATATATATATATGGAATTGTCATGGTTTAACCCTAGACAGTGATTAAATACCACACAGCTCCTCACTGATTAGCATATTAGCATATGTATAACCCCCCCACACAGTGGGATGGGGAGGAGAATCAGGGTTAAAAACCCTAAAATTCATGGATTGAAATAAGCACAGTTTAATCATTTAAACTATTACTGATAATAATACTAATAATAAAAAGGAGAGGAAAAAAGAGAGAAAAGACAAGAAAAAACCAAGCAATACACAATACAATTGCACACCACCCACTGACTGGTGTCCAGCCCGTCCTCAAGCTGTGACTGGCCCCTTTGAGCCCAGGTCAGCTGTCCCAATATTGCATGGAAATGGAAAAGTCCTAGACTTAGGACGTGCAATACTTAACAATAACCAGAACATTTGTGGATTATCAACATTCTCATATTGAATCCAAAACACAGCATGTACTAGCTACATGAAGCTAGTACTACTAGCTTCTAAGAAGAAAAATGAATTCTATCCCAGTGGAAACCAGGACAGGTGTATGCAACCCAGGCACACTCAAGGCTCTTTTCTGCAAATGGGGCAGTATGCACATGTAGGAGGCTGGAAAGGTACCAGCAGGTAGTCCTGATGGCCAGTTACAGCTGGGACTCAAGCATGAAATTTTGGTGTGGCTATTTTGAGGAAATGCTCACTCCCCTCTCCTAACACAAGACAGCTGTTAGGTAAGACAGAAGGAATTTAGTAAATGGTAAAAGGTAAAGTATGTCAAGGTAAGAGACAAAGTAACTTTCACACTGAATGGGAAGCAGAGTTGAATCTTAGCCGCTTTTTATCTTTTTCCTAGGGAAATGATCTTACATCCAGTATTTCATTCTGGGAAGACTGAATAATCTGTGTTGTCATTGACAGGAAGCAGTAATGTAATAGTAGACATTGCAGTATATCCTGCCTGAAAATTTCAAAGTATCTTCTATTGAGGATATAAATCTAAAGTACCTATCTTTCTTTTCTAATGCCTTAGGTCTAAATATGCTCTGTTTTCCATAGAGAGCATCTATAATTTAAATGATTTACTCAATGCATAAAGATTGTGAATTCTCCAAGTGTTCCTGCTTTTATTTCTCAAAGAAAGCCCTTAGGAAAAAAAAAGCAGCTTGAATATACAGTCACTCAAGATGTGGGTGGAATCTCTGAAGTACTGCTTCACCTTAAAACTATCAACATAGAAACACATTGTGAAAACAACAAAGTGACTGCTGAGTATATGAATAATATTGAGATGGCAGTGCAAGATCAGTCACTTCTCGCAGGTCTTTAATATCAAACCAAAGACAGAGTTTGACTAAGATTAAGGTTACCACAAATAACAAGATACAAACATTTGTATTTTCAAGTGGTGACGAAGTCAGTGTGTCAGGGTTATATTTTATATCCACACTATGTTAGAGCAGTATTTTCTTCTGGCATTTTGCTGCACTCATTTTTCTTGTGACAAAGGCTTTTTGGCGTATGTGCAAATGCTTCCCATCATCTATAACACAGCATTGCTAATTGTGCAAAATATGCAGATGCTATAATTTACTGACTATCAGCTATAAATTCACTAGTAATCGGGGAGAGGGGTGGAATAAGAGAACTGTAAGTAGAGCTCTACTAAATGCATCTTACTGTATTATATTTGCTTCTGCTTGTGTGTCTGTTGAACCTTTCCCATCTCTTCTCTTTTCCCTTTTAAAATGGGACTGTGTGGACATCTGCAGTTTTCCGAGAGTTAATTACAACTCCCATAAACAGAAGATTATTTCATCATTAATTATATATTAGGATGACTTACTTTACAAAACGTTTTTTTTTTTTATCTCTCCCATTCTTTTAGCTATGTGTTCATATCTTATTTGAAAAGAATGTTCTTAGTGGTTAACTATTTCAAAGCATTTTGGAGGAAGAGTCCTGAGGATACTGAGTTAAAACAAATGGTGGCAATAATGAACAGTTAGGACTTGCAGCAAAAGTAAAGACCAACTCACCTCCTGCTGCAAGTCTCAAATAGAATCCGATGTGATCCAGAAAAACTTCCCCTAAACCAGGGGTAGATTACCTTGAACATAAGTCCATCAAATAATTAAACCTAGTTTAAAAGCCCCAGTATTACAAGGGAAAATCTGTGTCCCTTTTCTCCTTCATTGTTTACACAACCATGTGAAAAGAGGCAGCTTGATTTCTAACACCCAGTGTTTCAATGGACTCTATATTATTTTCCAAGCACTTAGGGAAGTGTTGCAATTCCTATTTTGCTCCTTACCCTTACCAAGACATTGCTAGCCCACAGCCCATATACACTCTAGTGGATGTGTACTGGTTTTATTAATCGCCTGGGGAACTGATATGTACAGAAAATCCTTTCTTACTAAAAACAATTGTAGCAAATTTCATACAAATCGGTGAATGGAGAAAACTATAACATTTTGTATGTGAGCAATGGTCTTTGCAGTAGAAGATTCTGTATTGAATGGAGCTTTATTTTGTGTCTCATTTGCCTTATAGTACACATGCAAATGCTGACTTTTTGACAGAGGTATCCATATATGTTACATGAATATGAGAATAACTGATAAAATTTCTCTTTCAATTTTTTTGCACAAAGGAGTGCTTATAATTGATTTTCTTTTAGGAACACAGTATCCAAAGCACGCATTTGAATTGTACACACAAACTCCGCAACTGAACATGTAAAAGAGAACATTGGTCAGGAAAATATGGAAGAAAGCAATGGCCTCAGGTTTTTGAATTAATTAGGGGTTTTTTATTATTATTTTTGCTTCTAAGGCAAAAATACTATTGTGTAGTCTTAATTAAAAGTAATCTGCATTTCTTTTTGCATTTTCACTATGACGTGGTTTATTACAGTTATTCAAATATAAAGAAAGGCAATTAGGTGATACCTTAATGACTTCCACGTAATTCAGAGCCAGTCTGTCATGTAAAAGAGGGGCTTACCTTACAGGCCAGGTGTTATGCACAAATCTATGTCAAATAGGCAAATTTTTCAAGCTTTAGGTTTTTAATTTTCTGGGTCATATTTCATCACTGCTTTTGCTTTCCCAGTTATAAAGTAAAAATTCATTAAGCATTTTTTTTCTGTTTATATATATATTTTTATATATATATATGTAACTTCATCTGTACTTTTCTGTGATTAATAGGCTCTAACCAGTTTTCTTGTAATAATGAGGTAAATCTTTCCTCTGCCATGGCTGTCTTGTAAAATGAAACCCATTAAATTAGGCTTCTTTCTCTTGCTAATCATTCATATTCAGCTATTGACATGTAAAGTCCAGATGGTTGACTTACTGACTATCCTAATTCATTCTTTTGAATAGCAACAGTTTGCCTTTTGTCATGTGTTTTCTCCATTTGTAAAGGCTTTTGTTATTTATCTGCATTTACTGAATAAGTTTACATATTATGGCACCTAATAAGTTCTCCAGTCTTTAACAAAATTTTCTTCAGATGCGGCAGCACGGTACCTGTGTAGGAATCCCATAGATTCTTCCATGATATCTCATGAAAATCTGGTGCAATAGTACTATTTCCCTCATTTATTTATTTCAATGAAGCCATTTCAAATATTAAGTCTGATTAAAATATGCAGAATCTAATGTAAAAAATATTGAAATTAGTGTTTTTGAATTTTGCATTGAGCTTATAGGCCAAGGAGATTAAAGGGAGACATAGAGTTTAGATGCAGTGAAACAACAATTGCATGTTCATTTGTAATATTAACTTGTGGGTGGTTCTGCTGCAAACTTAAGTCTTTTTTTTTTGTTTTGTTTGATTTTGCATATTTTGCCATTTACATGATGCTATGTCTTTTATTCCACTGCCTTCATACAGAAACCTCAGTAGACCTTTAAGCCATACATCTAAAGCCATTACTAGCTGTCATGATTTTACAGAGTATTTGTCCCTCCTAAGAGACTGAGAAGAGTGTGACAATAGAAGAATATATCCTATGACACCAAATTCCAATACCATCAATCACAGTGGTTTCCTTTTATTTCATTGGTGAAAAACTTGATATTGTCTTTGAGGTAATTTTCTTAAGTGCTAAATCACAGCGTACATGTTTTCGTAAGATGCTTCAATAAAAAGTGCAGAATGTATTCCATAATCTCTAATATACTTCAAACTTTCTCACAACCATGGTGCAGATGAGTAGAATTGCATTTTGGGAGTTCTACATCTGGGAACACTGTGTGAAAAGATAATTATGGGTAAATGGAGCATTTTTGATACCAAAGATAGCCTTAGAATGAGAAAGAATAGGGAGATATGCTATATTTAGTTTCTTCAAATGAATATTCCATTCTATAATGTAAAATGATGGTTGGAAATTATAGTTTTAAAGTGACTTTGAAAATGTCCTTGATTATGAATTCTGATTTTATTTAAAATTTCAGTGTCAAACAAGGCTCTTGATATCTTTAAATGGTAATACATAAAAATCTAATTCTATTTTATATTTGTCAACGTTGGATTACAGAAAATATTCATACTAATCTTCATCAATGCTAAAGCATCACAACTTTCATGACAGAACTTAAACTTTGCTAAGGATATTTTAAAGAGAACTTATTTTGTGTCTTGGTTTTTGTTGTTTTTTGGGGTTTTTTTTCCCTGTGAGATTTCTAAATTTAATTTTGCTGCCAGAAAGATAGGTATATTAGGTTTAATTCCTAAATGGAGAGTGTTGTTATCCTTATGACATGTGAGCCTCCAGATATGCTATCCATCTTGAGTGGGATTTTGAGCTGTCAAAACACATCTGAAAAACTAAATTTGTTCTCATGTTCCATTTTTATGAAACTATTGGTTTTGAATAATGTATACGCAATCAATAACATATTTATGGCGTATGTTAGTGGTGATCCAAAAGAATTCATAAATACATGAAAAAGAGTTTTGTGATACAAATTGTAGATTCTATTCTATTATTTATTAATTTTCAGGATATAATAGGTAATGCTTTCCGAGATCCATAGATAGACAGAGTTATTGCTATTTTCTGTGCTTTGGGGAGAAAATTATCTTCATGGCTAAAACACTGTAGATGTAGGTAGTAGGGGAATTATCATCATGCCTAAAGTTTGCTGATACATTTCAGAAGCCACTTAGGACAAAGCAGATAATCCTTCAGAACAAACGCTGATGCTAATGACTCCACTAATTATTTGACATAAATATATTTAAGTTTTCAAAAAACAGGAAAAAGTGGAACTTACACGAGATAGGTCTTTTAAAATAATATTGTCTTAGTCATATTTGAGTCAAATATGCACAAAACACTATAAAATAATGTATTTTTCGGGGGGGGGGGGGGGGGGGAAGAATCCTAAGCTGCTGCTACGTTCCTCAATAGGTACAGATGGCATCAGTGCTGATGCACTTGTAGAAGCATAAGAGCCTGATCCCTAAAGACAGTGAAACCAGTGTCTGCAAGTTCTCACACTTTTGCTGAGTTGCTTTGAATGAGGCTTGTCAGTAATTCTTGTACCCTTCAAATAAAGCCTTGCCTCAGTTTTAGGATGACAGTATCCTTTGGCAAGAGCACATGTTCCAGGGAAGCCTACAGCGAATGTGCAAATCTTGTTTCCCATTTGTTTTTCAATCACTCAAGCTTGCAGTCAAACAACAGAATTATTTTCAAATGTTTGCTGACCAGGAATATAAAGGTCAAGGAATGTTTAAAAAGAGGATAAACAACTGTCTTGTTTAAGTTAATTTGATATATTAGCTGTTTAAAAAGTTTATGAGTGGAAAGCACTTTTTTTTAAATTATAGAAAATGTTGTGAAATAAATATTCTTGTGAATATATGTCAGTGAAAATTTATGTATGAAAAGTTTTGTCTTCCTTTCTCTTTGCCATTTACAGATTAACTTTATTAGCAGAAAAAGTAACATTTATTTCACTGACCTTTTTAATTCATTGCATTCAGGTTTGCACTTTTTTTTTCCTACAGTAAATGTAGTGTTGCAATTACTAAAGTCAGCAGTTCCAGTGGAAATACTGGTGAGCTCATTAAGTGCACTGTCAGGTGTTGCCAACCCCAGATGTCAGCCAACTGAATAGTGAAATATAAATAACTCTTTACAGAAGAATTACCATCTAACAAATTACCCATCTTGGACAAAGCTAAACTAGTATCCTGTGGTTGGGTTTGCTACTTACTAGCTGCTAATGTGTGGAACAAATGAGAGGAGCATGTGCCCCTTCTTAGAAGGCATAAATCAGATTAATGACTGCCTGACTCTCAGAAGCCTGTTTGACAGGTGTCCACGCAAAATAGAATTTAAATGCAAGAATGCACTCCAATACTATCTTTCTATTTATTTTCATTTGTGTTATTCCTTCCTATAACCAAACTATTTACAAAAAGGTGGGATTTCTTGATGATTAAATTTGTACTTCCTCTGAACTTTCTGTATTATTTTCTGTGGATTTTAAGGAGCATCTAGGTGAGAAGTAATACAGAACAACAGCAGCAAAAAGTTCACATGCAGCAACAGCAACAAAGTGGGGAAGGAGAAGAGGTGAGAAACAGAGAAAGTTTTACTCCACTTCTCATGAGTCAGTGTTTTGGAACTTAAAAGTGTTGGCAATACTGCTGTCAGGTGCAAATGTAATAAATTTCATTTGATTAGCTTTGCAGAACACTTTGAAAATTGCCACCTCTATGAGTTTTTATACTCTTTTGTGTAGTGCATATCTTTTATTTACAACAAACCTTCTATTTCTTCTGAATTCTTTTGAAGACTAGAATGTGCCTCCTATATTTGTATTTTTCTTGTTTTACAACTAAAGTCTAAATCTTACCTTGATTGACACAGCCCTACCTTAGATGTAATGCAAGAACACTGAGTTTCAGAGAGAGAACATGTTTTATAGGTACTGTGTGACAGATGAATGTGGATGTTCTTGGAAAGAATGATCTTGTAGCAGAGAAAAGCATGAATGGCAGTCACTGGAGTTTTAAACTTTGTAGAAAGGTGAAAGAGTCTATGTTACAAATAGAATCAAAGAGTCTATGTTTCAGTTCATTTATGAAAAATCTGACATAGTGTTCTGCAATTATATATTCATATGATTGGAGGTCTGTCTTACCTTCTTGCCTCAGAAGTATGTCTTCTATTGTAGAAACCATTTGTGTGCACTTGGGAGAACTGTGTTCACGCTGATATACAGGTCATGGCAAATTATTTTTCCTCAACTTGTTTCTTAAGTTCTGTGGTATTAGTCTCCTTTCCAAACAGAACAGAAGAGTTGCAGATCTTCTTTAACGAGTGTAAATGACTCAGACATGCAATGTCTTTGAGATAAGAAATTCTTAAATGAGGTAAGTCTGAAATGGATGTTGGTGTGGGCTTTGGCTCAGCCTAACTCAAGAAGCGTCATTATAAACTATACTTGTGGCTGCAGCAAGGAGCTTGGGGACTGTTGACTGAGAGGTGAACCTCGAAAGCAAAAAGAGGCCAAGTAGATCCAGTGTAAACAGTTCTAATATAATAATAAATAAAAAGTATAAAAGGAATAGTCCTTAAAAAAATCATATCAGTCGAAATGTTGAAATAGATATTTAGAGTGTTACACTCTCTTTGCATAAACTGTAATACAAATACTACCACCCCTCATACTGACATAATCTTATCTAGTAGTTTTAGTGTTGGACTGAATTGTCACTCCAAGTGTTCACTTAAGAGTTTTTGGTTTGGAAGGCGCTTAACTATGTATTCTGCTATTTTGCAGTGATTCCTGTTTGAGTGACATGATAGGCTGTTTTTAATTTGTCTTATTGGTCTTGTGATAATTACAATTACACCTGAAGGTTAAGAATGGAAGTTAAACATAATGTAAGTGGGGAAAAAAATGTCAATACTGGTTGAAGAACATAATTTTGATGTCATTGTTGTGGAATACTTGTAATTTACATACATAGAGCTGGTGAAAAGTTACCACAGGTGGGATGGGACAAAACCCAAAAATCTAGGGAATTTTGATCTTTAAATTACATCTGGGATCACATAAATCTTCATTTAAAAAAACACTTCCATTTGTCCATTGGCTTATTTTAAAGAAATTGGAGCTCTTTCTTATGTGAGAATTAGGAGCAATCAATATTAGCATTATTGTCGTATCCTCAAAATGGTCAGTGTCTTTTGCAGTCTCCTTGTCTTAGAATTGATAACATACTTGCTTTTACCGCATATTGTCATGAACTAGTAAAGAAAAGGAAAAAATGTGTATTTTCACACTTCAGCATCAAGGTTAGCTTAACTTCTAGGTTGGCATATAATCTCTGTTGTCTTGGCTTGTCTAAGCTTCCTAAATGTTTTGAAAATATGCTGAAAGTTCATGCAGTTTTCTTTACCTTTTTCTGAAGTAACTCCTCTTTAATGGCAGTTGCCCTGACCATGAAAGTTGTGGAGCTCTAAATCCTTGTATCTAACCCTTGCTGCATCGTTATAAGAGTGATGTTCTGATCATAAACACTCTTTGCTTCTTTTGTCCAAATTAGTTCATTTTTCATTATGTTTCAGTCAACCATCCATCTTGATCTTCATTGATGACACAAACAGCACATGTACACTGCAGAAATAACAACCTTTAAACAAGTCAATCCAAAATCAATGCTATCTGTGCGGCATTAACATGACAGAGATGTTTTCCTCTTGGAATTTCAGTTGCAGTATTTTCTGGGAAATCCCTAAAGATTTCAGAGCAATTGCTTTGGTCGCAAAGTATGGTTCAGGTGAATGTTTTTCAGTAAGTCTCATCCCAGATGTTAGTGAGGAAAAATTTTGTATTTTAGATTTGATAAGGATTAAACTGTGTAGTTAATGGTTAATTGAATGTAGAGTTTCAGATTTAATACATTGTTTAAGCATTATCATAACCTTTGAAACTTTACTAAAAATACATTTTTTTGATTATTCCAATTATCACTGTGATGTGAACTGTTTACATGTTATCTGGGAAAATACAGTTTCAATTAACAGGCAGGCTCTAACAGAGTCGAGGGGTGAAAAAAGCTTCCATATTTTCATAATTGTAGAAAATTCTACTGTCTGCCTTGCAGAGAGTGTGCTTTTAGGAGACAGTGTATCTCCTAAAACAAATCACAGAGACTAGAATAAGTAATTTTGCATCCCTGACTGGTTTCTGCAGCCTGTTTCAGAGTAACACACCAGAATATCTACACACTGTGCAGAGATGTGAAGTCAGGAAATGCTCAGCACAGGGATGTGTTTGAATTTTTATGCCTGAGAAGCATTTGGTGACTCCTCTCATGCAAAATCTGGAACATGTAGTGTCTTACTGAGGACAAGCAGCTGTGCGTGTTCCTTGAAAGAACAAAGTAAGTATTTTAAGAAGCAGCCATTAAGACAGATGCAATACTGATTTACATTTTTGTTATATTTCAGTGATTCCAGCCTTTATCTAGGATGTGGGAAACCCAGATTCATAATCTTCTTAACCCTAAGGTTAAAATTTGTACCTTTCAGCTCTGTAGACATAGATGGTATCTCTGTACTGAATGTTCATGCTTCACAGATACTTAAATCTGAGTTTGAAATAACCAAATAACCAAAAGAGGGAATTTTTTTTTTTCATCTCTCTTTCAGAAAGTCACATTATAAAATAGTTTTCAGAGGAGTTAGTTAGTTATTTGAGAGCTTATATGGTAAACTTAATGAAATACAAAGAGACTGGCAAGTACTGGCAGTGGTGATACAGGAATTAGCATTATATTACATGATTAGCATGAATTACAGTGTGTGATGGATTTCATCTGAAAAAATTGAAATTTCATAACTCACCAAGCTATTTTATTTTTCTGGTGCAGGACACAATGGTTTTGTTACAGCAGAACTAGGTTCTGGCAGTAGAAGACCAACAGTACCTATAATACCTGCAGCCGCAACTTTGATTATTGCACAGAGTTTAAACATTATTTCGGCCACAGATTGATTTGCAAAGAGTTTTAATATTCTAGTACTAATAGAGCTGGCTGTTTCATTCACATGTAACTTAAGAAAAAAAATCATAAAATGTATTTAATTAGATTCATTATTGTGAGCAAAAGGATATAAGATTGAGATTCACAAATTAACAACTCGCTTTCACCTGTCATCACTCGGTTTTATTGAAGATAGTATAAACTAGCCTCAGGAATACCGCCATCTTTGAAAATCAGTTTTTTCATGTGTATTTGCAGCTCAAGCTTAGCAATGTTGCTTTCAAGTAAATAAAAGACATCAAATGTAAAATATAGTTTGTATGGCTGTGTAATGTGTTATATACTGTGCTGATAAAAGTTGGCAATGTGTTGATAGTTTGTTGGGGTTTTTTTAAATTCACACTAATTCTTTAGTAGAAAATATTTATTTTCTCTGCATGTTGTTTTAATTTTCATTCTTTTCTTTCTGCTTTATGCATTTCTTTCCTTAGAGGTTTGTTCCACAGTTTACTTAGCTAGATAAGAAGGAGAAGTAAAATTAGGGGTATTGCAGAAAAGCTTTTTCTATCTTCAAAATACATCCTACCTCACAGGAGTTAGTCAACTCTATCTTACATGTGGTCACCCACTTCGAATATGCCCCAAAGAGATGACATTTTGGCCCAAAGAACACTTAAACACTCTGCGTATGTAGTTTGTGGTTGCTGTAACAAATAAGTTTAATATCTGTTTGTTGTGCACTGTTGTCCTAACTATCTTTCTTTAAATATACTTTACTTTAAATAATTATGAATTTTTGAACTCTATTAACAAGATTTAAGGCTGGAAAGTTTTACCACAGGGCACACACGTAGCTGCAGGTGAAGAGCCATGAACTTTTTCCTTTTTATTTAACTGGCTGCAGACATCTCAGGGGAGGTCCAGCAAGGTTCCCAAAAGCACCCTCGTGTGTTGGGTGTGTGCAGTTCAGAGAGACAACAGCACTCCTCATTGATGCTGAAGGGCAGCGTGTGTTCACACCTTTCCTTAGCTTGGGCTTTACTGGTGTGTTTGGTCTCTTATGTAGAATTCAAAGCACATTTTACCCAAATTTTGGTATGAAAAAGCATGGTTTGCCATAATTGGTTATTATAATACAGAAATACAAAATATCTGAGCATTCTTTGTCAGTTGCATTTAAATCCAAGTATCCTTTCTAATATTTAGACTGTTATTTGTAGACACTACATAGTGATAAGGCAATACCTCATCATGATGTTAAATATGAAGTTTGGGAATATCTCAGCTGCCAGAAAAATGTCGATATCCTGATGTGACATTCACAGAGCAGTGTCCTGTTTGAATTACTAAACAGCAGTCTGTACAGTCAATGACACAGTTTAAAATATTCAACAAGAAGGACTTCAAGCCCTTATAAAAATAATTTAATTATGTACGTGTACCTTATTTAGGAAGCTTTGGCTTGCAGTAATGAAATTGTGCATATATATTTTAAAATCACCTCTCAAAATATCAGTGTCAGAAAGATAATTCTCTCTCTCTTCCTACCCCCTGCTCTCCCCCGCTTTTGGAAAAGATACCTGACATAAAAATGTAATATCACCCTTTATTGTCTGGCAAATCTTATGAGGTAATATAAAGTGGTAAAAGTATAGTTTGTGCATTTTTATGTTATTTTGACATTTTTTCTCAGTGACTGGTATTTTAGAGCAGATCTCTTGAGATTCTTATTGAGCATTATTTTTTGTTTTTCTGCAAAAGACAGCATGATTTCACTTGTTAAGAATAAAATATTTTCTTACAATACAACACCAGATGCATTGCCTTCCGTATGGTGGAAAATCTGTGTATTGGGTTTCCCCTGTATTGATTTGTATCTGAGCCTTTTTCAGTGCATTTTGCTCTAGGTTTTATTATAACAGCTTGCAGTGCAATCAAAAGATATGTTTGTAAGACCTTTTTACTCTAATTTGAGACAGTCCAAACAACCCCAGTCAATAAATAACACCAGCTTGGCATGAACTGCAGAATATTGTATGAAAATATGCAGCGTGGTTTTCATATTCAGCTTCCGAAAGTATTATGTAAATAGAAAAAAAAAGAAAAGAACACTGTATCATTGGATTGCAAAAACAGAATAACTTTACCATCCTGCAGTTCTGAAATTAGATGAATTTAATAAAAAGCTTTAACAAGCTTCACAAATCTGAGATCTAAGAACTCTGATCCTTCCACTTCAAACACATGGGCCTGTAGCACTTGATATAAAGGGAGAGCTTGTTAGCTGTTGGCAACAGAAGTCCTTTCCGAGCTGCACCAGTCGACAGGGGACTATTTATGCAGACGAGCATTGTGCATAAGCCTGATGCCATTGAAGGCAACAGCAGAACACTGTTGTGACATTATGGTGATCAGCACAGGGCACAACACGATTCACAGAAGTGGTTGCTGAGCAATTATCTGTTTTCATGGGTTTTTCTGGCTTGTAAAATTAGGGCATTTGAAAAGATAGTAATATCCTGTGTGTGAACTACAACAAAAAAAACCCCCTCTTTGACCAAGTTAGAATATCACATTGCTTTTATGTGAATTTTCTTCATATTTAGACATTACCATCAAATAAATTTTTAGGTCTTAGGAAAAACAAGTTTTTCAGCCCAAACACAAATGTGATACAGGATTCCTTTACAGATAAGTGCAAACTGGTGGACAAGAATAATCAGTCAGGCTGCATAAACCTTATAGCTGAAGGTCGTGGCTAAGGCAAAGAAACAGTAACACCAGTGTTAATACGCTTATTAAAAGAATAGATTTAAAGTCAATGTACAACTACTTGTATCACCAAGTGAAGATGCAAAACTTACATTTATGTTTTCACACCTAAAGTAATGAACACTTTTAGTAAAAGGGTGATTATTCATATATCTCGATTTGGAATATATCTATTTACTGATAAAGCATCTAAATAGTATTCTAGGTTTTAAGCAAAAGCAATCACAAATGGATAAAAATCCCTAGTTTCCTGTGAACAGGTGATATCTGTCTATTTACAAGCCCTAACTGGGTTAACTCGTCTTATGGGAGGATGATTCACAGTCAAATTTACTTGCTTTCTAAAATCAAACCTGAAAGTATATTCAGAAAAAATAGATAGAATAGCAGGTTGGCATTTCAGGTTGTGGTTTGCTAGTTTATTACTCTTTCTCTTTACTACAAAATATATTCCATAGCCACCCTCTAGTATTTTTTATTTTGAAAAAACATAGTTTTAGAGACCAAATTTCTCACTCATCTGTTCTGTCTGTACGCTAGATAAACATGTGAGTAACAAGACATAGAGAACTCGCTTATTTTATTTGTCCCTAGGGAAAAATTTATACATGAATGAAAATTTTAAATATTGAGGTTTTAGATAGCTTTTATATAATTTTGAATTAGAAATATGTTTTAGCTGTACTGCTAATAAACTGTGCAATGTGTTGTACATGGTGCTTTTTCAATAGTGAAGCTCTTTTTGTTGTTGTGTTGAAAAGCCAGTGATAGAATTGACTGCTGTTTTCACTACTGGTTTTTAAAATCAATTTTAGAAATGAATGAAGGACTTCATAGGAGAATTGAACATCATTTTATTACCTAAAATGTGAACTTACATATTTTGAGTATATATTGAAGCTTGAAAAATACTGACTATGTTGGACACAGAATTGCTGATAATGCTGTGTGGGTAAGGAAAAGAAAAGACAACACTCCTTGGTTCTGCCTATTGAGTATATCTAACAAAGCCAAGGATCCAGCAGCTGGATTTTGTTGAAGGATTTCACAACCTAACAGGTTTAAAGGGATCGAAGCAGACTGGAACCAGACCCCCTGTGGATCCTACTGCCTGGGTCCTGAAGCAGGCAACACAGCCTCAGGGACTGGACCTGGGCCAGGGGCTAGCAGTGCAACAGGCTGGGAGCTGGGCTTTTCCACAGGCAGAAACAGGACAAAACAGCAGACAAAATCAGAGAAGGAGAACGGTGTAGTCTTATCCACCTTTCTGCTCAGTCAAGTTAGAAAGCTTCCTTTCAGTGCATTTTTTTTGGTCACAAATTAAAATCTGAGTGTAAACTGTATGGGGACTGAGTATTCACAGGAGCTAAAAGACTGAACAGAAGACACAAACTATGCAAACTGATGGAGAGCGGTTCTTTTTGTGAATCCCAATTGGATGTGATGCTAGGCTAAAGCTTTTTATTCAATGCATCTGTGAAATGAGCATTCATGGCCTGAAAAGCTTTCTAGAATTCTGATAAACGTAGTCAAATCACTTTTTTTTCTGCTTAAAATCTGACTTCACCTTTACTGGTGGCAAATGCAGAAATAACTGTCACAGGTGTCTTAAGATTCATGAGAGCAAAGAGAGACCTAGACTGTGCGTCCTCCTGATTAGGGTGAAAGTAGGAGTTTTGGTTTTAATTTGTGTTTATATGCTTTGCCTTCAAGAGAAAATGAATAGAAATGTTGAGAGCAAGAGCCAAAAATCTCTCCAAGGATTGGATTCATTGCAAGGCTATAGTCTTAGTACTCTGTCCTCCTCCCTCTATTTCTGCAGTTTCAGATCTTGTAAAATAATTTTAATGGAAAACACAAATGCTTCCGTGGTTTTGTAGAGTAATTGAGTATGGAAAGGAGCTCCAGAATTTTTGTTCAAGCATGTGCTCAGAGCAGGTCTTCTTGAATCAAGTTCCTCACATCCAGGTCCATTTGAGTCTTGAACAATTTAAGGGTACTCCAAGCCACTCTGGGCATAATTGGCAAATTGCGGTGGTATTTCACCCTCCATAGTTGTGTAGTATTTTTACCATAACTTATCCAACTTAGATATGTTGCTGCTCATTCTATCTCTGTGTAAAAAAAACCCAAAACAAACAAACAAAATCAGAAAAGCTTTAAGAAAACCAGAAAGTGTGTAGCTTTAAATATAAAGTTGTAATTTAGCAGAGAAACGTGATTAAACATGCCTGTACCCATGCATGCTGTTTTGGTAGTTTAATACAGTTGGTATGGGGACAAGGTAAATTCCAGGTCTATGCAGCCAGATACTTCTGTCTGCTGTTGCTGGGAAAAGGAATGAGGAGAACAGGCTGAGAACAGGCATAGTTAAAAGAATTCTTAAGCAACATCAATGCAGACTTTCTATAACTTTGTGCCCATTAACACCCTGACCACCAGCAAGAGCTTGGTTTGATTGTGACTTCGTTCTTCTTACAGAGATGGTCTTTTGGTGCCTTCTTAAGTTCCCCAAGGCAGAGACAGATGGAGTGTGCAAAGGGCAACTAATACCTTGCAAAGCTATCAGGCTTTCTGAGGGCTCATTAAAAACCAAAAGAATAAACTGTAGATACTGATATTTCAAAATTCACTTTCCATTCACTTTATAGTGTAACACCTGATAACATGATGATGCCAAACTAGGTTTAATTAATGTTAGGCCTTATTTCAAAGCCACCAAATTGGTAAGCTAGAAGAATAACTTCCTTTAACAGTTAACAAGAATGTGCACTTTTGCAAAAATGCTTTATAGCAATAATTATTGTGGGTTTTTTTTTAATTTTAAAATTGCCTATGAAGTATATTTCCTAATTACTTTCAAGTATTTAAAATTATGTATACAAAGACATTAGCTTCTTCTAGAGCAATAATTTCCAAAGCAATCAAATTTTTTCCTGCAAATTACCCAACAAAAAATGCTATTGCATTTAATTGACTGTTTGGTTTTTTTTATAACTTACGACATAAAAATTCTTTTCCTAGATCTGAGTTGCATAGAAGCTGGTCTAACTCTTTTCTGAGGACAAAGACTCTTAATACAATTTATAGAAAGGCAAAAGAAGTGATGAGGGATTGCTGCCTTTCCTGAATATCTTTCAGGAATGAGAATCCAAATGGGCATTTGGTAACAGCTCCTTAGCTGGGGAGTAAAGCATGTCCTTCCCTTGTCTTACAGGGAATCCTCACCTAGCGCAAACCTAGGGCAAAGCAAATTTAATATCCAAAACCCAGCGTGTTTGCTGGAGTCCTTTTTTCAAGGCAAGTTCTAGGTCCCTGCAGTGTATCCTATCTCTCCAGTCCCTCTGCAGAGAGGGGTAACATCCCACACAGTGAGCAGTGGAAGAGGATGGGTGGACTCCCACCCCTTTCTAGAAATCTGTATCTCTGGGAACAACAGGGCCACCAATGTTAAGTGCTGAAGAAGAGTAATTCTTAGTGATTTTAACTTTTGTATGAACAAACAACATTATTTATGTAAAATACACAGACACATAACTTTTTAGAACCTCTTTAGATCTCCTCAGTGTGACAAAAAATGTCTTAAGACAACACTTCAGTAGAATGTTCTATATACAAGAATAATTTGAAGGGTTTATAGGATACCACATCACACACAGCTGATGAGAAACAAAAGAAATATAAATGAATGCAAGAACTAAAAAAAAAAAAAAACCAGACCTGTTTTATTTATCAACTATATCAGCTTTTTAAATAATTTTAGGTTAAGTCTGCTCTGGTTTGGGGATAACTTCCTGATGAATACTTGTAAGCTAAAGCAGAGAGGATAAGAAGCCTGCTGGAGAGGTAGTTCTGGGTGCCAGGCAGGCTAACAAGAGCAATGCATACAACTTTTAGAAGGCCATTCCTTAGCTGTAATAGAACACTAACAAAAAAAAAATATTTTCAATGATCAGAGACTTTCAAAACTACAGAAGATGGACAATGTGACAGGTATTCTCAGGGAAAAAGTTAAATATGTAATTAACTTGGTTCTTTCTGATTCAGTCTAGAATTAAACTTCTTACACATTGTACCCTCCTTTCTATAGCTTTTTTAGTAAACTGTTTCTCACAAAAATACTTTTTTTTCATGTCAGCTGGAATCAGGGATACAGATATTGTCAGGTTAGGATATTCACTTCTGCAACACCTGAATGGCTGTAAAGTGGCGTGGTCTGTGTAAGAGGGAAAATCAGAACAGAACTGATTGCACAAGATCTCTCAAGAGAAAGGAGGCCAGTTACTACGCTACCTTGGATGCATACTGGGGCACAGCAGCTCTGTGTGTGTACAATCTTAAGCAGAAGGTAAAAAAGGTATTTTGCTGTCCCTTAGTTGCCATCTAAATTAACTGGATTTGCTTCTCATCTGCTGTGCACACAGTTCCCACAGCTCAGCTGATCTGTCATGTGTTGTTAAACCAGTAAATTATTCATGTACCTAAACCTGCAGGCAATGTAGAGCAGTGTACGAAGAGATAAATTTACCCAAGTTAGATTTAATTAAAAAATAATGTAAAGGTTTTGAATTCTTAACATAAGTCAGCTGATTTAGAGGCTGAGCCTTTAGAAAACATAACAAGAACATAGTCACAGATTATTAAAAATTGTCCTGTAGACTATTTTGTAGTCTTGCAGTATTGTGACTTGCATTTGATTTTAATTTCATTGCATGCCTGTAATTCCACTGTTCTTTCCAAAAAGATTTGTAAAGAAGAGAAACAAGCAGTGTTTGGTACTAATAACATACTAAGATGCTTGGATACTAAGTATTTATAGACTAAGTAGTTGTTTAATATTCCTAAGTGTGTTGTGGGACAGATCTCTCTGCATTGCAAGGAAAAAAACAAATTATTTCCAGTTGAAATGACACACAACTCAAATAACTTTTAGCAAATTCATTACTATGAGAATAAATGCAGAATGTTCACAAATAAAAAGACATGATCCAAGTCCTTATCTTACCTGTTGGGGTATATGTACCTGGCAGCTGACTTCCAGACTTCTGTGGCAGCTCCACAACTCTGTGTTCTGAGTCTTATGTGTGGATTCAGCATCTGGGAATACATGCAAAAAGAATCACCCCATTTTTTTTTTTTCATTTTTTCACTGCTACAAGAGAATTGTCAAAGCAAGCTCAAAGTAATATTTCTATTAGTTTTTGTCTTCCTGGACAATATTTCTATCAGTGTATACTGTATCATACAGCAATTGAACATAGCCTTTTCCCCAGACT
The DNA here is from genome assembly GCA_013398055.1 of Ifrita kowaldi. Lineage (NCBI taxonomy): Eukaryota > Metazoa > Chordata > Aves > Passeriformes > Cinclosomatidae > Ifrita > Ifrita kowaldi. Next base: position 95,969 of record VZRS01010275.1, on the reverse strand, counting down.
ATAAATTCTATCCAGTGTGTATATATGTATGTATATATATATATATTTTTTCAAATTTTTTTCATCATGTCCTAGGAAGATCAGCTTAGCAAACATGCAACATTTGGGGGGAAAAAAATGAACTAGAAACAAAGAAGAAAACCCCTTTTCTGGCTTTCAAATATGTCAAAATCAATTATATAGAAAATATCTAAAAGGAACTTTAGTTTGTTGACACAGTGGCTGGATAATGTTGCATTTTGCATTCTCAAATGAGTTCAGCAAGCACAGATATATTTGAGAAATAACTTGATTATCCTGTGCAAATAGAAGTTCTTCCACAGCTAGATAGTGTACTCATACATGAAATCTAAAAATTATATTAATTTTTTTCGTATAAACTTCTTTTTAATTATTTTTTCATTCAATTTTTTAAGTAGCTATTTTTGTACTGAGAGAAGGAGAACAGAACTTCCTACTTAAATTCTCTGTTTTGTTATATTTTATGTTTTCACAGTGTTACGCAGTGTCTCTGATCTCTATTCTTAAGGGAGTTTTCAGTGTACTTGGCAATTCCCCTCATCATTTTTTGAACTGTACAGTTTAGTTCTTGAAATTGGGAAACAATAACCCCTAATGCTGTTTTAAATTAAAGATTAATATACATAATGGTATTGGAACATCCTCTATATTATTCTCAATTTCTTTTGCACATTGTGTACATCTCGTTTGATTCTATGGCAGGATATGAGTATTGAATTAAGATAATCAGTGAACTTTTCCCAGGTATTTTAAACCACTAGATATTCTTCGGATATTTTATTTTTCTTTCGATTCTGAATTAATCAACTTTAAAGATTATTTATTATTAGCCTTATAATTCAGCTTATATTTTTCTATCTTTAAAATTCTCCGTGGTACACTTCTTTTGAGTAATTAGAAATTGCAGTAACAAGAAACAGAGATGAAGCGCTGTTGTTTATAACTTTCTAGTTTTGTCTTTTGGTCATTTAATTTATGACCAGTTGAAATCCATTTCTTTCAAAGACTGTATATTCACAGCTGTTTTTTCCCAGTGGTAGCATAATTCTCTGAGACCCTTCTCATTATTTTTCTAGATAACTTTTGATTAGATAAACTACTATTCCCAAGAACTGTAATATGTCTTCAGAATTTATGTTTTCTGAATTTTGCTGAGTTTCCGTATTCAGGCATTATACCCATTCTTTGTTTATTGCCAGCACTCTGTTTCCATCCCGCCTAAAACTACAGCCATCTCCTCTGCATTTAAAAAGAGAGTGAAAAGCTGTTACCAGCTGGTCTGATGGAGCATAGGAAATGGAGGAATGTCTGCTAACTCATCTTATTTATGAGGTGACTCATCTAAAAAAGTCTGGGAAGCCTTTGCAGTAGAGCACCGGTCAACTGATGTACCCAGTTCATTCCACACAATGACCTGGCTAATGATTTTGTAAAAACTAATAAACCCCACCCTGCTGTCAGCCTTTTTAAAAAGCAGCTAAATGTTACTCTGACATTCTTCAGAAAAAAAATCAAGTTATCTTCTCACAGAATGCATGCTCTCAAATCCAAACTGAATAATTACCTCTGCATATCTAGTTCTATTTAAGTAATAAGGATTATTATATTTTAGTTGATAATTTTGCCAAGGAAAAATAAATATTAAAAAAAATGGGAAAGCAGAAAATACCACTTTTATAGATAGAAACTGCTATTTTGTTGGAGGAAATCTGGGATGTACCCACAAACTGTTGTTACTAGAACATGAGAAGGAAAAAATGAATTATTTCACTACCGTCTAATCAGTGTGTGTAGTAGATCATAGATATGTACAGCATCCTTGATGTAATATCTTTCTCAGTTGCATGAATCCAGTGGATTTATTTGCATTTCCTTTCACATTGTAAGATATATACAACTCAGGGACAATTAGTAATAAAGAAGCATTAAGTACCAGAAATTAATCTCCTCGATGTTTTTTGCTTTTTTTTTTTTTTTTTTTTTTTTTTTTGCCTGGAGGGTTGATTTTATGGCTTTAGAGCAATTACTATTTATCATCTCTTGGTTTACGGGAAAGAATTAGAGTTATTAGCTATTAAATTATCCATGAAAATTTGACACTATACTAGACCAAACAAACCCTGGGGCTTGCTGATTTTCCCAGTATGAAACATCTGTGACTTCAGCTAGAGAGAACTTAACATTGTCTAATTAGATTTCTAAGATTTATAAGGCTCAAATGCTCTATTATTAGAAACCTGAAAATTGGAGGAAAAGTTGAAACTTGCATTTACTGAAGATTATTTAAAAACATTTTTAACAGCACTGTGTGTTGTTAAATACTACTAGCTTGTAATTGGTGAAGATTACCAGATAATGTATTATAGTCTGTAACAACAGGAGTTCAGGAAAAACTCTGCTCCCTACAATTGTAAATAAGTTGCAGCTTTTGACTTCAGTAATTAAAAATGCTTTATTTAAAATGCTGCACTAATTATATGCTTACTTTTATATCCCAGTTTAAATATAGTTTGTATTCTCTTGCGGTCTGCTGAGGCAAAAGATCGAGTTGGCATATTTTCCATTCTGCAATATTATCACTCATGGGCAGTGAGTGATAATCATCAGTCATCAGCATAGAAGAGTGGGTTTCTATTGGCTCTTGTTCCAAGTCTGACAGTGAATTAGCCACTGTCTCTTTCTTTGGAGTCAATATGGCTTCTTAATATGGTAATTAGATCATTCTACCTTCAATTTTTGGATCTAAAAATGGTTCAGAAATTTCAATCGGTTAAAATAAAAATAGCATAATATGATCATCGTTGCTATATTGAAATATCAGAGAACATTATTATGTTTGCAGAGAACTCAGAAATTAGGAAGGGGAGGAATCAGAATTATCGCTCATTCTTAGTTTGTACCTTTGGAATTTGGATTAGAGCAATCTTTAGTTACAGGATTCCTTTCTTATTACATACAGAAAGTAAATACTGCTCAGATAATAAGCAGCTTTTCAATATTTTGTCTTGTCCTAATCGTTCATTGCATTGCCCCATATATTATTTACTCTGGTCTATTCGGTTCCTGCTGTAAAGAAGTAATGATTAATTTCCTCAAGTGTTCTTCAGCAGTGTGCATCAATATACTATCTGAATTTTTCACAAACACTAATTAATCTTCATAACATCCTTCTGGATGAGGGGCTGAATTAACCCCAATTTGTAGAAAGGAAACAGAATTACTGATAGTGAAAGGTTACAGATCTCCATAATGTGGGTAACATTTACTGCTTCATTTCTGAGTCCTGAGGGTTACATAAGACTTTATTTATGGAAAATTTCTAATAATTTCCATTTCATTTGTAAGAAAGAAACATTTCTGCTAGTGGAATCACTTCACTACATCCGGTAAAAATGGTGAAAAGTAAAAAAAGACTATGCAATAATTAAGCATGAGAAATCTGCTCTTCTCAATTGCTGAAGTCAGGAAGAAAAACTATTTCCTTAGGACAGAATTCAAGAGTGTGAGCCAGGAAGCCATCCTTTTCTTCTTTCTGTATTTTTTTTCTTTCTGCTCTATTTTATATATTATATTGTTTCCATTTCTAGAACAAGTCACACAGAGTTCCTACAGTGAACAACTTCCTTCATCACTGTGCTTCAATTCCATGGAAGATCTATTCAATGTCCTGGAAAAATTGAATCATTTAAGAAACAGTGTATGTGATCTTGTAGTTAAGATATTCTATCTTAGCGATGTAGGTTAGTTCATTTTGTGCTGGCAACCAGAAACTCTCAGCTTGAGTGCTTGACTTTATGATTTCAGTGATGTCAGCCAATTTTACTGCTGATTTCTTCATCTTCATTCCTTGACTTGAGGAGGTGGGGGAAAAGGCAAACTATAAAAGGCCCAAAAACTCCAACACAGGAATATTTTTGCTTTAGAAACCATGTATTTCATCAGCACTGTGGTAAACTCAAGATTCACAATATGCTAGTATAAGAATTTTCCAGTATATGACTTCTCCCTAAGTGGGTGTAGCTGGGAAAGGCTATCATGGGAAGAGTCATCAGTATGGCTAGAGGATTCCTCCTAACTCTGTGCTTGTTCTTTTTGTGTGTGGAAAGATTTTTGAAGGACCTGAAAATACAGCTATAATGTTTTTATCTTTTGAGATGTTAAACAAAGTATTCCTGTCTATGAACATTATTTTTATAAAAGCATAGGACATAGGAAAATTCTGTAAGAATTTTGCAGCCCAGACAGCTTACATATTAATTAGTTCACATGAAAAGCCTTAGCACAGAAGTTGTCTGCCAAGTTAAAAGTCCTTGATTCAAAGCTTAGAGATCCTAAATTAAATAACATTTTTTGGAATAGGCACAATATCATGTTTGTACTTCATTTTGATTTGGGAAGATTTTTAAACCTTCATGACTAAATATTTCCATAAATTTTAGCCTAAGTAAAAGCCTGGCTATATGATATTTTCATACAGAATGAGTTATGATAATAAAGCTTGAGGGAATTGAAGTGGCATGTCACACTTGGACACGAGAGAACCACGCAGACACCTTGTCAGGAGAGAAGCAAGAAAGAAAGAGGGGGTCAGAGACCCCGAGCTTTATTATATATGTTCTTAGAAATCACCGTGGATTGGAGGGAGAAATTACCACCACTCAATTACACTGGTCAAAGGGAAAATCCATCAAACATCTCCGCCTAGGAGAATGGAATGAAAAACAATAAAGGACGGTTAACAAAACATGGCTATGTTTACAGAAAGTGCGTGAGAAACTGTTACAAAAAATGAAAACATCAAAGAGCTGCGAACTCAGGGCAACAGTGACAGTCTTATTAAAGGGAATTATTGCGTGATTTTAATGTAAGGTGGTAATTCCAGGTTTGTTTACTATTACAGTAATGAATATTGAAAAATATTACGGAAGTTACGCAATTTGCCAGTACCACATAGTGAGCCTTTCATGCTGATTCTCAAGATAGAGATTAACAGATCACTTTCTAAAATATAATCCCATTGGTTACACAACTAAGCTTTTTTACTTACAAAATGCTTTTGTCAAAGTACACTTCCCAAACAGATGGTGATATGCTATTCAGACCTTGTGTACCTACAGTACTTTTTATCTACCTCCATCAGTCGAAAAAAGTCACATTCTTTGAGTTCAACTGCATGCACTTGGGTGGTATTTGATACTTGGGTCACATTTTTAGTTCATGGATATCTTTTTGACAATGTTAGAGACTACCTGAGAGTGCATAACACTCAGACCTGTATTTTCAATTCAGAATTCTGATTACCACGAAGTTTGTAAGCTTGCAAGTAGGAAATGGCAAATTTAAGTGGTGTCATTTGCCTTAAAATCTTCCACTTTCTAACAATTTTCAGCTTCCAGGATTTTGTGAGACTAACATGGCTTGACAATAAGTAAATAATGATGTCCTAATCTTACCATTACAAAACCATTTGTATGTTAATCATAATGGTCCATGATTACATTTTTGTACACTAATGTTTTGCTACTGCCTTGTAAATTTATATACAAACATCTGTAAAATAACTTAATTGTTCTCCCTTTTAAATGTGATATTAAATGGCACAATTTAACATAATTTCAAAATCTTGCTGCAAGCTCATAGTCAAGCGTGATCTGTTCTAGGAAGGGGATTTTGAATGGAAGCAGTATTTTCTGTATTCATAAAAAATTAGAAGCATAAGTGCTGAAGCTCTTTTACATTGCCACTTTTCTGCTTAGTCCTGATATATCCACTTCAGAGCAGAAAATATGGCCAAAGTGACTCTGTGTGTTTGCTTGCACCACTGTCTCATCTGCTCGCAGGCCTCTAATGTGTTATTATACAGCTGTGCTGAGCCTGGTGTCTGAATTCCCAAAATTTTCTTTCACATATCCTACCATATGAAAGATACCAGTCATGCTTCAGTTGAAGATCTTAAGGATGAACCAATACTTACATTACATGTAGATCTTAAAAGTGATACACTGAATGAACAGGTGATGTTCTCTGCTTGCTGACACGCAACAGGATATGAAGAGATGTAATAAATACAGGATCATATTAAGTTTTTAAATTTTGCTTTATGAATATGCTTTAAGAAAATCTATCATCTGAAGCATAGTAACTTGCATTTATTATTTAAAAACTATTGTTTAACAACTATTTTGCATGATTCCTAGAAAATAATCAAGACATTATTTTAAATTATTTATTGCAGCCTATTGCCTTCTATCCATGTATCCCTTTTATGATGTGTTAGTTAAACTATTGACCTTTAAATTGCATATCAAATTTTATTTTAGAAGGAATTGATGTTTTGTTTGATTATAACTGCTAAATTTGTAGCATCTTGATGCTGCCACCTTCAGGCACAGAGGAGTGCAATAGAAAGCAGAAACAGATCCTTAGCTCTAACTAAAGCTGACCTGTTATTCATATTAAGGAATACCTCCCCACCACCTTGTTTCTAGATGAAAGCTGCTTCAGCAAGATCTCTAGATTCCCAGCTTATTTACAGAGTGTATTGAACAAACATGTGTTGAAGCATATGCTTGACAAAAGAAGTTTCAGAGAAGATTTTGTTTCGTTAGGAAAAGGCCACAGCATTTTTTTATCCATAACTAAACTCTTCCTGAACTTTACAGGGTGAGCAGTCTTGATTATAAAGTTCCAGTAGTAAAAAAACAATGGGAAAGTATACATAAAAAGGAATCAAGATTTTACAGGTTCAGATTTTGTCTGTTTTACTATTCAGGAACACGCAAAAACAGATGCTCCCTTGGGTAGGACCAAAAGTCAGTATTGTCAAGTATCCTGTTTCTGGCAGTAACCAATAACAGTTCCCTAATGAAGAGAGAAATCACATAATGATACTGTGCCAGAAAACTACCCCATTAGAAAGTGTTTGAGATTCAGGAGCCAGAATGTATACCCTGAACAGATATTTCTTCCATAGATTTGTCTAGCTGCTTTCAAGATCATATACCTTTCCAGCCACTCATGTTTTTCTAGCACATTCTGTACTTTGGCTCATCCTTGTCAGATGGCTCACTCTCTGTTTCTTTACTGTTGAAATTTTTCATCTCAGAAGTCAATGCAACACAGCTGGAGCAGCATTTGTGTGATTTCATGCGAAGGCATAACACTGTTTTCTTTCATTTTCTATTTCTTTCCTGATATTTCATGATATTTTATTTCTTTCTACTGAGAATTGAGAAATGTACAAAAACAGTCTATAAAGGTCTGAAGATCTCAACCTGGGGTAGTATTAATCAATGGATAGTCAAGGTTGAGTTTGAGTTTTTTCCTCTCCTTATGTTGCACTGCGTTTCTCTGCATTAAATCGAATATTCCATTTTATTGTTTCCATACCATAGTACTTGTTGTTATGATCCTGCATAACTTCATTTCATCACAGACTTGTCACCTCATTAATCACTTCCTGGGTCATTTCTGGTGTGAATCTCTTGAACAGCGTATGTCTTATTCCTAACTCTTCTGCAACTCAATTAGTAATACTCTTCCCTGTGATAGCTCACCATTACTCCGTACTCTCACTTGCCATACTCATAAAATTACTGTTGCATGTGACCAACTTTTTTCTCTAAGCAACAGTCTGATCCCGATTTTTCTTTAATGATCTGCGGCTGATGGAACTTATACATCATATGGAAGCCTAAGTAAACCAGATGGGATGGATCCTATGGCTTGTTCATTGCTAAAAAAAAATTCCAGTCCATCTGCAAGGCATACCTTGCCTTTCAAAAGCTGATTCTTGTCCATAACGTCTTATTTATCTGAGTGCCTTTTAATACTTTTCTTCAGAGTAATTTGCACTAATTTGTTTGGTACAAATGCCATCTTAATAGTCACAGTTTTCCAGATCTTTCTTGGAGTTCTCCTAAAAATTCTCACCAGGTTAATTATTCTCAAAGCCTCTGGTAAGGAAACAGTGTTAAGTGAAAGTTTACACACTGTCATTAGTCGTTAAGGTCTTTCATCTTTAAGTTCCTTTAGAGCTTTAATAAATACTGTTTGATGTAAGTGATTTGTTACTACTGATTCATCTATTTATTGTGTGACCTCTTCCATTGACCCTTAGTTTCACTTTTCTATTTTCTAAGTACTCTGTAAAAGGATTTGCCATATATGCGGCTCCCCAGACTCTGGGTCACCACAGGTGCAAAACATCCATTTGGCTGTTTGTGCTTCTTTTATACCTTAATCCTTTGTTGATCTTAAAGGCACTGTGATGAGCTTTCTGCTTCTGATGTGCTTTAACAAGGATTTATTTCTGGGTTTTGTGATTTTGTACTTTTTTCCACAAACTTTTTAATGGCTTTTCGTATTTGCATTTCTTCACTGAAAGTGTGAGAACTTATGGTTGTCCTTTCCTAACTCAGGCACGGCTCCACTTTTTCTTCTGATTTCTCATTGTCATTTTTATCCTTACTCTATAGCCACATTGGTTTCATTTTGGACCTTACTTATTTCTTTGTGTCTCTGTTGCAGTTATTCTGAATCTTGAGAATTTTTTTCTTGTACATTTTCTACAACATCTTAAAAAATTTAACTTTTACCTTGCATTTTTCCCTTCTGAATAAGTTCTCACATTTTAATATAGCATCCTTTTTTTAAATCAAGTATAACCGTAATGATTTTTATTATTATCACCATTTACTGTGGTTTTGTTCCTTCAAGGATATATTGAAGTGTGTGCATTATGATTACTGATAAAGAGCATCTGTTCAATAATAGCATCCTCTTCTGTCTTACCTGCACACTGTGCTTCCCATTCTTAATGTCCCAACGGTTGTCATCCTTCCCTCTGGCTTCTGATCTGATTATTCTATCAATAGCCTCATTTAAGAACAACTATTCTCATGTCATAATTTTACTTCTTAAACTTCACATGTATCATTGCTTCACTCTCCTCTGTTTCACTGTCAGTGTATTCTGACAATTTTCGGTTGCTTCTTTCTTAAATATTTCCAACATCTCTCCTAACCTTCGCTTTAAGATACAGAATATTTTGACGTTGTGGTTGTTGAGTACATCATGAGCACAACAAACTTCAGCACATCTTGGTTGAAGGCTTTCTAAAATATAGATTGCTGTTCCTCTTTTTTAACTTTAAAATCTTGATTGACTCTCTTGATATGAAAAAGCAGCAACTTGGATTTCATAATAGTTAAAGGGAAGCCTGACCTTCCTGCATGAGCTTCCTCCCTTCCTGACTCCTTTCTGATAATCCTTATACTTCTTTTTTCACTGTATGAATCAAAAACACATTTCAACTTTGCATCCTCAATAACCTTTCTGTCTTGTTTTCTGCATTTTGGGAGAAGTTTCAGGAATCCTAGCACAGAGAACCTCTTTTTAGCTTCCTATGCAGCTTGGTCCAATTTAGCTTCTGTAGCTTCTGGTTTATTTTTTCCTGTAATGCAGAACCGTGGACCATGACTCTGTGATTTTCTACAAACTCATTTAGACACACTGTGTAGTCCTCTTCTTTTGCGCTCACAGCCATGTCACTGTGCATTTCTTTGAGAGATTACAAACTAACCTGTAGTTGTAAGAGCAGAATTAGCCACCCTTGTAACCAACCACCTCTTTTCCCATGGGTTCCCGAGCTCAGCAAGGCTCTCCTTTCTACAAGGCAAACACGGTAACCTTTTGAGAAGAACCTGCCACCATTTCCTCTTCCACTAGAGAGGCATTTCCGTGTCACAAGACAACAGCCCCTGATCGGGAAATGGGACTTTTCCATAGTACCTTGGAAAGATTCCTTTATTCCTAGGATTGTGTCTGCATTTATTTTGCTTGATATAAGGGGAAAGGTGGTTGCTTTGTTTGTCTTGTAGCTGTGGTAATCTGTTATCTTCTACTTTAACATTTTGTCCCTTTGGTCTCCCCCACAGCTGAACTTGCTGTATAGTCACCTTCTTTCCCTCTCTTTGCTGACCCATCCAGTTCAAGGGCTTTGCTCACCTTCTTTGCAGAAGTACCCAGAGCCTCGGGTGAGGCTGTGATGAAGAGGTCTGAAAAAGAAAGCAAAAGATATTCTTTCAGATGCTTATAGACTGCCTAAATTATACTTCTGAAAATTCTTTTACTTCTCAGGCACATAAAGAAATTTGAACAAAACCAGAGTATAATTTGGCATGTTATATTGGGGTACATAAAAGAGAAGTAAGAAAATGACTGCTTTTGAACTTAGTTTTGTGTCTTTTTTATCCTCTAAAAATGATTGCAAAAATGCTAAAATTCATGAAGGGTATAAATAGACCAAGTAAATAAAGGAGTGTAGGATCCACTCTAATTCTTAAAATTAGCCAACTCATGGCATTTAAAATTCCTTTTATCTTGTCTGGCCTCGGGCTTCTGCTCCAGAGGCATTTCAAAATGTAATTGCTAAAGTTAGATACTGTTGACATGAAAACACCTTTAGTAGTTTTAACAACATCCCATCCATCTTCTCATACTTTAAGTATTTCAAGCTTTTACTTCATAAACCTCTCTAGGGCTTGGGTCATCTGTACTGTTGAGACATTTTCCTTACTGCAAGTTTATCATCAGTTTTTCATCTTCTTTGATGTCATTCTCTATTGTTTCATCTTCCTGTCATAAAGTTCAGATTTAGGTAAATACTTATGGCAGTACTTAATCTAGGCCAAACATGAATGATTGCTAGAAAAAGCAAAGAAAAAAATAGTAAACAGAATAATAGATGTGGAATTTATGCAGTCCAAAGCTGGATCACACTTTTCTAAACTTTCTCCATCTTGATGTTTGAGAGATGTAAAAGATAAAAAAAGAGATAAAAGCTTGGAGCATAATGATTATAATTTTATGAACTTCAGACTGTTTCTTCCAATGTTTATACAACAACTTGTAACACTGTGATGGCAGTTGGCAAGTTGTGAGAAGAATTGCTAGTGATCTAAGAAAAACATGCACCTTAATGTTGTTTTACATTTTCTCTTCTTTGGCTGCCATGCATGATTTATTTGTTCAATTGAAATGTGATGCTGTCCCTTGTGTTTTAGTATAGGGAGTTTTCTTTGGGGTATAGCCACAAAGAAAAGTTTTTAAGGATCAATCATGTTAATTAATAAAGCTAAATGTAATAAATATTAAAGGTCATTATTTTTTTCTGGCTTTTGATTTTATTACCCACCATTGTTTCAACAATATGATTAAATAATAGTAAACAATGTGTTCTATATAAACAGATGTCATCAATTCTTTTAATTTGGATTAGGTGAATTAAGGAGACAACATTTTTCCCCCTTTGCATATCATAGTATTGCTGAATGGGTTTTGTCTTGCTTTCACCTTTTGCTTTTGTGTATTCATTCCGTATGTATAATCCTTATGCAGAAAGTTGATAAATTGGTTGTTAACATAAAGTCATTTGTGAAGTTGAATGAGGTTAGATATAGGTCTCTTCAACATGTAGGAAGAATTTAATTAAAATGAAATTAAATTCTAAATTAAACTCAAGTAATAAATGAATGTTATCCAATATAGTAAGCTATTCTCATAAGAAATTAACACTGTCCAGTAAACTGGTTTTAGGTCTAGCGGCAAGGTTTTCTTAAAAAATAATTGCATGGCTATCAAATAAAGACAACTAAGTTTTGGAAGTTTTTAGATGCTTTTTTTTCAGTAGTGTAAAGTGACACAATACAGAAAACCTAAATTCTTCTCCAAAATTCTTAGAGACTGACAAAGTTTATTATTTCTTGTGAAATAAATGGGATCAAATTTGGTAGCTATAGAGAAAAAAACACTGTCCATATGAGCGAGCATCTAACTTTGTAATCCATTTACAGTGTAAATGCTTCTTCTAAACATCCCATTATGTTTATTTCCAGCTATGGTTTTTTTTAGAACTAGCTAGTAGTCTAAAAGCTATGAAATATGAAGAGCAAGTAATATATTACATATGTTTTTCGTATTAATCCTTTTAATGTTAAAATGTTAAGGCAAGAGAGAATTTGAATTCTAGTGCTGTTAGAAGTAATGTAGAAAAGAGTAACTGCATCATTTCATGGTGGAAAAATATCAAGTTTTTACTCTTTTCATAGGAACTTCTTGGGAATTAGGGAATAAAAGTGGAAAAGCAATGCATTTTCTAGAGCCTGTATTTGCTATGAAGTCAGGGCACTTTGCTGAAGTGCTGCAAATACATTTATCTCTACTAACCTGGAAGTACTAAAATTATTGCATGCTATCTTTGTTCTGCAAGCAAAGACTTATTTACACAGCCTGATTTTATCCTTCAGAAGGGAGTGGAAGTGTCATTATAAAGAAAAAACCATTATGTGTTTGAGGTTATTATCATCAGTGTGCTTCAGTTCAGACTGCGAAGTGGAATTTTGCAGAAGGTAGGATGTTCAATGTAGATTTATTTCCTCTTAATGAAGTGGAGTTTAAATTGCTAAGTTCTCTTGTTTGCTTTCTGGATAAATGATATCAGGACAGGAAGTCTCATGTCTGGCATGTTTTAAAGCATATTTTCTTTTATGTAAAACATGTTATACTTACATCTTTACATTTATACTCTGGGAATTGTACATAGAACACAATAAAAGATCTTGCTGTAAACAATAGAAAGGATTAAAAAAACCTCAAACCTTAAAAATATTAGCTGGATTAGGTAAAACATTTTATTTGCCTTTTGGGTCTTGAATATTTTATGTTGACTGACAGATTTGGGTAGTCTTTCTCCTGTTAGCTGTTACATGTCAGGAACACGTTCAGCATTGTGAAAAATATTTTAATACATTGAACAACTAACAGTAAAAATGTATGTGTGCTTTCCTAACTAGCCCTCTGCAGAATTTCTTTTTCGCGCCGTATCAATAAATATAAAAATTTGGGGATTTTAATAAGATGGTATTTTTTATTGTGTCTTGAGGGATCAAAGTCAGGCTGTTAGACACCAAGATTAGACGAATTCAAGTCAAGAACTTCCACATCCCATGTTTAATGTCCAAAAATCTTGAAAATTATATGAAATCATGAAGCCTTCTCTCTCAACAGACAGAAATTCACTAGTACGAATGTCTGTGACTAGTTTAACTAATTTGTATCAAATGAGGAGATGCAGGCTGAAAAGATTACAAAAATTACGCTGCAGCAATGTGCTCCTTCTTGTAAAGGACCAGAGGATCCCATGGAAATCAAAAGTCAAAGTGATGGTTCTCAAGCCTTGCCACCTGCCAAACAAAGTGAAACAAAATAAATAGTCAACATAATTTCTATACAGACACGTGGATGCCTCCATCCTCCAAAATACATTTCTTACGTAGTGTCTTTTCTGCGTTTTTTTCCAAGGTTGTTTTTTTTTTTTCCCTCGTATGATGCGACTGGAATTGTGAAACTTTAGGCTATTTTCTGTTCCTCAAATAGCACATATAGTACATGATATCTACTCAGTTTAGAATATTTACCTGAGATAAAATTAGAATTGATATCAGTCATCCAAAGACCAGCCCTTAAACTGACAGTTTAACTGATCCCTTCACAGAAAGTAGTTTGATGGATTTTATTCAGCTTCAAAGGATATCATGGTAGTTTATGATGACAGTAAGTAAAACAAAACCAATACACACTCAGATTTCTGTTCTGCTCGAGAAGCTAATTCTGGGATGTACTTTTTTGTACTAGTTTTCTTTGATCTGTGATAAATAATGTCAGCTTTATGTTTAAGGCCTAAAAACTGATACCTATTTTTTTGTCTCTTAAACAATATAGTGACTACAAAGGGTACTAAATACAGAATAGCCACATTTCAACTGTATATGTCAGAACCAAGCCTGTGACTACTTTTTTAACCCAAAATTGATTTATGAAAAATTTCAGCACCTTGAAACTTTGCCAACTTAATTAATTGAAATTGGTGATCGTGATGTCTGTAGTCCTCCTTGTTGGTAGTTCGGTGTTTAAATGTATGAATGTCTTCAGGTGCCTTGTCCTACTTTCCAGTTATAACATACTTTTCCCTTACTCAGATGTATAACAGAGACAGGTTTTCCATTTGAAATCAAAGAAAGGGATACATTTTTAGAGAGAAGGATTTGCCATAATATTAGATGTATTTCCATGCAAGTTCAGGAAGTGGACTTGCCGCTGGTAAGGGTCAGTGCTGGTAGGAAATGAAAGTGCAGGTGCATCTAAAGGGGATAAAAGAAAAACAAAATTTATTTGAGCATTAGTACTATTTTTAATTCATTGCCTTCACTGCTTAGTGGTGCAACTACTCCAGATTTCAAACACAAACCTTAAATGAAGATCACTTACAGCCTACAAATGAATACAGAGTACAAGAGGAGTGCTATAAAGTACAAGAAAAGAACTGCCTTGTAACCAGAATGAACCTTAAATGAACCTTCATTAAGAATATTAAACCAGCTCCTAATAGACACAGGTATTGATCTAATTAACAGGAAGTGCATAGCTGAACAAAAAGGTCCGATAGAATAAATCCCTTCTTATTGACACCGTGTTGGCACAGAATTTAGACAATAAGAAAACTCTCAGTATCAATATCTCTCATCTGTTCTCCCCACCCCCATCCCCAATCACACTCATTTATGGTCAAGTCACCCGGAAAAGCTTTTCAGCATGCATATGGTAACACTGTGCTTTCATTGCAGAGTAATTTAGCAGAAAAAAAAAAAAAAGAAGAAAAAGAAGTCTTACAACTTCAGGTTTTCCTTATGGTTTGAAAACAAGAAATACAATGTAATGAGAGAAGATGCACATAAAACACATTCTTCTATGTACTCTCAGTATAAAAAAAAGATAGAATGTCTAGATTTTTTCGCCAGTATAAAGCAGGGTAAAGCCATCCATTTCAGTGAAACTGCACTGCTAAAGTGAGCATTGGACCAAACACCTTGTTCATCTCTCAGACAATATGCATTGTGAGGACTGGAAGACCATAATATACGACTTATAATATACTAGTAAACTCCTATTCGTATTGATTGGTGACTCCCTATATTCTTGCAAGGTAGAAGATTAAATAAAATTATTTTTTTAAACTGCTGCTTTTGTCATAATAAGGCAAATGCTTTTACTGGTTTACTTTTTTGGATTCTCACATTCCTGTTTAGTTTTCCCATTTTATATTGAGTTTCAAAAAGAGTATTTTATGTTAAAAAATGAAAGATACTTATTTTAAAAGTTTATCTAACTAGAGTTGTAAGAAAGATGTAGGTACTGGCACTGCAAAGTACATTCATTTTCTGTACAAACCTATCCATATGCACACATGCATGTACAGTGTAGAATACAGTGTACAGGAGAGACAGACACATAAGTATTTATGCGGAGTAGGTACTGAACTCTGGAACTTGGATGAAAATGAGAACCAATGGTTTTAAGGTGATACACAAAAGTAGTTCCAAAGTCTGTAAGTCCTATAAAATGCTTTCAAAGGCTTTGGGAATCACGACTCACAAGAGAAAATAATTGCTGCATTTGCTCCAAATAAGGTTTACTCAGAAAAATGTAGTATGAAAATCTTGAAACTTAATCAACACAATAGATAGGACACGTCCCCACTTTTTTCTACTCAAATGTCTGTTTGAATTCACAAAAAGTAAGTATAAAACACTGAGAAAGTGTATGATAATGAGCATATCTTGTTCAGTCAAACCACCTACATTTCTGATTATTTGTACCAAAAAGTTTCAAGGTCAAACATTGTAACTGCATGTTCCAATTAGATAACATACTTGTACATTTTTAACTTTGACTCCAGAATTAATTGTAAAAAAAAAGTCCCATAGCAATTTGCAGGAAAGGCTTTTGAATTAATTTAAAAGAAAAAAACCAAAACATAGAGATACTTGTTTGTTTTCTGTGTTTATGGTCCCAAGACTATGTTTTCTCTGAGATAAATTTTATATCTTTAATTTACCACCCCTTTTCAGCTTTTTGTAGGTCTTGCCTCAAAGGTGTATATGCTCGATGTTACTAGAATTCTTATCCAGACCAGGATTTGGGTGATCTGCAATGTAGATGTAGGTCTTCACAAATCAACTGTATTTTTGTTACATTATATGGTAAGCATGAATTTCCCGGCTCCTGGCTTTGCTTCCTAGAGCTGATCAAGGTCCTACTTACAAAAGAATAATTCCATCCAGAGTAAGGTAATTCCAGCCTTCAGTGAATATTTTGTCTCTTCAGTTTCTACCAAGAAAAGAGAAAGCTACGAAGTTTTATTTGTATGCATACTTTTGGTCATTCCATCATTCCACATTGCTGATGTATAATAGTAATAATAATTATGATAGTACATTTGCAATCCTTTTAATTTATTCATAGCTAGACATTAGTATCCTCAAATGAAACTTTCATGTCTAATGAACTCAGCCTGTTTACTTCCCCTTAGCAAACCTCATTTCAATCTCATTTGAAAGTTGAGAAAGTTCTTTCCATTATTTTAGGGAAAATGGGAAAACATTTCTAAAATAAATATTAATTGCAAAATTCCCTTCTAAAAATATTTATTCTTCTGTCTTCTGTACATTTCAGAATAAATAGTATCACACCTACAAAACAATGTATAACATTAATACATAACATTAAAGGATGATTTATTAACATGATTTAGGCCTAGAGTATGAAGTCTACTAGCTTCATGTGTATGTATGTATATAATGTATAGCTGTTTCATTTGTAAATGAAACAAACAGATTTTCTCTTCATATATGAAGATTTTCACTGAGTCTATTAACTGTTTAATGAAAATTTCAACTAAATTATTGTTGGATAATTCTACTCTTATTTCTGTCAGATGAGTCAGTGGCCAAATGTATCTTCCTGAGAAGAACTTCCATTGATGTGAGGTGTGTGTGAGGTATTTTTGTAGTTTATTAAATTGAGATAATATGTTAAATATCCAAAATACAGCTTGTAGCTCATTAGGGTGGTATACATAAGCTTACATTTTATCTGTGTGTCTGTATTTTGTAAATGAAGCAGTTCCATCTCCTTTGTAAACCTTGCTGTTTGAAGGAGCATTCTGTGTCTTTCAGGAATAAGCACACAAACACAAGCAATAAAAGAATATAATTTAAGATACCATTAATTGTGTGAGATGTCACTAATTGCGTATTTAAGACCATATGCCATAAGAAAACTGTGAGTAAAAGATTAGCCTTTCTGTCTTTACAGCTCTCCAAGTATACTGAAAAACTCGCAACATGATTTCCAAAGGGTTTTTTTCTGAACTGTTAAAATTGCTTTGAGTCACTTCCCTGGGTGATGCTGGATCAGTGCAAATGCTGTAAATAGATCAGTTATTTTTGGTGTGTGTTGAAAAAAAATGTAGTGGATCTTCTGTTTGATTCATAATTCATATAGTTCATGAAAGGGAGGATGGCAAGATTAAAATTTCCTCTCTGGTTTTGATGGGCATAGTGACCTTGGATGGGCTTTGAAGGTTACTCATCTTTTAAGTGATTTGAACTTCCGAAAGGAAGTAGAAAATACAGGAGAGGGAACCTTTAAGTTTCTCATTCAGAGGGATACTGGTCAGTAGGACCTCTGGTATCCCTACCTACTTAAATGATTAATAGCTTCTTTATGCAGCTCACCTTGTGGGTATTTACATTACAAGCACAACCTACCACTTAAACCCACCTCTTCCTCCACATTAGAATCACAGAAACCTAGGATAATTTAGGCCAGAAGGGGATTTTGACTGAGACACTATTCAAAACAGGGCCAATGGCAATATTTGGTCAAGTAGCTCAAGGTCTTTCCCAGTAAAGTTTCAGTCTATCCAGGAATGGATGTGGCAAAACCTCTCAGGTACTCCGTTCATTCCATGCTTAAGAGCCCTTTTGGATATGTTTTGTTTCCTTTTTTCTAGTCATAATTTCCTTTGATCTTGAGCAGCAGAAATTGGACTTCTGGATACTACTCTTGAGTTTCTTCCCTGAATTTTAAGTAAAGGTGATGAGAGTTGCTTTTCAAATCTCATAAAACTCAGACTGTTTCTTATTACAAGCAGTATTCTTGCAGTATTTGCTTCTCAGATATCACCCTGTATTTCCAAAAGTGATTTGACATTCTTGATTGAAATTAAAAAATATTGCTTATTATTTTGGTGTGTTCTCACTAATCTTGTTCCTTCAAATCATAACTCTGAGAACCTTCACCTTTTGTGTAACATAACAGTGCCAGTTTTTACACTGATGATAAAATAAATGCAGAGAGCAAGGACATGCATATGTATGAGGGAAAGAGAAAATTATATATGAAAAAAATCACACATAAGTGTTAAGTTATTGCAGTCTGTTCTATTAATTGTTGTCTGTAGACAAGTAACCTGTATATCAGACAGAAATAAGTTCTGTGAGAAATAATGGAGAGCTATATCTTGTTGTGAAAGATATAATTCATACACAGGAAAATTAAGAACCAATGTGAATGTTCTGTTTATGATCCAGGAAGACATTTGTATTTCTTGTTTAGTTTTTACCGTTTTTTTACTTATCAGAAATACTGTTGGCCAAGCCTGAGCCTTAAAGTGTTGTAAATTGGTATAAGCACTGCTTTATAGATCTAGGCTATTTCTGTAACACTGACACTAGTTATCTTAGAAACTGATTTTCCACTATTCTTGGTATCTCTGTGACATTCTAGTTAGAATCAGTGGGTCCGGAGTTTTCCGTAACACCTGAGCTGATACAGGCAGGAATATTCCTAGCTAGGGGAGATAAACTGGCTTTTTAGAAGATGTTACCCAGTCCAGTTTGTCTTGTCACAAGTATAGTCCCTGGATGACTACAAAAGCACTGAGCTTTAAAATTACGGGAGATTCAACTGTGTGGCCCAAGAAAGCCAGAGACACTCTGAGAGATTAAAGTAAAATGTGAAGCTTTTCTTCATCTGAGTTTGTAACGTTTCAGTTTGTAACATTTCACCTAACTTCCATGATCCACAGCACATTAACCACTGGGGAAAAGATTATGCAGCACAATATTGCATGATCCGCCTAATGTTCTGAATCCCTCTTATTGGAGAAAACAGGGATTTAGACTAGAGCTCATGCAAGTCAATACAAGGGCAGACTAGGGAATATGATGTATTGGTTTAAGAACTACGCTGATTTAGGCCAAACATTAAAAAAGTATATATTCTATTGTCCTGATGAAAACAGTAACATTTTGAAAAAATCAAGTTTTTATTTTTAGAATCTGTGCATCATTCTAACAATAAATAATAGAAACAGAAATATTTGTATGGGAAAATTAAAGAAGGAAAAATAAAATATATTTAAGAACTATGTGTCAAACTGCCCAGCAAGTATGAAGCCTCAATTCTAACCTAACACAAGTAAAACCTAAATAGGAGATTATGTTGTACAACAATGAAGTTTATTTACAGTCCTCAGTGATTAAACTGTACTGTGTTGAAACTCTACAAAAGTGACAATGAGGCAAGTATCTACAATAAAAAATTAAGGGAGTTTTACCAACCTGACATTCCTACTACCAACACTTCTCTTCAATAAAAGATGAGTTAAAAAAAAAACTTTCTAGTGCTCAGATCGCAGTTGTAAAATTCTCCGGATGAGAAATTTCTGCAACAATTTTTACTACCTTGACTCTTCCTTACTCTTGGCCTGTTTCAAGAGAGGAAGTCCAAGCAAAGTTAGGTGTTTCTGATGGGTTAGAGCTTCCATATAAAAAACAAAACCTGAGTTCATTTATTTTGTGACAGCAATTTCAAAATGGTTTCTCTTTCTAATGCTGAAAATTACCATCAGCTGTCCATCACATACTTAAATCATTGCTGAAACTGTATTTTAATTAATTACAAATTGCACAGGAGTCCTTAAAACTCTTCCTGTTCTCTTTAGGTCATTATTTGTGTCAGACACCCCCTTGTTAAGATCTGATTACTGAGGTTCTTAGATACCTCTGCCCGAATTAAGGTGCAAATGAGACCATATGCCAGTCAATAGTATGGGTTTTATTTGATAGTAAATATGAGAGAGAGAGAGAGAGAAAGGAAGAAATAGAAAATAGGTGGGGAGGACAGAAAGAGAGTGGCTGGGAATAAGGAAAATATCACCACTCCGTGGATCCCAACGCTGTTCCGTTAATCCTCTCCAGCTGGTCTTCTTGGTGCTGGAAGCACAGAGTCCCATGGGTTTACATACCCTCCAGCCAGGTGGCAATGTCCAGGCCTGTCCCCCTTGGGGAGGGGGGCAGTCTCTCACAGCAGACTCTGGGTCTGTGTCATCACCTGCAGTCCTGTGGTGCAAAGCCTCTGGGGAGCACTTTGGGGGGTCTTTGGTGGATCATGGCTCCCCCTCAGCTGCCTCTCACGTGAAAGTCCCGTGGATGTGCCCTGTGGGGTTGGGGGTTCCACAGCTGGGCCGGTTTGTGTAATCGGAGGATGGTTATTCAGTGCCTCTCACCAGAGGTTGCACCATGCACCCAAAACCTCCTCCTCCCTCCTCGCTTGGGGGGAGTCTGTGTAAACCTGGCTCCTGTGAGCTGTGCTCTCCCCCCACCCCAAACTCAGCCAGGGATGATTCTCAGTGCAGCTGGTGAGTTTGGCCTTTTGTGGATGCATGCGTTTCCCTCAGCCTGAGATGACTGAACAACAGGTTTCCCTTTATCTAATCAGCAGTTTGGCTTTCAGTCCAAAATCTCAGTCTTCAGGGAGGCTTCCTTGGTTGTAGCTTCTTCATAATAAGCAAAACTTTATATCAATGTTTGAGGCATGAACTATTTTCAGTCTCTGACACCCCTACAACTCCTGGTGGATTTTGATGAACTGGAGGAACTTTTTCTTTATGACTACATGAAATTGGATTACATGTATGAGATATCATATGACAAACAGACAATATATTTGATGTCTTTAGATATTTTTTATATCCAACCCCCTGCCATGGGTAGGGACAACTTATGTTGGACCAGGTTGCTTAAAGTCCAACCTGACACTTCCAATGAGAAATCCACAGCTTCTCTGGGCAGTCCTTGACTTCCTTCTCAAAAATAATACACGCTTAAGCAAATATTTTTACTGAACCGGGAAATGCAGATCAAGACCATAAGCATAACTATGCCAGGTCCTAAATACCATTCCCTCAAATTCCTTTGGAGAAAGATAACTTTTGATCTGAAAGGAGAGGAGGAGTTATGTGTGCACTCATATTCCATGGGAGTCTTATCTGGATGTTTTGAATCCTGGTTTTTAAAGGTTTGGTTTGAGAAACAGGAAAAACATGGCAGGTTCATTTTCTCTGAAGAACTGAAATGGGAGAGGTGTCAGTATTGTTAGTTAGTTTAGTTTGGTTTTAAATTGAAAAAGGAAGGGAGAAAAGGGTTTCGTTCCTTTGTTTTTGCAAGGAAAAGTCAGAACTGAGCACATCTGAGATAGTGAGGGTTCTGCATTCTCATCTTTTGGTTTTCTTGTCTAGCTAATGTTTGCTGCTTTCCATCCAGACACCTTTAGGGATGAAAATCTTCCAAATCAGGTTTATGCAAATGCATTTCATTAGCTTTGGACAACAACTCAGATACTTGTATTTTACATTGTATTTCAAGTTAATTAATTTTAAAACTTATGGGAAATAACTTCAGAAGTTATCACTGTGTACATTAAAATCAGAAGGTGTTTTTTTAAAATCGTTATTTTTATTTTTTAATATCCCTCATAGTAGCATTTGACTATTGTGAAAAAATTCAACAGATGTTTTTTCAACTCTTATCTACAGGTAGAACCTGATAGCAAGTATTAGACTGTCAGCACATCTCTAAATTTACTTTGATGCAGGCTGGCAGAAGCAATAGGTACAGCAAAACTAATCTTTCCAATAACATATGTCTCCTAGAGAGAGACAGGACTGTATGTATTAAAAATAGTTTGACTGAAGGAAAAAATACATTGACTAGGATTTTCTTATCTGATATTTACTTTTATGTACTGGCAACCTACCTTCTTTCTCTTTTCTCTTCTCCCCTGAGGAATAAAAAGAGGTTTGTGCTCCTAGTAGATCTCCTTTTATTTTTTATTAATAGTGTAAGTATGATCTTTTGAAAAGGGAAAAAAAAAATCTTTGTTTTTGCTTGTCTCTTCTAGTTTTTGAGATCAAAAAGTGAGCTATACTTAATTTTGAAACAATCGCACTTCTTTCCTCCTCACTGTTAACTGGCATCTGCTCCAGAGTAATATGGTGAATAGCTCTGTAGAACAAATATTTGAGTTACTACACGTTCCTTTTAATAATCTTATTAAATATGTAGTTTAGCTTCCACTTATTGTCATATCCAATTATTTTTTGTAATTTATTAATATGAATAAAGATCTATTTGTGATTGTACTTATAAATAGGAAAAGCTTTCTTATATATAGAGGAAGAATTTCCTGGATTAGGGGTTTTATTTCAATACAAATTTTAGCTTCACTAAAACAGAATTATAAATAAAAGATTGATTACAATGTAATTATGGAGAAAATTGAAATTTTAGGTTATTAGGAGGAGAAAACATTACTATTTAGAAGTCATCAATTCAATTATGTTGTTGAGTTGCAGTGATCTATACTGTAAGCAGGATGTTCTTGTATGAATGTTTCATGTTCAGATACAGATCTTCCAGATTTCCATACCACCCACATCCTGAGCTGTCTGAGTAGGAAGGCATCTGTCTCCGTGATAGTACTTCTGATATATCCATGTTCCCTCTTAGCTATTGAAAACCTGGAACTCACCCATAGAAGGCAGACAGCTGTTTGCCTTCCCCTGCAACTCTGCCTGTGTTTCCTCCACAGTTCAGCAAGCCTGGTTGTATTTCTTTTTTTGTCAGATGACTCTAGCCTGCTCCAGCTATACCCTCAGCTGAGATTCCCAATTCCATCAAAGCAGAAAACATATTAAGTACATCAAACTGGGACTTACTCCTTAAAAATTACTTCCAGAATTTGTTTAATTACTTCTGTGCTTTCGCATCTATTATATATGCTGTAAATTTTGTTGCTGGTGCAGTTGCTGCTGATTCTGCTATTTTTTTTTGCTCTGAGGCAATGTAACAAAGTTAAACAATGACAGGCTACTCCAATTCAGTGACCGCATTAATTCAACTTCTAAAAATGTCTGTGAAGTAGCAAAATATTATTTACATATTTAGAGACAAGCACAAGAGAGATAAAGTGACTTGTGCATTTGAAGCAGGAAAGAAACAAGCTCCTGTAATATGTTTCTTGTTTTGTGTGGATGGTTTTTAAGCTCATCTGTCCCTCTTTATCCTGAAGAATTATTCCTATTTTAAAGCAAGTGTCTGTCAGGCACAGACATCTTCTGTTGTTTGACTCCTTTGCCAGGTAAAACTAGAGAGAAAAGATTGTCTCTCCATTCATGGTTTCCCCAAAATAGGCTGCTTCTCCAAACTAGAACAAACTTGGAGAAAATACTGTCTCAGAGTTCAATAAAAAAAATGTGCATTTTCCCCTTCTTGTCTCTGCACCAGTATGTTAAAGGAGTAGATAGAATATGGAAGAGCATCATTCATACTTCAGAGTGGGACTGATTGAAAGTTGAGAATAAAAGCCGACACAGATCTCAATACTTAGGTCATGAGTATGATTTTCTTAAAAAGCCTCCTTTTTATTGCAATCAGTGCAGGTGGTATTCCAGGCTTGTACATAACTCTACATGATGGTCATGGTTGAAATACTTCAACTCAGGCAATGCTTCACTGGGGTATCAGGATCAGGGTCAGATGTTCCTGACATACAGTGCACAGGCAGTCCACACAGCCACTGCACAGTGTGCAAGCTGCTTAAACTTTTCATCTAGTTAATGGTGGAGAGAACAGACCCTGGAAACCTGAGGTTATCAGAGGAATCTAGTCCACCCAAATGCTTTCCTTCTCTAATTTACACTTAAGTGAGATACTGCCAAGGTGTCTTCAACTGGAAGTAGATGGAGGTAGCAGGAGTTGTCACTCATCTGTCTTAATTTAGACATCCTCTGAGACTGCAACAGGCATTTTGTTCACTTCATTTTCATACTAACCTAGCAGCTGAAGCAGAATAACCTGGCATGGGGACCTGAGCTCTGAATGCTTCATAGCCCAGAGCAAACTGAATCCAAATTGCAAGGGAATACCAAGGACTGTTCTGGTTAAAAGCATTTTGGTCCTCTTGCTGAAGCCGAGGCAGGCAAACAAATTTATAGGTCAGGAAGAGAACAAGCAATTTCCATCCTGATTCTCACCTAACTCAGCTGGAAAGAAAGCAAATATCTGTACTTGTTTTAGAAGGGGGTTTCTGTGTGTAGTTGTTTAGTTAACTTCAATAGTAGCGTAATGTAGAGTTTACCAGAAAGTCCGAAGCCTCAAGTTTACCCTTCTGTTAGCTAAGTATCAAAAAAACCTCAAAAGCACACAGCCCTGTCCTGCCCTTGGGTGCCCCTTTGCTAATACGTCTTTGACAGCAGGGAGCAGCCACCATCTGGGCCCCCCGAGCAGCTGACCTCTGCCGTGATGGAGAGATACAAGGATCTGATCCTGGACATGCTGGCCCATATTTATGAGAGCGTTTCAAGTTGAAACTGGGCTCTGGCAATGGGCAACACATGGTTGACTTTTCACAGGATCAACCTAAAATCATCTGGTAATTTTTGAGGCTTATGGGACCTGCCCTCAGTAACATCCTGGCTTAAATCTTAGCCAACAAGATACAGAACTTGAGTAGCCAGTGGCCATCACTGTGTCTCAGCTGTGGGACCATCAGGCTGGTTTAATGCAGAATTGCTGTGATGCTATGGTCATCATCAGCCTGCTGCATTTTGCCACATAAGAACCTGTTCCAATGGTATTATCAGTCCTGGCAGCTGTACAATACTGAATGCAAAGCTCTGAGAGAGAAACCCCAGGTTAACGCTGAGGGACGTAGGGAAGCGTCAGCAGCTGGCCAGCTGTCCTGGCTTCAGCTGGGATAAAGTTAATTTCTTCTCAGTAGCTGTTACAGTGCTGTGTTTTGGATTCAGAATGAGAATGGTGTCGATAACACATTGACGTTACGGTTTTTTCCTAAGTAGTGTTTATCCTAGTTACGGACTTTTTTTTCCTTGTCTCATGCTTTGCCAGTGAGGAGGTACACAAAAGAAACTGGGAGGGAGCATAGCTGGGACTGGTGACCCAAACTGACCAAAGGGATATTCCACACCAGAGAATGTCATGCCCAGAATATAAACTGAGGGGAGTTTCCTGGAAGGGTGGTCAATCTGGGTTCAGGAAGCAGGGTCTGATGTTGGTCACTGGGTGGTGAGAAATTGAGAAATTGTACTGTGCATCACTTGGGCTTTTTCCTCTTCTTCTTCTTCTTCTTCTTCTTCTTCTTCTTCTTCTTCTTCTTCTTCTTCTTCTTCATCCTGTTCTTCTTCATCTTATTCTTATTCTTATTCTTATTCTTATTCTTACTCTTTACCATTATTCTTGCATTTTCAATTATTAAGTTCTTGTCTCAAAATACAAGTTTTACTTCAGTTCTCCTCCCATTCTACCAGGATGGGGGGGAAAGGGATAGTGGGGGATTGAGCAAATGGTTGCATGGTGTTTCATCTCCAGCAGGGCGTAAAACCATAACACCAGTGATAATTCACTGTGCCTCAACTATGTGCTGCAGATGCCAGAACTCACTAAATCGCAATCAGAAATTATGTCCCAGATTCCTTGGAGAAGGAATAAAGGCAGCTGGAGGGTACAGTTTGGATCATTGTGTTTGTAACTTATGTGGGTTTTAGAAAATATGAGGACTAGACAACAGGATACAGTCATGAAGAGTTTTCTACACAAATTGTCTTAGGAATGCTGTTTGGTAGTATACAGAACAGAAAATTCAGCATAGATAAGTCCTTTATCTTCTGAACACTGTGTTTTGGGATAAAGTTCAATGGTTGTGCCAAAAGCTACTTCAGCACTGTTCATTTTGAGTTTGTGAACTAAGCAGAATTCAGTGATCTGAACACCAGGGCTGGATAGGTGAGTTATTTAGCTCGGACCTTTTTACTTGTTTCTCTGAGACAATTGTGGAATGAGCCTCCCAAATCCAGTGAATACATAGGATTTTGTAAACTAATGTTTGTAATTGAGGTTGTAAAATTTTGTGTGTTTTGAATATATTTTCTGTTATTAAATTTATATAAAAGACAATACAGATTTGATAGCATCAAAATACTTTTTAGCAAAAAGGAATTTTACCTTCAACTAGTTGAAAAATATGTATTTTGATAGACAGATTATATATCTCATTGCTTTGTTATATTCTCTATTAAAACACCACCTTTTGTATATAGGTGGTAATCACTCCATTTGGCAATCTAGCAGAAATATAATGTCATCTTCCTCACTCAGTTGTACCTCATAACCCTGTGGTAGTAAAACTGTATGCAATATTGAGACATGTTTATAATGGGGTAAGGAAAATTCCTTATATTTAAGTATCTGGGTTTTTTCAAGTCAGTTATTGTGACACTCAAATGTTATTAATTTCATACATTCACAGTTAGTAAGTTGTCTCCTCAGAAGACAAATACTGGTGTTTGCACAAAGCCCTTCTGACCTCATTATTTAGGCTACACTGGAAAACCCAGTTCTCCTTCTCTGCTCTCCCTCCTCTCCCTTCAGAAGGCTTCAGAGCATGTAAAAGGAGCACTTTTATGGATGTTTTTTGGCTCAGTTGATGCAGCAATATATTATTAGCTTAGTGTAACTCTCTCAAAATTTTATGAGGCTTCACAGAGTAGTTGAAATGAACATAAGTTTTATGTTCCATACCCAACAGATCATGCAAGTTTCTGTCATTATCAGTTAGGATATGCTTGATCAAGTTCCAACAGTTTACAAATGATGAAGTATTTTTTCTTCACTGTGATACATCTAAAAGTCAATAGATTATTAAGGGGACTGGTTCCCAGGTTAAAAATACTGAGTGATTATTGTTACCAAAGCTAGGTACAGTTAGATAGTAGGAAAAAAAAAAGTGGAAATTCAGAAAGGTATTCAAAAACCAAGTCACATGATGCAAGAAAACATCCTTAGTGCATTCGCTACTCAGAACTGGCAGGTTTGGTACCTTCAAAGCTAAGTTTTGCATCTTACTACCCATTTTGAATAACAGTCTAAAACCTGAAGGCACTGAAGTATGTTTTAAATAAACATACTCATCAACTTCCCTTTTATTTTCTTTTTCTTAGAAGTCCTATCCACAAAAGAGGCAGAGTGGTATCACTGGAGCATAGGAGGAAGAACCTTGAACCTAGTAAGTGAGCTTAGACTAGATTTTTCCAGAGGGAAATTTATGCAAATAAAATAGGCCATGTGTAATTATTTTGCTTATCACAGATCAGTGTGTTTATTTTTACTTCATAAAAATGTTTCTGATTTTTTGATGCCTTACATTGGCATTGTTTTTTGGGGTGATAGCTAGCTAGGGAATAAGCTAATCCACTCCAAGCCAGGTGAGTCGCAAGCTTTAGCAAACTACACTTCTGTACATCCATCCTGCTTTGTGGGATCCTGACAGGACAGAATGGTTTTTTGTTTGGTCTGTTCTAGAAGCTGAAATTGTTCTTCTTTTTAATAGAAATCAGGAAAGGGACACATAGGGAATATTAGGTCATAAGCTGCTATTTGCATACTAAGATGTTAATTATAGGTAAGTGCAAATTTCAAAAGGGATGTTAATTTCAATTATATGCTCCACTTGGTCCACTTAAGACTGCATTACTTTGTTCACTCAGTTATCACCATCATGAGGATAAAATTAGGTTGTCCTGTGTTGAAGAAACAACTGTACTGTCCTAGTTTTCTGTGAGGCAACGGGGGAGACTACCTCTTTTATCATGGCGAGTGTAACTGTGGCAGCACTTTGTTCTGTGTTGAAAGTGGAAGTACCCAACATGAAACATGAAACACTGCTCAAACTGTGCTCTCATGCTCTTTTTACACTAAAACACTGGTTTCCACTAGGTGAGCGTACACTAAGGTGTGACTTCCTCAAAGTACAAGACAGACTGTTGTGTACTGAGAACAAATTTTTCCTTGTTGCCTACTTTTATATGCCTATTGTTAGTAAAATATAGTAAAAAAATAACTCCCTCTTTTTAATTTCCCTGGGGTTTAAATGCATAATAATGTAATATGAATTAATATATTTAGATTAGTTTGATTGAAGGTAGAATTTTTTTTTTTCAGTCTAGAGCTGGGTTTATACTGAACTTCAGCATAAATGACCTTCCCAAATGTATTAAGCATCTGAGGGACTGAAAACAAAATTAATTTTGTCTTGAATGTCTGACTACTTGCATGTCAGTGGCAAACATACCTAAGGCAAGTTTATTGTGGAAAAGGAAACCCTTATGCCCTTCAGACAAGATACCCTCCACTACATGCATTTACATGAAGCAAAGCATCCCATGATGCTTAGGAAATATCTAAGGTAATAATCTTAGTTGTCCTGACCAATATATTATTTCTGAGTAAAATAGGAACAAGTAGTTGAGATCTTTTAGTGAATAATATTACCTCCTTTGTTTGCCTACATAATGAATTGGCAAGACATATTTAACTTGGTGCAGTACATGGCAATAATGCAGTAATCCCGATGTAAAAATTATTTTTTTAAGATTATACATTTCCTGGGCATTTTAATCAAGTCTGCAAAATAAAACAATCTTAAGAATTCATTCATAATTTGGTGTTATTTTTCCTTGCTAATATTTTAACAAATATAACTATGGTGTAATGAATTATGATATTAAGAGGATCATATTTACGATTTTGCACATAAAGGATAATATTATCTCCCTGATAAGCAGTTAAATAGATAGCTTTCTTATTAATAGCACAATGATACAATCAAATGATGGGTAATTTCTATTACCCTTATAAATAGATAAGAAGTATATAGATGTGAAAGAAGCATTGATGTGGAAAATGTTAAAATAACAAATCTTATTAGATGAAAGAATTTAGAAATAACTTGTCAAGAGGGTAATGACCTCAATTAAATTTTATGTGCAATTATAATTGGCATTTTTAATAAAGGAATGCCATTGCAAATTGCATATTTGATATAATATTACAGGGCATCTTATTTCCTCTGGCTTGCATTTATATTAAATAAAAGTCTTTGACATAATCAAGGAAGATTCATAATTTAGAGTTTTGAGAATCTGCTCAGACGATAGGTTTCAAATAGTTTCAATACAAATGAGAAGAAAGTGAGAAAGTTATCTGATAATGATCCTTTTGTTCTTTTTACCTAAAAGATGCTGCTTATCAACATCTTTTGTTGATGTGGTGTGTATTGTTAGATGTAAAGATTGTAACATCTTCAAGATGTAGTCAAATAGAATCTTTTATTATTAGTACATCTAATTTGAGTCAAGAAAATTCACTGTGTGCAAAACCATCTCTATCATTTCCTGAGGAAGTTCTAAAAATGACCCAGTTTTCAACTCGTGTGCAGGTAGCTGTAAGGAAAGTATAATGCCTTACATTTTCATTCTGGTCATGTGCTGGTTTCTACCTTCCAAACTAATACTAAAATAGTAACTTCAAGGTAGTTGTGCAAATATAATCAATGGTGTGTGTTAGGGAGGAGGAGGGGCCACTTGTGGAGTCCTCTCTCCAAAACACTACTCAATATTAGCTTCTTACTGATTTATATTGTCATGTAGTTTTGTTAATATTCAACCTAGATAGACTTAATAACACTGGAATTGTGCAGGTTTCAAATCTGGGAAAATATTACAATGAGAAAAGTCATCTTAAACCATCTCTCAATGTTTCATGTTCCTCCTTTGCTTACATTAGATGGTAGGAGAAGGGTTGCAGTTGTAAATGTGATAGTAGAAGGGATGAGTTTAACTGTTGGAAGAAAAAGCAACAAATAAGGGATATTGGCCTGGGGTGACATAGCAAAAAATAAGTTATTATAGTTGTTAGGAAAGTACTTAATAGAAATTCTAGGCAAAAATAAATGGTGTCTGTAGTATTTGCAAATAAGCAGCTGGTACCATTCACAGTCTACCCCAATTACCTTCTGTTAATCTGGCACATCTTTAAAATGAAACACTGTGCATAATTTTTCATGGTTCAAATACTGCAGACTTTTCTTCAGGCACACCAAGAAAAGCCACTATCACAAGTGACCTGTGTAATTGAATGTGAGTTATTTTAGAAACAGATTTCCACAGAGGGAAGGAGAGATGTGGCCATGGGGAATCCTCGGCATTTACTTTTTAAATTCTGAGTTGATACATGAATGTAAAAAGAGATAAACTGATATTGTTGAAAAAGAAATGGCTATTCTTTAGTGAAAAGTGCATCATTTGCATACTGTCATATGTATGTAGATATGTTTGTAGATACGCTTGGGATTTACTGTAACCTAAGGACTAGATGCTGATGTCGTTTTGAAGATGAAATGTTTTATGGATGAAGAACAGAGTACTGCTCCATCAAAGCATGTCTCAACAGAAAACTCTGGGGAAGGGCTGCAGTAACTACTTCACAGATTAGGTGAAATTTGGACATTTAAGACCAAAAGCAACCCATAAATCCTGTGTTTCATCTAGCTTTGGAGTAGCCTAAATTGAACTTATATCCACATTTTGGACTACAGTTTTTAATTCGCCTAAACGGAAGATCCTTTCAATCCTTGAGGCTAATGCTTAGTTCTCATAAAACACACTTGGGATCCAGTATGACACTGAGAGTTACCTGGCTCTAGAGGGACCTTCTAACAGAGATAAAGTCATGAAAGCCAGTTGTAACAAGGATTAAATTTATACCAGCTCATCTTGCAGCTGAGTATTCAGTTTTATGAAAAAAGTTTCCCTTTTTTCATAAATAGTAATTATATTTAATTCCTTTACAAAAAGAAGTTATCACATTTCTCAAAATCTTGTCCAAGGGATTAGGTTGTGTTAGCAATCCAGAGGTTTAAACTGGTCACCACAGTCCACTGGAAAGTGTATTCTTACAGTTCTACCAGGACAATTTTGTTTCTTCTTCTTTTCAAGATTGTCCCTGGAGTTCCATTTGAAGTTTTCATGTATTAAATACAATATTTAAGACTAAATGTAAACTTTTTGCAGCCTACATTTTTGACAGGTGGGGTTTTTTGCTGTATAAAGTTTGCTGAACTTGTCTGAAACAAACAAGCTGTATAAATCAGTGTTTCTAGAGACAAGGAGTGCTTGAAGTTGCAGGAGACTGAGATTAGTAAGACACTTTGAAAGCTGTTCTGTTGCTCAGGGAAACTTTTCTCTGAGCAACAGAAAACACTTTGTTTTGTGCAAACACAGAATGCTAAACTACTAAGCAGTACCCTGTAAGTTAATATGTTGTGCTGTTAATTCAAAAGTATACTTTATTTCATCATCAATTTTTCAAATTTAAATTATCTACTGCAATATTTACTGAATCATTCAATTTTGAAATAATTTTTGTCCAATGTATAACTAGGCAGCTGATCACTAAAAAGAGATGTACTCTATCCATGTCAGTCAATGTTCATCTACTTGATTTATTGTATTATAAAATTCATCATTGCATAGCATCAAATAACACAAGGGAAATAGTGGCAATATTCTAAGTTACATTTGGTAAATAAGTTCCTCTCCAATATCACCCCTTTTTGTAGCTTAGTGCTTTACTATTAGGTTTTCAAAATATTTTAAATATGATTTGGAATATGAAGCTTATTATAAAAGCTGTCTTCCAGCCTCATGACATACATGTGACGATGCACTCATGATGAAGTTCCCATATGGGAAGAACCAAAGGATGGAACCTTTTGGAAAGCACTATTGTTTGCTATCACTACATCCTACAGTCTGGGGTTGTGGGGTGTTTGTCGATGACGCCACCACTTTCTCCTAGCCCAGTCAAAGACTTGTCTGATGCTTTTAGTGCTTAAAGCAATACATGCTGCTATGGCAATTTTGACTGCCCAACAAAATCCTGACAGATGCTGTAACTGGGAACATGTGGAAGATGATTTAGTGTCATCTAAATGCCAAAAAAAGCATTTCAAGCTGAGAAAAGGCGAAGAATCAGAGGATGGATTTGTGAATCAAGGAATCTCTTATTATCTCATGTTGATCATCAGATTTCCTTTATAATGTAAAAAATTGTTGGGGGAGGGGAAAGTCTTTTTATACAAGAACAGTAATATAATTGACCCTCTGTTTGCATGAAAATAATCTGATTTCCAAGTGGCTAAAGTATAAGACCACAGGGTAAGTACTACATTATCTCTTAGAACAACACTGTAGCAATGATAATACTATACTTCTAAAACAAATATAATTATTTCATAATAAATAAACTTCTCTTTCCCACACAGATAAAAAGCCCTAAACTCCTGGCCTTTTCTATAGTACCTGCAATAGACCTGAAGTAACTTGTAAACTCTTGGCTGTTTCATGTCACTGGAGTGTAGATTTTCATTACAAGATTTTTATTAAAAAATACTGGTTCAACAAAAAGCATGCATAATGCTGCCATGCCTGGGAGTTTTTTGCTATACCACCTCACTTAAATTCCTTAAGAAAGAATGATTGCCATGACACACTTATATCGCTAAAACATTATATGGAAACCACAACATGGGAGTCTAAACAAAGGCCTTGAGATAGTGTTCTAAAAGTCAAGCCGCTGGCAAGTATGCAGTGCCACAAAATTGATGTGCTCCTTGGAGAGTTTGAGCAAAGTCTATGGGTTCTTTTCAGTATTCAGTACTATTTTTGGTTTTTCTTTTTCTGTTCTTTCCAACAGCATGCTTAGAAATTATACTTAGGGCTTTCTTATTTTAATTTTTTTGTGTTCCATGGTACTCTATTTTTTCCGGTTTTGTGAAGAAACCATGCTAGCAGGATATACACATTATCTAGCCAGGACTAACAAACCTGTAGGATAAGCATCAATATCCTCGCCAACCCCCGTGTGAGACCCAATGGTTACCTTTCTTACTATCTGTGAACTTTATCAAAGTCCTTCTGCTTAACTAAGTAATTTTCTCAGCCGAGGTTATACAGGTGAACTCTATCAAAAAGACTTTGGATCAGAAAGTGGAACCTCTTGGAGGAGAGTTAGATTTAAACTTGTAATTGAACAGTAGTTTCAAGGGGGTAGAAATAGAAATGCTGCTGAAAATAGGAAACGGAATAATACCTGATAATGAATTTAATAAAGTCATTATGGGAGCTCCACCCAATGCTCAGCTGTGATTGAGCACAGGACAAAAAAGATATTTATAAATCCCTTTGGATTCTTTTGTTAGTACAAAAATATGGAGAAGATAGGGACTGTATAAAGAACATCAGGTACTTAATTCTATAAAAGTAAATTATAATTTTAGATACCATAGAGGAGTAAGATGGAGAAACTCTTTATCTTGTGCTGCTTGAGAGTTCATAAAAAAGCAACAGGAAATGTTTGCCATGGAGAAAAAAACACAAGCTCCACCTTTTATTGTTATTTCTTATGGTCTTCAGACTTGAAGAAGCCCATCTTAGAATTTAGACTTATGCTGAGTCAAGCTGAACCACTGATCGGGTGCTTTTCCTACTGGGATTTTGTTTTCTGTTCACTGAGTATTTTGAAAAGATATGTCTTGTTTTTATTGCTTTGCTTTTCATAATCTTGACCAGTATATATTTCATTTGTTCATTCATCACAGTCAAATGCTATCTTCATGCATCACCTCAGGTGTCAATGATGATCACTTATTTTGTAGGCGAGAAGCAATTGGCTATATATTCAAGGTAGATTTTCTTTAACAATTTACCCTCTGAAAGTCTGGATCATTCTCAACACTTTTTAGAATATGTTTCAAAATGTGTAGACTCCATAGATAATGCATTCATTTTCTTTGCAAATTAAAAAAAGTTTTAGTTTTAGATATATGCTAACTTTATAGCAGCAAAGTAGTCTTTGATACTTGATATAAAAAATTCATATGTTTGAGAACAAACCTATTTGTATAGCTGGTTTTGGTAAAGGTGTTTTAATTTGATTATATTTTTGTGAAAAAGATGTGCCAGATATCATACTGAAGTTCTGAAAGTAATCTCAGTTTTAAGATGGGGCAGAGATGAGTACAGAGATATGATAAGCTAACCAGCATTATGATACACAGCTATGAAAAAGTAATTTAGAATATTGTAGTTTATGTTCCAATAAAATTTTGAAGGTTCACATTAAGATCAGCTAGATCTTGTCCAATCAGAGAATAGTCAAGTGTCTGTAAGAAGTTCTCAGTCGAAACAGCATAGAAAGTATGGGAGGGAAATTATTATTTAAATCTCTTCTCTTAAAATTATCTCTAGGATTATTTCAGGCATGAGGAAAGCCAGCTTGATAAAGCTAAAGCATCATACTAACATTAGTAATTTCTCACACTGTATCTGAACGTATCCTTGGGCTGCTCTTTAGCAACTCCTCTATTTTGTCTGCATCTCATAAGCCCCCTTTCCCTGAAAGCAGAAAAGCAAACCCAAACAATTTTTCTTTGTTTCAAATAGGAGCAATGGTTTGAAAAGTTTTCCCAACTTAATTGGCAGAAGATGCTGACTTATACAGAAACATATATATATTTTTTTCATTATAAATATATATATAAATATATATAAATATATATATATATATATTTATTTTTAGACATTGTTGTAAACCCATGGACTTGAATGAAACTGCTGACATAAATCCATGTTCAGTACTTTGATGAATGGGGAACATAGTACTGTTTTTTATTTATGCTGTGCCCTAAAGCTGAGCTTAAATGTAGAAAAGACAGAAGATAAAAGTTTGAAAATTAAAAATACTGTTTTGTTACTATAGAAGCATGAAATAATATAGTAAGTGGGTTATTGCTATTGTGTTTTCTCCAACTATCACATAATACATTTTAATTTATTGTCTGAATCCAAGCTTATGTCTGCTCACTTATTGAGTGAAGTATTTAAACAGAAGTAACATTAGGGGATGTAAAGTTAAAAATGCTTTACTTGAAGATAGCAAAAAGCTCCACTGTATCAACATGCCCATCAACAGTACAGGGCTGGGGTAGAGTGGCTGGAAAACTGCCCAGTGGAATAGAGCCTGGGAGTGCTGACACATGACAGCAGCTGAACGTGATCCAGCAGTGCCCAGGTGGCCAAGAAGGCCAATGGCATCCTGGCCTGTATCAGCAACAGTGTGGGCAGTGGAACCAGGGCAGTGATTGTCCCTCTGTACTCAGCAGTGGTGAGGCCATGCCTTGAGTGTTGTGTCCAGTCCCTCAGTACAAAAAAGACATTGAGGGGCTGGAGCGTGTCCAGAGAAGGGCAACAGAACTGGCGGAAGGCCTGGGCTGTAAGAAGGCTGTAGCCAGGTTGGTCTCTTCTTCCAGGTAACAAGTGATAGAACAAGAGGAAATGGCCTCAAGTTGCTCTAGGGAAAGTTTAGGCTGGATATCATGGAAATTATTTGCTTATTCACTGAAAGAGTTGTCAAGAATTGAAACAGTCTGCCCAGGGAAGTGTGGGAATCATCATCCCTGAAAATGTCCAAAAAACATGTAGGCATGTTGCTTAGGGACGTAGTTTAGTGGTGGAATTGGCAATGCTGGGTTAGCCATTGGACTTGATGATCTTAGAGCTCTTTTCCAACCATGATGATTCTATGAGTCTGCCTTTTTCAAATATCATTGTTGTGTTTGACTGTGTTGTCTTTAGGATGCCCTGGTAAAAATTAGTATGTTCATTAGTGTTAGGAAATAGCTTCAAACTTGAAATCTGGTTAAAGCTTTCCATATGCTCTCGTGCTGAGTGAAAAAAAACCACAAAAAACAAAACCCCCAAAACTATTTATCAGTGGTTGTGAATTTGGACATAGTCATATTTAGATCATATTTAGTATGGGATTTTTGCATTATGATCTGCATGACGTTTTACAGAAGCCTAGGTTTCTTTATCAGATTTTTCTATGGATACTTTTTTTGGCATTCTTGTTTTAAACTAGATGAGCAAATCCCATCTTCTCTTCCCCATGTCAGTGCTATAGGCAGGAATTTATACATATTGTAGCAACTTTCAATTTAAGTGTTGCCTTTTTGGATATCCTAAAAGATTCATGAATTTTAAAATATGAATCATAAAATAAGTATATATATACACACACAGATCCATGAAATTGCACTCGCATGTTTTTCATACCTGAATTCTGTGATATTTGCCAGTTGTTTTGGTTTATGTTCTGCCATAAAACCACTGAAATGAGACACGTGAAATACAGTTTTAAAATGAAAAAGAATAATGCTTTCAGCTATATCTAGATTTAGACCTGGAGACCCATCAGTAAATTGCAATAAAATGAAATTATGCACAGATCTGTATACACAACATTTATTTGAAACAATTTCTAGATGAGACAAAGCAGATAGATCTCGTCAATCCAGTCTTCAACAAAACATTTATTGTAGTTATGCCTCACTGAACACAATGAAAGTGTCTACTGATAGAAAACTAGTAAACATGCAAGTTAAAGCAACTAGTATGGATAAAATTTTGAGCAAAAGAAAGGGTGAGAGCACACTCTGAACTTTTATTTTGCACTGAAGAGGACTTAACCAGCAGACTATCCAAAGACTTTGATGGTTAATTAATATTTTCATGGGGGATGATACAAAAGGTAGAAGCAAGCTCGTAATGTTTTATAATAACACAAATTTGAAGATCTTGCTTGGTAAGGAACAGGATTAAAGTCTTATACAGAGAGAAATGAATGAGTTGAAGAGCTGGATTAATGTATGTGAGAACACAGTTAATTTAGAGTGCACCCTCATCTATCTAGGGACATAAAGGAAGAATTTTTACAGTTAAATAGGTTTTCGACATATACAAATAAATAAAGAAGTGAAAAATGTGTGTGTTAAACATAGTCAGGCCACCATGCCATTTTTAGCTATGAAAAAAATAACTGCAGATGAAATATTCCTAGAACAATTGAACAAATGACCAAGCATTTTTTATAACACTGCCTTGAATATAAATGTTGGTTTTAACAGATGTGAAAGTCTGAACCAGTTTTTCAGCAGAGGATGTGAAAATATAAAAATATTGTTATACCTATGGTACAATTTGTTATCAGGGTTGTCTGAGAAGATGCCTTCTGTCTGTTTTTCCCCCTCCTCTTGTTCAACAGTAACCCCATGTTACAAATATGTTTCCTTTCTCAGCCGGAGTTAGAGGACTGCTATCAGCGTCTGACACCTTCAGCCGTGGTTCTCAGTCAGACACTGACTAAAAGTCATTCCGAGTCAGCATGTCAAGAATATTCTGACAAAGACTCCAGTAAGTAAAAGTTGCAAGGAAACTGGAAGACAGATTTACAATTGCAGCAAATGGATCTTGAGGATATTTGGTACAAGTAAATTTCAAGTGAGCCGGAAAAACTGCTGGAAGCAATGAGGAGAGCTGTGAGTGGATAGGCACAGCTTTTAGGTAGCAACAATTTAGATCAAAAGGGAAGACATTCATGTACACAGGAAGGAAAGAGGACTCATAAGCTAAAACAGAGCAAAGCAGGCATGCTGCTTCCAGACTGAAGCAGTGTGATGCTGTGCTAATTAGATAGGCCAGTGAGAACTGAAGGATCTCAGGTAGATGCTTTATTTAAGAGTACAAAAATAATTACCATATTATGATGCCAGCTTCTATAGCCTTTGTTACGTCTTCAAACTATCAATTCCATGCTTTTTTGCATGGGGGAACTTTCCTATAAATATTCACGCTATATTTACTTGACAATTAGGTTGCTGATGTAACATAATGTATATTAATAGCATTTTTTTTTCCTAAGACTTCCATTCTTCCTTTGCACTTTTACTTGCCTTGTCATATAAAAATAACAATAAAATGCTTTCAAGCCAGATATTTTTGCTCTGTATTGGTCTAGTGCTTGCCTAAATAATGTTTTGATCCATGACTTCAAAACTAAAGTGTGTGCTAGTCTAGTGCTTGCCAAAATAGGGTTTTGATCCATGACTTCAAAACTAAAGTGTGTGCTGCTGGGTAAAAAGCACTCATAAACATGCAGGCTTATGTGTTTTGAAGGTTCTGAATTTAGTCTTCAGTTTAATACTTTTTTATCTTTGCTACAGAATATTTCATACTGCAGAATGTAAATTGAATGTTCTTTCATAAATTCCAGTTTTCTAGAAAAAAATACTGGTCATTATAAGAAGTATGTTGGGCAGAGGTCAAAAATGTGCACTCCTACAATTTTTGTAATTTCTCCCTTTTCCCATTTTTTCTCACTTTTTCTTTACTGTTTTTTTTTTCAGTAGGAATCAAAATATGTGCCACTTGTTTTACCTAAGTAAGACTGCATTCTGTACCTTTCAGTTTCAATACTTGCAGAATTTTTTTTAAGACTTCTTCATTTTCTAAAATCTGATCGTATTTTAGCAATATAAATTACATGTAGCAGCAAAAGCCTCATATTTAAAAACTCATACTGATGCTGTAAATCTTGGAATCAATAGCTTCCAATAATCTTGTAGTCTCCTCTATGTATGGTCTCTGACAAATACGCAATGTGTTTAGTCTCTTTATTTCAAAATATAATTATATAATATCTCTTATTTAGTTTCCCCTGAAAATGCCCAACAGAACTTAATTTTATTTACTTCTTGACAGATTATGCAACAGCTTACTTTTTGTTCTTTCCTTAAGATGTGAACTCTTAGAATGGGATTGGATCCTTTGCAAAGGACTGCACTTGGGCAATGCAAAGGCATGTGTCTCACCTAAGATATGAAACCAATGATTTAAATAGGTTTTTAGAGGGATGGTAATTACTATACAAGCTTTCTGCACATAAATGAATATGATTTAGCTGCATATATTTGCTTAGAAAGTAATTACTTGCCAATCTATTACTGCTCAGCTTTGCTGAGTCTATTTTTAGAATTAAATCATTATGTGTCCTTTTCCTCTCACCACATGGATCCTATGGTAGGATCTCTATGCTACCAAACTACGACAGACAGCACTCTTGCAGAAGGCCACTGAAGGAAGATAAACTGGCCACAAGACAGGCTTTAGAATAACTGAAGTGATTTGATATGTATATTGTATTTTAAGAAATCCTGAGCAGGTATGTTTTGATAACGGAAAGACATATCACTGGATTAAATAGTGTCTCTAAGAGAAGCTTCCTTAGAAATCAACATGCCAGAATGACGGAGCAGGAAGAACCTTATATTGGCTCTAAGTAGGTGAAGCTCTTGGCTATGAGATGGGCCAACCCCGTCCTCACCTCAGGCTTTTTTCTTTAATGCTTATAGAATAACCTATTCACATTCCTAATTTCTAAAATGAACATCGCTTTCTAAATTCTTTGTCTTTAATTTGAGTTAATAAAATTTTCAAAATATTTCATGTTTTCATCTTCATTGCCCTTCTTCTTAAGCTGTGGGAAGTTTCAGTTTGCTTTTGTGCAGCAGTTGGTATACTTGCCCACGAGAACAAAGTTTTCCATGCTATAAACACTTGCATCTGTTGTTGGAACAGCTTAGATTCTCCACAACTGAGGACATCTTAGGTACCAACATTCCTTTTCTTCCACTGTATCACATATGACATTTTCACCAGAGTCCTGTCTGCGATCTGATTCATCTTCTTCCTTCCCACAGATTTTCTTCTTATCCAGTCTCAACCCTCCAATATTATTTCAACAATGCTATGTTTCTCTCTCTTTTCTTTTTTTTTGTTTTTCATAAAAACTGATTGGGAAATAACATTTTCTTCTTTTTTTTTTCCAGTTTCAGAAACTATATGAAATAAAACATTAACTTCAGAAATTTAGTCAAAGGGGAACACTACATCTTGTCTAATTCCTTCATTCTGCTGTGAACAAGACATAAATTATTACTTGTTAAAGCTTTATTTTTCATTTGGGCAGCTGCCTAAATATGACTGACTAAAGCATGTATGTTTAATTTTACTGCAATATACTGTTCAGGATGTGCCTCAAACGAGTTCTTAGCATTTGCCTTGAGAAGTAAAAGTCCAAATATCTGAAAGCTACTGATAACCTGCAGCCAAATGAATAAATCTGTGTTTATGAATTTTCTCTGCATGTGAATTGCTAAAGGAGAGCACAGCAATTCCAGTTGCTGTTTGCTATAAATGAATAAAGTTAGTGAGTGAATTATTCACAGTACCATAGGATATCCTGGAAAAGTCTTCATTAACTAAGACTTTTCTCCAATAGAATAACTTAAACTCTTGTTTGGAGTCTAGCATAATGAAAACGGATTCTGGTAGCTCCTGACTAGGCGCATACCCAAGCCCATTTATTTTTCAGTATTTGAAAAATATAATATGAGAAAAACATATGACAAGATATATGTAAAATTACTACATACACCTCTGAGATTAAAATGACGTTCAGTGTCACATTTTGATGTGAACTTTTGATGTGAACAAGTGGACTTTGACGTAGGAAGTGTTATGGTTGATGAAGAAAAAATAACAGTTTGGAGATGAGGAATTCTACAGTTTAGAATTGTGAATTTGAAGTCCATTGGTCTCCCATAGTGAGTTTTCTTTTTAATAGGTGCTGATTTAGATTGCTAAATTAATGTGTATGACTTTTAGTCAATTTTCTACTGGTACAGAGACTTTGATTTTATAACTTTTTCTCCTCTTTGTCAAGGTGTTGGCTTGTGACAATGTTCTCTTGATTAGAAGGATGACTGAGAGTACTTCAGCAAGAAACAGTGCTTTATGTGAATGAAGAAATAATAATATATGCATGCATCTTATAAAAGATGGATATGAACAGGAGAGAGACTTACTTTCTAAAACTGTGAAAGGGTTTGAGTTTTGGTTTTCAATGAGGCTTGATTGCTGGAAAAGTCAAGTGTCAACCATTCCAGTGCCAATGGTTGCTTCTGTCTGGTAAGGCTATGCCTTCCACTTTATTTTTTGGTTGTAAATAATGTGCATGTGTGGAATATTCTATAGCCTAGCATTGTGTCCTGAGGGCCCTAATATACTGTAAAATAAGAAAAGCCATTCAATGGGCATTTTTATCAGTGTAGTCACCTTAGAAGATCCCAAAAGGAGTCATCATTGCTTGGTTTTCATTTGTTTTCCTTCCTTGTCACTATTCATGAGCCTCTGGGAGGAGTTCCCTGGCTGCCTGCTGGCTCTGAAACTCCCATAATAAGAGCCTGGGGAATTCCTCACCGCTCACACAGTGAGCATACAGTGAGCTACTGTGGCTGAGCTCAGTGCTGCTGCCTGTTGATGAGCTGGAGCTGCTCACATTCCTGTCTGCCTGACACCCCTGGAGCAAAGAATAGCTGCCAAAGTGTGGGAATAGGGGAGGCTGCTTTACATTTGGCCAAATGACAACAACTGCTTTTTGAGGTTTTGAAATGTGTTTTTGTTTTAGAAGACATGAACAGCATCTTTTGAATATGTTGCAAATAGTGTGTGCAAATGCTGCCTTTGATTTGAGTCAAATATTTCTCATTTCTGAAACAGAAAGCAGAGTAATCTTTGGCCCTGTCTCTGAGTATTTACATGTCCCATTTTGATTATCTGTTACGATTCTTTTCATATAGATGCCAATATTATGACAGTACTTTACAAATAAGGTCAGAAAAATATTTATTCTGAATAGGATTTCTTTGTGAGTTTTAGACATACATTTAATTTTTCTGTGCTCGGCGCACGACATAAAAACATAGTCCAGAAAAGGAAAGTCTGTATCAGCTATAATTAAATATTGTAACTGGAGACAATGGATTGGCTGCATGTGCATTCTATAATTGCATTCTTTTCTTTTATATCCTCTTACCTCAGACTTTAATCTGCCTTTTTCTGACTGCTGCAAAGAAACTATATCCTCTGAAGCTGTCACTAAGAAAAATTACCTGAGGGCATTCTGACTTTCTGCTTAAGCTTTACTTTGTCATTTATTTCTATTAACAATCATTAAGGAATTTAATAATTATAAGCTTCATTAGCATTTTAATGAGACCAGTGGCCATTGCTAAGTGTAATTAAATTAGTTTTATTGTATGATATTTTGAATCTGTGATTAAATTAAGTTTTACTGTGCTTTGAAGAGTAAACCTGTGGAGATCACTCGTTAGTAATGGTCTTGTTAACTTGTGAGGAGTCTGCAAAATAGACATAGCCAGGAAAAAAGGCAAAATACTCCCTACTGAAGTTAATCATAAAAATAGAGAAATCAAATGCTGCCACCAGTTCTAAGATTACCAATATATTTTTAGTGACAACAGTAGCCTGTGAAATACCATTAATAGTAGCTTTATATAATCTATTTTTAACTTTTCAAAATAACATCTAGATGATCTGGCAAATTGTTCTTTATAAATCAGAGAGAGAACCCTGTAGTTCTTGCTCAGACAAAACTTCCATTGAGTTCAAATGGAATTTCACCCCATTAAGAAAAGTAGGGTGTGTAAAAGCAAAGTATTATTGGTGTTTGTTGTAGGTATTATACTTTTAGAAAAATAAATAAATTGGGTAGTGAAGAAAGACAGTGAGAAGAGGAAAAGAGATGCTACAATTGGAATCAGTTAAATTTCTATGATCTGTCTGTTAAAATCCTATGAAAAGACACACAAACATAAGATTAGGCATATACTGGTCCATGCCCAAACTCTGTGCAATGTTTAATAGAGTGCACTGTGTAAACTCTGGAAGGTAGCTTGTTCTCACCCATTTATCAAGTAACAACTGCTGTCTGCCTCCCTGTAGTTAGTTCTCATCTTCTCTTATCATCATGATTGTACCTGAATGTGCTGGCCCATTCAGCTGGACTTCAATAAGCATAAAGTTTGTTAACAAGTAAGTTTTTATTTGCTTATTAGGGTCTGAGATGTTAAGTGCATTTATGATTGCATAATTTTTTTTCCTTTCTGAAACAATTCAGACCAAGGCTTGACAAAGTTGAATGCACTGTCTGTCTTAAGATTGGATTTTTTTTTTCCTTTTAATTGAGAAGGCCTGCAGTGGAAGAAAATACACAGTTTCTCTGCTAAAACAGACAGCTGGGACTTGGTAAGCTTCATGCCTCAATGTTTCAGAGTAATGACTTATTTTTGGCCAAGTTTCCTCATGCAAATGCCCTTGAGGTTTGGAATTTCATAAAAAGTTCAAGCTTCTTTTCAGTTTGGAAAATACCTTTGCCTACCTATATACAATACCACTTTGTTCCACTTTGATTATTGCCAGAATTGATGTGTCAGGGGTGTGTTTTAGTTCTTCATACCTTCAACATGGTAACTTGTATGCCATGTTTCTAGAGTGAGGTGGGCTTAGCAAGACCTGCCATTTCTTCCAGCAATATTGTGTTGTCCACAGAGAGAGTAGGAGAGAGAATGGAGACATGAAGCAGTGGACAAAAAGCTGGGACTGGGTAAAGAAAACACGAAGCAAAGAACCCAGAGCCAAGCAGAAATAGGTATGGGGCAGGGTCCATGGACTGAATTTTTGAGAAATAGAGTCTGTAACTCTTAAAGACCATTCCTTGTGTAGGAACCAAATTCAGGGTCCTCACTAATTTAATAATTTTTGTTATAATCATGTTCCCTCTGCCAGCAGCGATTGGTTCACGTTAAAAAAAACCAAACCAAACAAACAACAAACTTCTTTGAAGTGTTAATATGCTAGTTCTAATAGCAGCAGACAGGGATTCAAATCTAAGGGTTCCTTTCTTTATAATCAGTAAGGGTTAAGTATAGTCAAAAGGTTACATTTCTAGGGTATTTTCTTCTCTTTTTTTGATTCAATAATGAGCACTTTATTGATTTATTTTTTATTCTACCCTTGTAGAGCTGAAAACTTAAGGAATTTAGGTCATCCCCATGCACATGTTAGTTGAGGACAAGACAGTGCTTAGAGTAGTGTGGACACAGGAATCTTGAACAAAGTTGTTATCAGATCAAATAATTGCAAACTGTAGAAAATCGTAACAGGAAAGTGACCAAAGCAAAACTGTGCTCTATTGTAATATTGGAAAGTTGTTGCCACTTTTAACCTCAGATTTGCTTTCCTAAATCAGGTGTATTACATATCTGTTTGTATTTTAACTTGTCTGTGTTTAAAGAAGAATCGTTTAGCTTCTTTAAATCCATTTATGTTGCGATAGCTGATAGCATATAGGCCACACAGGGGTTCTGCCAGTAAGGCAAATGACTGACCAAAACACAGATCAAACCTAAAAACAGCTGCATTATAAACTGTGAGACAGCCTTCGGCTTAGATACATGGGTCCTGGTCACATGAAAATTCTTATTTGTGGATAGTCTC
Source organism: Ifrita kowaldi (assembly GCA_013398055.1). Taxonomy (NCBI): domain Eukaryota; kingdom Metazoa; phylum Chordata; class Aves; order Passeriformes; family Cinclosomatidae; genus Ifrita; species Ifrita kowaldi. The sequence goes on along the minus strand of VZRS01010275.1, from coordinate 51,532 downwards.
ACACATTTAGAAGGTTTTATCCGGGCCTGGAAGAAACATTTCCATGGTATTCACTTGTAAACCAAAATCCTGATTCTCTTCCTGTCTCTCTTCCCTTAATGTGTCCTGAAGCTAGTCAGTCTTGTGCATTTGAGAAGTGCTTCAGCATTCAGCTCACATAGAAAGGATAAAACATAGTACTCTATTTTTAGCTACATTGTAAATTTGGATAAATTGCTCTTCATCAAAATTAGGGGTACTTTAGTGAGTCTTTTTATCATCACTAGACTGCTCCAGCAGTATTTTTATAATAAAGTAATAGTTCATAGTATATAAAACCACTAAGTGTCCTTGGTACCTGTGAGAAGAATATGGGAGATGCAAAGATTTTGCGTTGAGAGAAAAAGGCTGGATCGTTTGTTACTCATCTCTGACACTGTAAGCTTTTTCCCAGAAAGGTATTACCTAGATATTTCTGTGATTTTTAATGGCATGAGGAGCCATTTTCCCTTTCCCTGGGAGATGTCTCCACAAGCCATCCATCAGCGCTGGGTGCAGAGGGAATTTCACCCACTGCAAAGCCCAAGCGTTCCCTGTAGAACATTTTATTTTTATTTTTCTGGTAGTTACAGGTAGAACAAGGTTTAGGAGTCTTGCTGCTGTGAAGTACATTTAGTGTATTCTTAAGTACCTGAAGACAGAACTATCTCAGGTCCTGCTTGCTCTCGTTTGCTCTTAGACCTTGTTTTAACTGATACTGCTGGTGCTACAGAATGAAGTCTGGAAATACCCTCAAAAGCATAACAAGATAGTTGTATTTTCTGATGAATTGCTTTACAGAGATTGTAAATATGCATTTTACAGGACAGCTATTTGTACACCACATAAAGCACATGTTTACTTGTGGGAATTGTGTGGTTTTGCTGTAATTATTAGAACCTATTGATTGTATTCCATTATGTTAATGTTTCCAAATTAAGCAATATGAAGCAATTTTCTGCCATCCTGTATCTCAGAAGCCTAGGGATATTATCTGCGACTTTTACTGCAAGTCTAGACACCTCTGTGAATAAAACTAATAATTTACTTCATTGTAAGTTTCTCTTCTGATTGTAATCAATGAACCTTGCACTATGGAATAATAATGAGGTGACAAATGAGGAAATAACCCTTCTGAGGTAGGGAAAGGGTGATGATAAAAGGCACAATGAGCATTCAATTGACTTCTTAAACAATAGTACTTTTGCCCTTTCTTTTGAAGGCTGGCTACTTTCAGATAATCATAAGCTGTTTGCAGCTATGACCACTTCAAAAAAGAAGAATAATTTTAATGATGAGCCATTATCATAATTGCTTCAGCATTTCCTGAACTTGTTAAGAGAGCTTATTTCTGGCCACATAGTACTTTATTGGCTTTTGATATACTGTATCATCTGTTCAATTTGTGGGAAACTATCAAAGGTGAATAACTGAATGCTAGGGGTGGAAGCACCAAAAGATTTCTGCCAATTATTTCCAAGATCAGCTGCAGTCAAGTTGCCCTGATTTTACTTCTTCTAAACTTACTTCAGAAATACGAGTATATTCTCATTTAAAATTTGGTTCTAATCTATTATAGGATAATTCCTGCCACTCACCATTCCTGTTTTATAGATTTGTATTATTCAATCCATTCTCAAAATCTTCCAGTTGATTCTATGACTTTTACTTCATTTCCTATCTTATGTATCTATACTTTCATTTTCATTTCTTCTTCTCTTTTCTTCCTAGGTTTGTTCTTTTCCTTACCATCCTCACTGTTTTATTTTTATGCTTCTCATGATTCTCTTTCGTTATGTTTTTCCTTTCTAATTTTGTACGCATTTCTTATTTGCTCTCATGTGGTGTTTCATATAAGAACGGAGGTCACAGTCATAATTATGAGATTATTTTCTGTGTGACCCTGTACACTTGGGAAGTTAATGAAATAGAAACATTCAAAGGGGTGTGTGTGTGTTATGTTTATTGTTTTTAAATGCATGTATAAATATATGCACCACTATTTTTATATTGCTTTTGGCAAGGGAAAGAATTGTCTCAGCTTCTTCAGGTAGTCAGAGGAGAAGAAATAAATGTATTGCTAAATTTGTGGATGTGCGAGCCTGTAATTACCCACCAGTTATTCTTAAAGAAGAAAGATAATGAAAATATTTGAGCATTCTGGCCCTTTCTATCAGGAACTTCGAATCTGAGAGTTTGCTGACACATCAGGAGAAATATGATTTCTTCATTTTTTTCCCAAAGTGATCATTGGCACAGAGCAAAGGTCACATTCAGAATCCAGAGAATATGCATGTCCCTTGTTTAGAAAATGTAGTAGTAGAAATGTTAACTTATTAAACACGTTAGTTAGATACTAGTTTCTTCCTTGATTTCTTTTTGGATGGTAATTGTGGTCTTTTTGTTCTCTTATTTTTATTTTGCTAGTAGATTTTATACATCGCATCATCCTTGCGATTGACTGATATGTTTGAACTGAAATGCTCTATCCAAATCCAAAGTGAGCTAGGTTTGACAGAAATGTCTACCACCAAACTGAATGGAAAAGGCTGAGTCATAGAGACAAACAGGAATATTTTTGCTGCGTTGGTGGATGTTAGCTCATATGGCTTGGATAGGAGACTTGCTTCCCTTAGTTTCTTCTGTGTTTGAGATAAAAAGATAGGCACTCTCAGAAAATTAAAACAAAAAAAAAAAACCACCAAAAAAACCAAACACGCATACAAAAGCCACCCCAAACAATGAAAAAAAAAACCCAAACAAAACCAAACATGATAAAGAGCAGGACTGTGTGTTCACAAATGTTTGTATTTGTACAGGTAATATTGTAACTTGTAGCCCCTAAGAGGCCTGAACCCTAGTTAGGGAAAACATGCCCTGTCTGGAAAACATTCCAACAGTGAAGTGGGTGTGCTTAGGAACAGTACTTTATCAAGTCAAAGAAGATTAGATACCTATACATCCACACGTGAGAGAGGATTCAGCACGGGTTACTTACCTATTCCAAGATAGTTTAGTTGACACCAATTGCAAGGAGGCCACCGCAGAGCCCGTCTCTGTATTCAGTCCTATGGTTAATGCTACAGAAATAACACTGAAGGAGATTGCAGTGCTGCCCTTACAGTCTTTGGGCATACTGAGCTGAAAAGGTGAACACAAAAGGATGATTATTTTGTCTTAGGTCCGTGATGCACCACAGAGAGCACACAGGGCCACCGCTGCCACCACAGCTTGGTCGCTGTGTGGGTGTACCAGGCTGCTTTGCTAACTTGGACGAGGGCAGAGTTGGTCACTCAGCTGGGGCAGATGCCCTGAGCAGTGCAGACACAGCCAGTATTTACCAGGTGTCTGAGTCATGAGCAAGACCCTGAACCCTGCTGTCAGCATAGGAATGTTCTGAAGAAGTTCTAGGAAACGGCTGGAATGCATTATTCTTTTGGAAACAAATATAGGACATTAACTGAGATTTCGTGGTACAAATAAGCACTTCTGGACAGTAAAAGATTTTGCTTAATTGTACTAAATCAAAATTAATTTTCTATTTTCTTTGTTGAGTCATGTTAGCAGACTTGTTGGTATTTACATTGCTTTATCATGCACTGAGAAGGAATAAAGTGGCATACAAGGCTGATCTTGGTTTGCTTTTGTAAAGACACGGAATATTAATGATTCTAAGCTACATTACTTAGTAGGAAGTCTTAATAGAGAAAGCAGACTTACAAGGATGCTAGACTTACTACCAAATAGATGGACTCACCCTGATTCAGATGGTTTTGGGGTTGGTTTTTTAAAATTATCTCCCCTCTGTTCAATTTGGGCAGTGAGGAATAGTAATTTTTTAAGCATAGTAGTATTTTTTTTTAACAAAAGCAATGGTAGGATATGGGATTTTTTTATTCTCCATTTTCACATTTAGGAAGTATAGGAGAATTACCATTTTTTGATACCACAGAATCATAGAATGGTCTGGGTTGGAAGGTTGCTTTGGTTGGAAGAGACCTTTTAAAGATCGTCTTCTGTTAGATGATGTTGCTCAAAACTCCTGATCATACAGCTGTCTTCTTGATACCTGTCTTAAATAGGTCTTTCACATTCAAAAGGAAAAAACACACATGGACTCTGCTTACTCTGATTAATTTGAAAAATTTGGATATTTTGAAGATTTGCCTGGAAACCATGTAATAATTTGGTATATTCCTAAAGGAAAAATGCAGTAAGCATAAACACAATCCTTTTTAGTAAGGTTCTAAGCCTGTACTAGTGGCCATAATTACACAGCATTCATATGTCAGATTCCCTAATCCCTGAGGATTCACAGGCTAAATCTCCTGAAGAGGTGTAGCCACAGTCAAGCCGTGAGATTAAATAAGCATGAATATGTATGAAATCTGGTAAGGACACCTTTTGCGGTGCACCTGACAAGGGATGCACACAGATCATTTTAGTGCAATGCTCAAAGAGGAGACCTAAACCACCAATCAGTGTGTTTCAAATAGGATACAGTAAGGAGCTGTAACCTGCCTTTCTCTGGATTAATCCACTGCTGCTACATCTTGATAAAAATCCATGCTTCTGAGCATCAGTGTTTCAGTGCACATGATGTGCAGCAGAACATTTTTTTTAGATTACCAGAATCCTTTCTGTTCTTTGACAAAATTGATGGGGCAGGTACCTCCTAACCTACTGATGTGGAAGCAGTCAGTTGACGTCTTGTGACTGAGTCCAGGATTAGATACCTAAATTGAATTACTCTCCAGACATGACCTCCGTTTTCAAGAAGCTGATGTTCACTAGAAAGGCTCCTTGAAAACTTTCAGTCTTTGAACATGAAAGTTGCTTTCAAGTTAATAATTAAGGCATTTAAAAATAAAGGAGTAGAATGCATTTGATCTAGTTTTTCACATTTTCTAAGTATGCTAAATGAGAGTGCCTTGAATAAAGCTGCTTAATTCAAAAGGTTATGAGTGTGAAGTAAAATAGTGCCATCTGGTTTAGAGGAGGAATTCATGCAAGGAAACACTCAGCCAGAATTACTCCAGAGAACTTGCACCAAAAGATAGAGAGTATACTATGTATTGTTTAAATATTTCCTTTTAGAAAGTAATACTTTTAAAACTTAATAAATATTTTCCCTAGTAAAAGACAGTGGCAACAATAATTCATGCTTTATTCCCAAGATTTACTAATATTTCTGTAGAAATTAGAGAAGGGAAAATATGAGGGGAAAAAATTGAGAGAGCCAAAGGAATTCTTAGTTTAGGATAAAAACTCTTCTGAGGGTGAAAAAAGACATTTTTGCAGAAAAGCCTTTGTCAAAGGTAGTTTAATTTGAAGAATTTTGAAAGAATTGTTTATGCTTTGGATAAATGCAAATACAGCATTTAGGAAAATTACCTTTGCATTACTTACTTTGTTAATTACCTCCAAAGCACCTCTAAAGCATACAACATAATTTCAAATCATGTTATATGGACAAAAATTGCAAAGTACTTTTTTAAAGTTCAGGTGGTAGAACTAACATCTTTGGCATATTTTTATTTACTAAAATTGTGCATATGTCTTGAAACTTTCTCATTACAATAATCACTTTATGAATTGTTCACTTGCTTACCCAAGTATTTTTTCCATTTTCTCTCTCTTCAGTCTCTCTCTTTTTAAAAGCAAAATTATTACTTTTATTATATGGAAGGGAAGTTGGTAAGAATGCAAATAGAGAGTATTTCCATATAACAACAACAAAGTCCCTAGAACTGATTCTTCACTTTTCTCTGTAAGCAAAGCCCTCAACTAATATTATTTCATGTCCAATCAGAATATAATTACATAGTGGGTATTAATGGACAACCGAGCCATTATAAAAACTCTATGTAATCTCAGAAAATATTGAGAGTGTCACAATTCTGCATGCATACTAATGGCTCGGTGGTAGTGTTTATTCAGCCTGTAAACTTCTATTCATTTTAATTGACATTCACTGTAACGGGAGATTTTCATGGTAGATGTAGGAACTTGTGTTACTGTAGTTGCAGTCACTAATTTTGTCTCAAGCATTAAAAAATAATCATCAGTATCCTATATTATTTGAATGGAAATTTCATTGAACCACTTTGCCAGCAGTGTTTAATTTTCAAAGGTAAATTCAGGCAATTTTTACAACCACAGAGATTTTGAAATAAGTCTGTTTGGAATAGTGTATATAGGAACTGGAAAAAAAAATCCTAGAAAACACTATAGATCTGCAAAAACATAAATGTTAAAAACATAAATCCTTCTTCTCTATTGATGGACAGAGTATGCAAGAGGCAATATTGCATCTTGTGTATCATAAAGAAACATTCACTGGAACTGATATTAAGAAATGTTAATATGAACTACTTTAGAAAATATACCCAGGGGTTTGTTGTTTTGGAGTTTTTTTCATTAAATCTGTCTGGGAAAGCAATCTATATTGAATTTTCTGATTGTAATGGATTATTAGCAAGTGAGATAAGATTAATTTCCTAGGAAATGTATAATGTAGTCAAGTAAGCAGAGCTGCACATGATCAAAAGAATAAAAGTAGATTGTGTGATAACCAATTTAAACCTCTGTCTAGTAGTGTGTTGATGCAGTGTGCAAAAGCTGTGGTCACAGGATGACAGAAAAGCAGAACTAGTAGCAGGTATATGTGTAAGCATCATGTTATCCAGAGACACTTAGAATTATCATTTCCTCTCTTTTTTTTGTTCAAACATATTTCCATGTTCATCTTGAATATTTTCAGCATACATTTTTATGCCTTTCCTTGATATCACTGTTATGTACAAGAGGAAAAAAAGCTTCCCATGAATACTCAGAACTGTTTGATCAGTAAGACAACTACTTTACAAAATGCAAAAACCATTTGAACTAATTTTCTGTATTATACTGGCATTTGCAATTATAGTTATTTTCATCAAGTATCATGAATAAATTCTGAACCCAGGCAATTTGTAGAAATTTTTAGAAAATATTTTTTCTTTTTATTTTGGACCCCTGAGAGATGAAAAAGTAGGAATCCACTTTTTCTGAATACTTCAGGAAAAGGAAAGTTAAACACAGTTGCTTAAGTGACATTGACAGGGAAGCAAAGCTTCAGCATTTTTTTTTTTATTTTGTTTCCTTAACGGTTAAAAAATATAGCTAAAATTGCAAAGGTTTGAATTGTTTGCAAAATGGAATTTTATTTTGGGAAAATACAAATAGAAGTCAATCTGTTTCTTTGCCTTACAACAGTATAGTATATTTAGATGAAGAAACCTGTATTCATGGAGGGAGTTAAGTGCATGACTAATCCAAAATGAGTCGAAGAGTACATCATAAGCATCATCATAAGAAGCTTTCCACATTACTGAATGCACTTCCTTAGTGTTGTCTATGCATCAAGCTTCTCCTAATTCCCCTATTGGCAGCTCCTGTAACATCTGAAACCACAACCTTCCTACATCCAAAGCAAAGGAAATGAATGTGATGAGCAGTGCTGCAACCTTCCCTGACATAATTGTAATTCTTTCCCAACAATATCACTTTGTTTAATTGTAAGCCATGCTTCTCATTATTGTCTCAATTTTCTCTGCAAAGCATCTGGAGATAGACATTAATGTTATTACTTTGGTAATAATTGTGTTAAATAACTGCAGAAAAGCAATAGCACATAACTATTTATTATTACAGTTCTGCTGCTATTACACTCCAGTGAAGATCAGGGCTCCAGTCTGCTATATAACAACATAAAAGGACTTGACAGTGTGAATACCCAGGTGACAAGAGTTGCTGAAACTAAAAAAATCACAAATTGAGTGAGGATTTAATAAATATACTTTTTTTGTTCCTTTTTTATTTTATAAATAGTTTGATATTCAACAATCCATGCAGGGGAAAAAAAAGCCAACTAGAAAAAGCATGACAAAAATAAAATTTAGAAAGTAACTAAAAAATGTGAGAGAAAAAAAAGGAGAAAACAGTGGAAATTTGGACAAAAAGGCTGTTCCAGATCATTGTTCAAGATTTAGAGTTAGTGCTACATCAGAGCAAAAAACATTGTCTCATAACATCCTGGTAACTGCAGAAGCGATCTCTGCAGCTGCTGCTGCTGGCTGCACTCTCCAGCTGATTTCCATAAGAGCACCTTTCCCAAAAGATTAGGAAAACCGTTTCTCTGCCACAGAAAACAGGCTCACAATATTAAAATGCTTATCTCAACACTAACAGCATATTTTCAGTATTAAGCCCTTGCAAAGCAAATCTGGCATAAAGTCTCACTTTTATTTATTTGTGGGGTGCTTTTTTTATTTGGTTTTTTTTTGTGCAGGAAGCCTCAGAAGAGTTTCACCTGAGCAGGGCCAAGGAAAGAGAGGTCAGACAGGTGTGTGGCATTAAGGGACAAATTGGTGAATTTGGAGCAAATGCAAGACAGAGGAGTGAGAGAGGGAGGGCGAGTAGCAGGTGCCAATCAGGGCTGATTGAGCACACCTGGGAAGGGCAGTTCCCAGAAGGGCTTGGGAGATCCCTGAGTCTCTTCTGGGGTTTAGTGGCTTTCTTAGCTGGAAGAGGAAGTTTGAGCTACTGTGGAGAGAAGACCAAAGAGAACCTGGATAATTCTGGAACTAGATAGGTGTGGGGCCTGGATGATAAATCCAACTGCTTTATTACATTTAATATACAAATTCTGGAGAATCTTAGAGGAAGGTTTGCGTCCTTCCTCATTTTACCGTGTCTCCCCCTACTAGTCCTGGCAGAGGGGGAGATACTGCTTTTCCAAATCTTCCATGCAGATTCCAAATCTTCCAATCTTTCCATGCAGAAGATCTTGACAAAAAATACACTAGCAAGTAAGGCATGCCAAGTACAAATAGCTCAGGTCAGGAGCATTCTGAACACATTCTTGGCTTTGTGCAGTCTGAGGTGGGTGATGGAGATTTGCACTGAAGTGTTAGGTTTGGCAAAAAGAAGTCAGTGTTGGGGGGAAGGTGAGGTGCTCTTAAGTCGTCCTTTCTGCCACAATGTAGTAACTGTGTGCAAGCCTGTTCTGTTGAGCCAAAAATTGTTTTGGGACTACAAAGTGACTGCAAATGAGAAGCAGTACAGGTAGATGTGCTGCCGGGTCAGTCACAGAAACTAGACTTGTGCTGGGCTACTCTGTGCAGTATTCTTAAAATAATGAACATAGCTGTGAATAAGTGATGTGAGGAGAGTTCTTCCCCGGCTGGGCAGCTCTATGGAACAGTTCTCTTCTCCCAGAGTAGCATGCTCTGAGCTTTTATGAGTAGATGAAGCATGAGAAGCCTCGCTGCTGTTGCTTGATTCTTCAACTGCTATTCTAACCATGCTTGCTTTTATTCTTGCACTGCATTAAGCTGTGCCCTGTAACATTCACCATTGTTTCCAGCTGAAACCTTATCTAGTCCGTTTTTTCACTTGTTGCTTAACTCTTTCATTATCCTATATTTTTTAACTTTTCATATATTTTGATGTCTTTCTCCTTGAGCACTTTTTCTTATCACTGTTCCTTTCTCCTTCTGCCTCTCCTTCCAATTCCATCTGTGTAATTTTCTTTCTACTCCCATTTTCCCACATCTCATCTTCTTGTCTTACCTCATTCTGTTCTTATCATACATCTCTCAATGAGAGTTTGTTAAGGTGAGAAGAAAAAGAATGACACACTTTACCAGTTCCCTTCTAAAGGTCTTCTAATTATGACCAAACCAGTTGTACTTGCTGAAACAAATTACCAAACCATGTTTTCTCCTGTGACTCACTTGAAATTTGCTTATGTATGAAATGTTAAAGTTAGACAGGTTTACTGCATAGTCAAGCCTAAGCAAAGAAATTTATTTTAAAGCTTGCAAGAAGCTAGTATTTTTAACAGGAGGTGATGGTTTTGGTAGGCAGAATTCCCAGCTGCAGGTATTCGTATGGAAACTTCAGAATAGGTGGATGTCTCAGTCTCATAAAAGTTACTTGGCCAAAAAATATTTGCCTTGTGGTAGAAAGGTTTTTCCCCTTCAGCCTGAGTGTGAATTAGAAAGCTAACTGTAAACAGGATTTTTTTTTAAAGGCAGCTTAAGTGACAAAATTAAATACCAATTCATAGTTATGTCTGTTGTGACTTTGGAAGTTATTAAAGACAACTGGTAGGCACAGAAAGCTGGGTCACACCAATTAGTCTTCCTAGAAGAAATCTTGTTTCAGAATCTTTAAAAAGAAAAATCAACTTTCCAAAGGCATAGGAACACTTTTGTAAATGTCAGATAGATGAGAAGTAAAAGAGAAATTCCTTTATATGTTCTTTTTTGATGCTTTTGAAAGATGAACTTTCTTCTTCTGACTCCTATTTTCCACTAATTATTGCTAACCATAACGCTGCTTCTTGTAACCCTATTTTAAATGACACACTATAAATCTCTAAACTATACAGTAGAAGCATTTTTTTCAGAAGTATTATTTAGTCATCAATACTTTAAAACTTTCTTCTAAAGTAGTGGTGGGCTGTTTTTTTAAAGAAGTGGGAGAAGGGGTGGGGCTACAGGGGTGGTTTCTGTGAGAAGCTGCCAGAAGGTTCCCCTGTATCTCATAGAGCCAATGCTAATCAGCTCTGAGATGGATCTGCTGAGAGAGGAGTGAGAATATAAGCAGCAAACAGCTGTGCAGACACCAAGGTCAGTGCAGAAGGAGGGACAGGAGGTGCTCTATGTGCCAGAGCTGAGATTCCCCTGCAGCCTATGGTGGAGACCATGGTGAGGCAGCTGTTCCCCTGCAGCCCATGGAGGTCAAGGGTGGAGCAGAGATCCATTTGCAGCCTGTGGTGGAACTCCCACCAGGGCAGGGGGATTCCTGAAGGAGTCTGTTACTCTGTGGGAAACCCATGCTGGAGCAGGCTCTTGGTGAACCTTTGGACCCATGGAGAGAACCGCCACTGGAGCAGGCTCCAGTCAGGACTTGTGACACTGTGGGGGACCTATGTTGGGCCCTTGTTCCAGAAGGACTGCACCCCATGGAAGAGACCTACACTGGAGCAGTTCCTGAAGAACTGCAGCCTGTGGGGTGTTCTATTTCGGAGGGGAGACAGCTTGTCTTTGGTTGTTTTTTTTAGAATGTGGTGAAAATAAAATCTTGAAGCCACCTGTACCAGTAAACATATCATAATATACCACAGCACACTGCACCCCATTCCCTTTTTCCTCCCTCACTCTCCCCTAAACCACACTATTGTGTATTCATCTGCTACTGAGAGTGCATGAACTACAGTAAGGACCAAGTTTATTGCTCCTATGGTGGAGACCATGGTGAGGCAGCTGTTCACATTGGAGTAATTCATGGGGGACTGTCTCCCGTGGGAGGGAGCCCACAATGGAGTGGGGGAATAGTGTGAGGAGCCCTCCCCCTGAACAGGAAGGAGTGAGACAATATGTGACACTATCTCATCCTATGAGACATTCATTCTATTTTCTTTCTCCTGTCCATCTGAGGAAGGAAGTGATGGAGCAGCTTTGGTGGGCACCTGGCATCCAGCCAGTGTCAACCTACCACAGGCACTTTAATGGCTCCTTATTTTAGGACTGAACAGGTTCTTTTCATTTACAATCTTTGAAGTCTTGTCCTCTGAAGATTATTTCTCCTTCTGTTAGTGGAGAACTGGTTTAAACATTAAACCTCAGGAAAAACAAGCAATAAACTTGGTCCTTACTGTAGTTGATGCACTCTCAGTAGCAGATGAANGCAGGTATTCGTATGGAAACTTCAGAATAGGTGGATGTCTCAGTCTCATAAAAGTTACTTGGCCAAAAAATATTTGCCTTGTGGTAGAAAGGTTTTTCCCCTTCAGCCTGAGTGTGAATTAGAAAGCTAACTGTAAACAGGATTTTTTTTTAAAGGCAGCTTAAGTGACAAAATTAAATACCAATTCATAGTTATGTCTGTTGTGACTTTGGAAGTTATTAAAGACAACTGGTAGGCACAGAAAGCTGGGTCACACCAATTAGTCTTCCTAGAAGAAATCTTGTTTCAGAATCTTTAAAAAGAAAAATCAACTTTCCAAAGGCATAGGAACACTTTTGTAAATGTCAGATAGATGAGAAGTAAAAGAGAAATTCCTTTATATGTTCTTTTTTGATGCTTTTGAAAGATGAACTTTCTTCTTCTGACTCCTATTTTCCACTAATTATTGCTAACCATAACGCTGCTTCTTGTAACCCTATTTTAAATGACACACTATAAATCTCTAAACTATACAGTAGAAGCATTTTTTTCAGAAGTATTATTTAGTCATCAATACTTTAAAACTTTCTTCTAAAGTAGTGGTGGGCTGTTTTTTTAAAGAAGTGGGAGAAGGGGTGGGGCTACAGGGGTGGTTTCTGTGAGAAGCTGCCAGAAGGTTCCCCTGTATCTCATAGAGCCAATGCTAATCAGCTCTGAGATGGATCTGCTGAGAGAGGAGTGAGAATATAAGCAGCAAACAGCTGTGCAGACACCAAGGTCAGTGCAGAAGGAGGGACAGGAGGTGCTCTATGTGCCAGAGCTGAGATTCCCCTGCAGCCTATGGTGGAGACCATGGTGAGGCAGCTGTTCCCCTGCAGCCCATGGAGGTCAAGGGTGGAGCAGAGATCCATTTGCAGCCTGTGGTGGAACTCCCACCAGGGCAGGGGGATTCCTGAAGGAGTCTGTTACTCTGTGGGAAACCCATGCTGGAGCAGGCTCTTGGTGAACCTTTGGACCCATGGAGAGAACCGCCACTGGAGCAGGCTCCAGTCAGGACTTGTGACACTGTGGGGGACCTATGTTGGGCCCTTGTTCCAGAAGGACTGCACCCCATGGAAGAGACCTACACTGGAGCAGTTCCTGAAGAACTGCAGCCTGTGGGGTGTTCTATTTCGGAGGGGAGACAGCTTGTCTTTGGTTGTTTTTTTTAGAATGTGGTGAAAATAAAATCTTGAAGCCACCTGTACCAGTAAACATATCATAATATACCACAGCACACTGCACCCCATTCCCTTTTTCCTCCCTCACTCTCCCCTAAACCACACTATTGTGTATTCATCTGCTACTGAGAGTGCATGAACTACAGTAAGGACCAAGTTTATTGCTCCTATGGTGGAGACCATGGTGAGGCAGCTGTTCACATTGGAGTAATTCATGGGGGACTGTCTCCCATGGGAGGGAGCCCACAATGGAGTGGGGGAATAGTGTGAGGAGCCCTCCCCCTGAACAGGAAGGAGTGAGACAATATGTGACACTATCTCATCCTATGAGACATTCATTCTATTTTCTTTCTCCTGTCCATCTGAGGAAGGAAGTGATGGAGCAGCTTTGGTGGGCACCTGGCATNGCTTGTCTTTGGTTGTTTTTTTTAGAATGTGGTGAAAATAAAATCTTGAAGCCACCTGTACCAGTAAACATATCATAATATACCACAGCACACTGCACCCCATTCCCTTTTTCCTCCCTCACTCTCCCCTAAACCACACTATTGTGTATTCATCTGCTACTGAGAGTGCATGAACTACAGTAAGGACCAAGTTTATTGCTCCTATGGTGGAGACCATGGTGAGGCAGCTGTTCACATTGGAGTAATTCATGGGGGACTGTCTCCCGTGGGAGGGAGCCCACAATGGAGTGGGGGAATAGTGTGAGGAGCCCTCCCCCTGAACAGGAAGGAGTGAGACAATATGTGACACTATCTCATCCTATGAGACATTCATTCTATTTTCTTTCTCCTGTCCATCTGAGGAAGGAAGTGATGGAGCAGCTTTGGTGGGCACCTGGCATCCAGCCAGTGTCAACCTACCACAGGCACTTTAATGGCTCCTTATTTTAGGACTGAACAGGTTCTTTTCATTTACAATCTTTGAAGTCTTGTCCTCTGAAGATTATTTCTCCTTCTGTTAGTGGAGAACTGGTTTAAACATTAAACCTCAGGAAAAACAAGCAATAAACTTGGTCCTTACTGTAGTTCATGCACTCTCAGTAGCAGATGAATACACAATAGTGTGGTTTAGGGGAGAGTGAGGGAGGAAAAAGGGAATGGGGTGCAGTGTGCTGTGGTATATTATGATATGTTTACTGGTACAGGTGGCTTCAAGATTTTATTTTCACCACATTCTAAAAAAAACAACCAAAGACAAGCTGTGTCCCCTCCGAAATAGAGCACCCCAACACAGGGTGATAATATTGATACCACTCAGTGGAAGGTAGTGTGGGTACGTCTGCCGCTGCTGGTCTCAGTTCCTGCATCTTGATGATTCTGTGCAGTGCAGCATGATCAGATTATAGTGCATAGTGATAATGCATCTGCTTTAGTGATGTGATGGGTATGCAGAAATATAAGCTTTGTCCCTGAAGTGTAGGATTTGTTAGGTCAGGTACAGTTACTTACTGAGATTTTTGTACTAATATGTGACTTGGGAGTCAATAACCTTCAGGACTGCACTTCTCTGCAGTTTGCTGTGTTGTATGAAGGATGTGCTTGCTCTCCCAAGCCCTTTTCTAGATAATGGTTTGATTCAAAAATTGTTTGTCTGTCCAGTTTACTTGGTTTTGTTTGTTCAGTTTTAGTTGTTCCCGTTTACCTATGTGTATATTTTCAGAAATACTCAAAAAGTGTTTACCCAGTGATTTCTGATTCTTGCTGTCCCTGTCTTTGAGCTTTTGTGAATGAACTGTGACTGAGGGACTGTATTAAATAAGTAGATGTAAAATATGATTGAAGCACAAGGATTGTATTGAGTCAGAAAGAGAATGAAGTTTTCCTTTCAGTCTCCTATCACATAAGAACGTACTGTTGCTGATATAAATGTGATAAATTGCCTATGAATAATAAAAAAGTTTCACCTCTTAATGATTCACCATATAAAAACTGGTTTCTATAGAACACATTTGATGACTCTTATGTGCTTTTATTGCTGCTTTTTAGATATAGTTCATCCTTAAATGTTCCTTAAAGCAGTATTTTTTTCTGCTTTTGTTCTTAAGTGTGCTCATACAATTGTTGTGGAAAGGGATCTCCCAAGAGTATTAAATATCTCTTCAGACTAAACAAGAATTAATATACCACTGATTAACAGCTTTGAATTGATGTGAATGTACTTATGCTTATTCTGTGTGATTTTGTGTGTATGTTTTTAGAGCCGCAAGTTATGCCCACATGTTCAATAGTTTTCTGGTCAAAAGCTACCAGGCTAGCAAGCTCCTGCCAGTAGCAGACATGAAGGAAGGAACCGATTATTCTGTGGTTAATTCTTGTCTTTTACAGTGTGTTTCAAGCCTGTCAGAACAGAATGCTGTGTGCACTTTGGTATCTCGAGCCCTGTCAGCTCTTTATAATTACCAGTCACTGGCAGACACTTCTTCCTGCTCCGATTCATCTGGTGCTGGCTCTACCTAGGGCAGGGAGCTGAAATGGAGGGGTTTTGTAGCACTACTTTATTTAAGCTAAAGTGGAAGGTGTACTTGGCAGTTAGGATGTTTCTCGATGTGCTCGTTTGCTGTAGTTTGAAGATTTACACCTTCCCTGGATGAGAAAAGTCTTTCTGTTCATGGGGTTGTTGTGGGATTAGTTTAATTCCAAGCCTGTTAACATAAAATGAGAATACTTTTTAATTAAATTCCAAATGGCCAGCTTAGTTAAAAGGCTTATAAAATGTAAAAATCAATAAATAGTTTTGGTATGGTCAGGATGAGGTTATTTTGAAAGTTCCCTCTCTCATCTCCAGTAGTCCACCCTTCCCTTGTCAGCAAGGGACAGTGAGGGGTTTCAACCAATTTTCCTCTTCAGTCTGCCCAAATGTCATAGATATGTTCAGTCTTTTCACCTCAACTTCTTTCTTTATGTTGGTTTCTATCCTGAAAATAGTCTGGCCATTTAATTAGAATAAACATTGCTTCAGTCTCTTACAAATGTGTGTATTGTCTATTAGAACAATGCATCATCTCCATTTTTCTTGCCAGTAAATAGCTACGTGCTGCATCTGTGCCAGCCCGTTGCAGGTCTTAGGTTGCACTCTGCATTCCACATTATGTGGTATGTGAGCAATTTGTGGTGTAACGGTTCAAAAAGAATAAAATGTAGCTCATTACTGACTGGATATGCTAATAATTAATAGCTGATACCTGATCTCATCTTTCTTCAAAGCAGACAGACCTCCAATAGTCACACAGTTTTCTGTTGCACAGGTTCCATTGTCATTAGTTGTGAAAAGCAATTATCTTGGAGGACATGGGTTTTAAAAATGACAGTAAATTCTTACAGTTCAGCCTATAATTTCCCATAGTTTCGTTTGCTTTCGTTACTTGATGAAACATTATTTTCTGTTATTTTGGAGGAAAGGCACCAATTTTTTTTTTTTTTTTGAGTGGTTTGTGTTGTCTTTTGCTTTGTTTTAATTGCTACTGAGTTACAGTGATCAAATATACATATTTGTTGCACTGTAAGATGTGTACAGTTTAGATTTTTACATACCATTAAAAAAGAGCATATTCTTGCTCTGAAGTTAACCTTTAAGAGCAAAGTCAAATGTTTATTTTTTGGTTACGCTTCTACCTTGCCTTCCACCTGCCTAAAAAGAGAAATACCCATCCACATCTGCTTAATTAATTTAAAAAACAACAAAAAGGAGTAAAACACCTAAGGAACAAAATATGCTGATGACTATCTTTTTTTCTTTAAGCAGAAAGATCTGTATAATTTATGAAAAATAGTTCAAAAAGTGAAGTAAATAGAGCATTTTTGATTTAAAGGATTTTGATCACATATCCTCAACCTATCAACAAACTTTTTGATGAGTTTACCAGTCTGTTTGGTTTTGGTTTTGTTGTTTTCTTTTTCTTAAAGGGCAAAGGAAAAATGTAGTATTTACAGTTAGTATTGTGGAGGAATAGCAATTATTGCATGATAAATAAGAAATTAATTTACAGCCATATGATCTACCTATCTTTTAAACATAGCAGCTTAGAAAAATTAGCTTACAAGAAGTGATCTAGGGGTTTTTACCCTCCAGTGTATTTGGAAATTATATAAATTATATTCATCATTACATAAGCCCTTAAATGTAATGGAATAAAAGCTAATTTTATCTGCAATTCCGAAACCTATGTGTAGATCATGATGTTTGCTCCATTTTATTGTAGCTAAGCTTAGTTTGGTCCTTCTGATTGCTTAATGATTAGTTCACTGACCTACACGTATAACCGAATTTGTGCCTCTGGTCAGTAATGTTAAGAGTGTGTTTAAAATCAATTCGCACTTCAATTAATAATGCCTTTGGTGTGGAACAATTTTTTTTTCTATGAGGGGTAAAAGAGGAGTCTGGATGTGGTCTCAGAGCAATTGGTGGTGGGGTTTTCTTTTATATATATAAGTACAGATTTGTACGTGTATATATATATATATATGTATGTATATAGATGTATGTGTGTGTGTATATATATGTATGTATGTTCAGAGGTACAGACAAATGGTCTTTGATAGCCACAGTGAGAAAACCACAACTTCCATGTCTTAATCAAAGGGTTTGGGAGGGGAAAGAAGGCAAACTGGAAATGTGCTAGTACTATTAATTTTGCAAAGTTTAAGCAATGGTGAATTACAGGTTAAGAGTTGTGGGGTTTGGCGCTTTATTTTTACAGCTCTGCACAGAATTGTCACTCTTCAGGAGAGTTTTGTTAAATAATGACAAAATGGCCCATGTGGTTGTCTGAACTGCACACCTTGAGTGGCTGCCACATGAAGTCCTAGTATTGAGACTGAATTCAAGCTTACCTTTGAGAAAATCCTGATTAATTGCCATTCATGGGTGATGGTCTTCTAGTCCTTGTGTGTAATTTTGTTTTACTTAAAAAATTGTCCAGTCTTTTTATTAGACTGTGAGGGAAAATACAGTGTGGCACACATTCTAGTTCCCTAATCCTAGTTTAACCGTTATCCTACTTTTACCATCCATGTCATGTAATCAGGCCCTTCTTCCACATGGCTACAGTCACAAGTGAGATATATATATATATATATATATATATATATGTATGTATAAGCATTTATTTATTTTATTCAATATTTTAATTAATAATTTTAACAATGGAAGTAGGAAATGTGAGAAACCAAATAATTCTCTTGCAGGTATTGCTAGTATCATGGAGAGCTAAGGCTATCCTTTCTTAACTCACACACTGAATTTAATCTGGTTTTTGACTCACAACAATAGTTAGCTCTGTTAAGTGAGAGTATTAAAAGCAAACAAACAGAACCACAAAACTTTGAGACAGAAACTATTTATCTTGCATTCTGGCATATCAACATGTTCCAGAACATCTCCTGTTTTAATGACCTAACAACTGGAAACAGTGGTCTTTAAATTGTCCAAGTTTTATGATGTGAATGAATACTACTGAGTAATATCGGAATAAAACAGTGTATGATGTGACTTGTTACATATAGTGTGTTTTTCAGTCTGTAAAAAAAATAAAAGATGACTTCATGTCTCCTATGTTTAAGAAGATGACTTTTGCATAATATTAGCATTTAAAATAGATAAAACGTGCTTTCACTTTGGAATTTATTTCTAGCTTTTCTTGTAGTGAAAAATATATTAAAAGAAAATAGAAGGGTTTTATTTAATTGCTTTATTGCTGAGCAATTTATGACTTTTATTTAATCTTATCATGCAACTTTCCCGACACTTGCCCAAAGCTCTGCTGCTCTAAACATGGTTGCTGTCTTTTTATCCAAAGATGTCCTGATATAATTTACTTTTTCCCCATTTTGATCTGGAGGCCACATGAAATGAAACCTGCAGTTCTATCTTACTTACTTTCTTGATAAACCTGCAAATAAGGTTTCTGTTGCAGAATATCTGTGTCTCACCTTTAGTACTGAATCTCAGCTTTTATGTTATACGAAGTGTGTAAAATGCTGGTAGGATTTAAAACAAAACATAATTCTACTTAAAGAATCATGGCATTTGTCTATGGAGAAGGGGAAAATGGAACAGTACTTGAAACAAAGATGTTTTTATGGGTGCAAATGCACATTTATTTTGAAAGATCATTATAATCTGGGGTGACAACTTTTTATCTTTATATTGCTTCTACAATTGTAGGATCTGAATAGCTAAGGGCACATGGACATGTTTTATTCATTCTACTGTAGCATGTAAGGAGTCACATTAAGAATTTGGAGATAACTTCTAATTTAGAAAGCGTTTGTGGACTTAACTATTTCCATGAATCCTAAAGACCTGGCATTGTCAATATGTAATACAATTGATGTTATTTGTTATTTCATTTACTAGAAATTGGTATTTCTATATATGGATGGGAAAATACAAGTAGGATTACCTGCAAGATTGAACAAATCATATGAAAAATGCTTTTTGATTTGGTTTTCTGTTTATTTCTTCCTGCTGTCGCAAACCCCTTTTTTTGGTCAAAATTAGAATATACCAATGTATTTTTATGCTATTTAATCACTAGCTGTAGCTGATGTATAAGAGTGATCATTGGCAACGTAATCAGTCTTACATTTTTCTCAGATCTGATACACTTGATAAGTCCAGTGGAATAAGGGATGAACTGGAGATACCATTATCTCAGTTTCAATGTATTAAAAAGTCAGCAGAATTATATCTAATGCATGTCTTTAGTATCTGGTACTATTTAATTTGCCAGTTATAAGTGAATGTGTCCATATTGTAGTAATTTGTGTCTACTGCTGGAGTATTAGAATGTATTAGAGCTCATTTTTCATTCCATTAGCTTTTTGTTTGTGTATGTTCTGAATTTTTTTCTATGGTCCCAAGGCAGAACTTGTTAGCTTATTCTGTGACAGTGTCTCTATAAAGACATAAATTCCACTTGTCCTGCATTTGTGATTCTTAATTCATGTGGAGAGGGGAGGGGGGAGAGACGTAGGCCTTATTGTGGGTATATTTCTTATTTATAGCTGATTCTTATTACCTTTTGCAATTCAAAGTTTATTCTATATTAAATTAATATATTTATGTTGTTTTGACTTCTTAACAGGCAATAACTTCCAACTAAAGCTTCATGCTTTCATTGAGAACATAGATTCTGCTGCCAGGAAATAACAGTAAGTGCTTAGGTGTTGTAATTTTTTTTTAATGAAGAAGTTTTCTTTTTAAGTCTTTGATGTTTAGTTTAAATATGTTCTGGGAAGCCATTATGACCACCCACTGTATAACCAGTGCTGAAATATGCAAGTAGGTTCTTTCAGTGGATCAGATGGCTCTTGCTCAGAATATTTTTATTTATCTTTCACGTGAAGGAAAACCGAGCTGGAGTAAAGGCCTCTGTTTCAGCTGGCTGTGGTTCCCAGTGTTTTCATTGAATGGGCATAATTGTGTTTATGAAACAGTTTTTTTGAGTTATTAAAATTATTAGAAACTGAAGTGGAAGAGCTACTATACCTTTACAGAGAGCTTTATTATATTTTAATGGATAACAGGAGACCAGAAAAGCAGAAAATTAAAATGTTAGATGGAGAATGAGTCAGTGTTCTGAAAGACTGAACAAAGGTACAAAAGTAGTTCATGATACGCTATTTATAAGTTATTGTTTTGGGTTTTTGCAGCCAGGGTTAAAAATAAGTGGCTGTATGTCATCAACAATAATTTAAAAAAAAGACTTCATTGTCTTTCATAAAGACACTGCTCCTCTTAACAGCTTTTAACAGTCTCCATGCAAAACAACACAATGTGAAATTGCTATCCACATTAAGGCTTTATGTCCTTTGTAAATGAATTTTGAACACACACCTGTTGTAAGATTGAATATAAAGGTAAATTTATATCAGTTGCTGTGTATATTACCAAGGGATCGATTTAGGAAGGTTATATCTTTTATTAGCTTTCAGTTTGCCTTCAGTTTTCATTGGAGATTGAATAAGGATTGTTGGAGGGAGACAGGCAGTCTTGCACTCAGCAGCAGAGTGTGATGCTGCTAGAGGGCTTTTATGACCTCAGGACATCATAGCTTGGGGCAATGTCTGATCAAGATCAGAAGAGTAAGCCCTGTAGTATTTGGAGGGGCCTGTAACAATCAGTGTCACTACAAAGCTGCATTAAGGATAGTTTTGATTGTTTGTTTTTGAACGTAGTATTAAGTCCCTACCTCTTTTTCCTAAATTCATCTCTGCCTGTGAGTTATCAAAAACAATTATACTAATCTTCCACCTCTACAAGCTGTGGTACAATGAACTGAGATCTAATTAAATCTTTTAAGACATATACTAAGTATTCTTAAACCAATTTACCTCCAGTAATTTTGGTGTATGTACAAGTTGACACCGATGTTGAATCATTTTGTCACTATTCTTTTAAGTAAAGGGGGAGAGTTGGTGATCTTGAAGGGAGAATCAGCTTTAATTTGCATTATGAAGATCTTGGGCTGGATAGGATGATGCAGTTTTAGGAAACGCTTTATAACCTTTCCTTGGTCAATTTCTTTTTATAGGGCTTGTTTTTTAAAGCTTTTTATTTACTGCTAGTGGTCTGTTACACTTGAAAGCAGCAGAGTGCTTTTGAAGGATTCTGTATAAATATTTACATAAATGCAAACTGCATCTCTCCTGATCATCATAAAATTGTTTAAACTTCTTCCTGATGACAGTCTGGTTTCTGTGGAGAAAAATGGTTGCTCTGCATCAAATGAGGCTATTTTTTTAAATATGGTGAGGGTGCTCAGGTTTGGGGGTTTTGGTTTTTTGTTTTTTGTTGGTTTTTTTTTTCTTTAGTTTCCACAGTTGAAAGGAGACTGGGGGTGGAGGAACAGCTGAGCGTCTTCCAGAGAAGACTTGGGATTTGATTGCTAGAGCAGTTAGTAGGAAGAATTGGGCTTTCATTTTAAAGCTTTGTGGTAAACTGTTTTGCTTTGTTGTTTGGGTTTTTGTTTCCTTGATATCTGCTTTTATTTTTAACTGGTCAATCTGTTTGTACCCACATGCTGTGATGATATTGAGCCAACACATATCATTTGTTTCTCAACTAAGCAGTGAAGAAATGTCAGAGGTCGTGTCAGCTAGAAGTAGAGATGATATTTTGTTCCAACAGAGGGGCAAATGAATTTTAAAGGTTCGCAGTAGTTGTTTAAGAGATAGTATTTAATCTTGCAAAGAAAGATCTATTTTCTGCTTAATCACTTGCATTCTATCAATATGGTAAAAAGGGAGGATTCCATTGCTATTCTGAATATAGTACTGAAATGTTTGTTTTACTACTAGTAAAGAATTAATTAAAAAAAATTCTGTGGTGCATTAATATTTTTGGTGGCTTTTCAGGAATATAGTCTAGTATTCAACACATAGTCCAAAATAATAGATAGTGAATAAATAGTGAAGCTATTCTGTCCACATCTTTCACCAATTCTGGTTACATCTAGAGACCCATGTGTACTTTATCCTGAAAGCTCAGCTATTCTAACACATGTTGTTTAAAAAGCTTTTGAGAATTGCTCCACTGATTAGGGGTAACTTTTTTTAATGTTTTCTGTGTTCAGCTGTATTTCTTGCCTTTGTAGAAATACCCTATGGCTTGGAGGAGATAAAGAACAGCAGGGAGCCCGTTGTCTGGACATCTCTATAGATGACCATTCTTGTGCACGCTCATTGTTTCACTGGAGAAGGCTTATTACTAGATGGGATATTGCATTGTCAATATATTACACAAGACTGTAAATAGTTGGTTTTGATTGAGTTAGTAGTCTTATATTTAAATGTGAAGGGAAAGCAATAAACTAAACTGTGATCAAAGTCTCTAAAAATCAGTGGGTTTAGATGCCTTCTTGGAAGTTTGATCAGTGAAAGACCTAAAAACAAAAATTAATAAGAAAAATAGCATATTCCCTGGAAAGGGAAACATTAAAGTTCAGAATTTGGATAGAAACATAATTAAAAAGGATACAATTTACCATTACTGCAATATGTTAGTAAAATTATTTAAATAAGCTTTTTTATTTCGTCTTGCATCTTCTGTGTTTTGAAGTTATGTCCATTTGCATAATTCTAATAGCAGGTATTACTTCCCTTTTTTCCTTCTTATTTTTTTTCTCTTTTTTTCTTTAATATATGCTCACTTCTCAGTTCTGATTATGAAGGTTTGGTTTTTGTTTGGTTTGCTCATTCTGAGTCAGAGGGTGGGGAAATAACTTTTGTGGGATTTTTGTTTGTTTGTTTTTAGAAAGTACTGATTTGGTTACCAATAAGAAATTATGAAGGTTATTTCAAGGCTGAAGAGCTGCTAATATGAAAGTCGTGGTGTTGACATGAATGTGCTTCTTTACATCTGTAAAACATTAGGAAACTAAATAAGCCATTAGATGTTTTCAGATCACTGTTTTCTTTTGTCTTCCAGAGTAACCCCTGTATTGTGCTTGTACAGTTCAAAAGCCTGTTGACACAGGTAGACCCAGAGTGCAGAAACCTGAGTCCTTAATTAGAATGCTGCTATATTTAAATAAAAACTTCCTAAATTACAGTAAATTAAGTAATTTTTGAGATTACTTTTTTTGTTTTACTTTCAGATATAAAGTAATTGGTGTACTCTAATTCATATAGATGAGACTTTTGTAAAGCAGTAACTGAAAAAGAGTATGTCATGCTACTCAACCAGATGAGCTTTGAGATAAGTGCATGATGCTTGTGGATTTGGTATGTTTAGCCTTTTTTGCATAAAGAAGCATTGTTAGCACATAATCAAAATGATGACTGTCTGGGAAATATGTTTTCAAGGGTTACTTCCACAAATGAGTCATAAGTAAAACTCTTCAACTAGCACAGAACACATTAAGCTGGAAGAACAAACAAAAAGCTTGTTGGTAGATCAAAGAAAATGCAAGCATAAAAGATACTCTAAGAAGATCAGTTGGTCTAAATATCAGAATTGTAGTAATATCTTTCTGTCTTATTCTCCTCTGGTTTATCACTTTCATGTATACCTTGATTGTTTTCGCTGCTGGCATGGTTTCCTTCAAAAAGCTGCTCATTTGCTGGACCTTTAATGAGATAGAGAGCAAAGTGTTAGCAGTCTTAGGAGAACTGAGTTCATGTTCTAATGGGAATAAAATTTTTAGCCAATTCTCTTGTACTTTGTTCAGCTAACTCTAGGAAAGTCAAGTAAACACTGAGGGCTGCATCTGGCATGTATAAAATATACTTGTGTGTACCTAGCTATCTATCGAGAGATAGATGTGGCATATGATAGCTGTTGAAAGCGAGATAATATCTTCCTGTCTACTGACAGTGTATTTTTACAGATCATTCACAGCATGAATTCTTGTGTGATTGCTAAGATAAAATATTTCAGGTGTAGGTGCTCCTAGATTACATGGTGACCATCTATGGCCTGAAGACTGAATCAAAATTGTCGACCATTCTTTCTCTCTGACTTTTTTCTTCTTTGCTTTAGAACTGAACTTCTTTCAAGTAGGCAGGGAGTGAGTGAGATGAATTGACCTGGCAGCTCGTTCTTCTGTAAGCACTTTTCATTTTTCATTTGACTGGAAGTAGGTCCACTCCACAAGCAAAATAGTCCACCATGTAAACACTTCTGTATCTTTTGATGTTCTGCTGATACACGTGTTTAACTAGTGATGTAATTGCTTTCTGCATGTGACTTGGGCTGGCATCCAGCCCCTTAGTTAGGGACAAATGACCTGTGTAAGAGGACAATTTACCCTGTAAGTAAAAAAATAAGCTTTGGTTGTTACACCTGCCCTTCTCGTCATATAAGAGATGAAAATTCAGGCTTGAAGTTTAAATGTGCCTCTGAAAGTCTGTGTGTCTAGGCCTTGGCTAAAGCTGAGCAGTCAGTCACTCTACTAACAAGGGAACTTTTTCCTAATTAAGGAAAATGTTATGTTCTGTCACAGGGAAATCTGTGTCAAATAGACTGAAGTGAAATATAATAATTTGGCTTTTTATCTTCAAATAAGATGGAATTAAACTACTAAAGATCTTATATATAGCAATAAAAGAAATCTTGATTGGTGACTTAGGATTGTATTAGGGATATAGCAGGAGGAAAATGCACTGGTCAATAAATAAGATATGTAAATAATAATGAAGTTCTATTTTGAATGTTCTTACTCATAGCTTTACACATAAAAGCAATTTTCTATTACAAATGAACTCATTCTGGTTTTGCATAAAATATCTTCCCCTTGTCACAGAAAGAAAGAATGGAATATATAAATCATTGGAAATTTTCAAAAGACATTGTTTTGGGAAGGGCTACATGTACCAACAAAGTCACTGCTGGCTGCAAAATTGAATGGGACACAAATGTGTTGCATTCATACTATTAGTTATAAAATTTGAAATTAATATCAGTTTCTGCTTCCATTACCATGTGCTGATTAGCATAAAAGAAACTTTGCCCTGAGAGCTGTGAGGTAATTAACACGACATTCAAACCCGAAAAACATTTCCAAATCAGAAAAGGCTCTAAATGAAAATGACTGTTGGGAAAGCACTGAGGCAAGAATGATATATATTTTCTGATATCTACTTCCCAGGCATCTACTTTAGGCCAAATTGCAGGGAGGGGGAGAGGATAATTTGCTGGGCAAGGCAGACCTCTGATGCACTGTACATGGCTATTAGCACAGGAAAAAAAATTAAAAAACATTATTTCAGATTGCTGTAGTAAAAATGCATATAAAATACTGCTTCCCTTCTGGAAGCCCGTTGTTATAGAGTGACAATTTTGGGAATCATGCTACAGTGTGTTAGTTGTCATTTCTAATCCTCAGCCATTAGCCAAAATACTGAGTTATGTTATGAGATTTTGATCTCTTCAAATCATCTGACAGTGCTTTCCCTAAAGCATCCCAATAGTTGAATGCAAAACAGCCTACAATTTTTCAACCTTTTTCAGAGTGGGGAATGTTTTTGTGACCTTAATCTGGTGAAGTGCACTTTACCTTTTAGCATGCGTCAAATGGATGGAGAAATGCATGAAGTCAGGGGATCAGAAAAGATAGTTGGTCTGATGTTGTGTAGTGCAAATCATGAGATGCAACGTACAAAGCAGCGTCGTTGCCTGCACTTGGTCTGCACCGAGGTCCTTAACTTCACTAGGAAGCACAAGTAGTCACTAGCTACTGATTTATTGATTGATTGATTGGTTGATTTGAAAAACTAGCCCAATAGCTAGACTTTTTAGAAACTATTTGTAACTTTCTCCAGTGTTAGTAACAGGAAGCACTGCTTATGAAGCCTTCAGGTGTGGGGGGACTTCCTGGTTCACAGTATGTAGTTTTAAAGGTACCCTCAGCAAATATCCAACATGCAGTTCCAATGATTAGCATTAAATATAGCATATTTCAAAATAAATCAGTATAATGCTGCACCAGCATTTCAAAGTGTCCTCATGATTACTAATGCCACAGAGGGGAAAATAAAGTTTGGAGGAGGTAATTAGAATGACCTTGCATTACCAAGCTGGTGAGCGGTACTGGATTTTGTCCACAAGTAATGGAGTTTTTCATAAGATGCTGCTTATCAACAGCTTGTGCATGCAGGTATCAGTGAAAGTTAATGTGAATAACTACACGTGAATGTAAATTGCAAACCGAGTACGCCTTACATTTTCCAAAAGCATTACAGTTTTAGCTGACCTAATTTAAGAATTTCTTTTTTCTTATTCTTATTAACTTAAAGTTTTTTGCAAACTAGAAATTATTTCTAGAACATTCCTTAATTACTGGTATGTTCCTATATTGACACTGGTTTGCATCAGGCAGTCTGCCTTCTCTAACAGTTAGTGCAGTGTTTGGGGCTACACTGCAGCAGTATGTGTTTAGTTTAATGATGGGTTATAATTTACCTGAAAAGTTCTTCAGGGGCTACACTAGATACTAGGTTGTCTTTAAAATACTTTATTTATTAATATACATAACCTCCAAATGCTTGTTTATTTCTTTGCAATTTGGTTTTAGAGCTAAGAATTGTGTCTTAAGACAAATATTAGAAAAGTAGAATGCAGAATGCTGACAGTCTTCTGAAACAGATGCAGAGGAACAGCAGTTTTCGCTGAGCATCAAATTGTGTTTTCTTTTTCCAGTATTTCTGCCGCTGACCCTTACTGTAATTATGGTAAACAAGGCTGAACTCACTGTAAGATGGTCCACTTAGAATTAGCTGACTTGTCTTTTAGCAGCCTTGGAACACACATCTTTAACTTTTGCGACTACATAACTACTGCATCAACTGTGGAAGTGAGAGATCAGCAATGCAATGCCTATTATATGCTTTTATAGTACAGTTTATATTCACAAGATTTCAATATATTGTATGTTAACTAATAAGCTCTTTCTGAGGTGATGGAGATCTGTGTATACAAACAACAGGAATTATCAAGAGCATAAAGCTACTTCAGCTTCAGAGAGAGAAAATCTAATTGTCAAGTAGAGGGGAAAAGGTCTCAGGAGACAATGATGTTGCTAAAGGTAGGATTTTCACCCCAAGTATATGGAATTCTATGGAGTATTAATGTGGAAACCTGATAATTGAGTCACTGTTAACTGTTTGCCTGCTTATCAAATCATTAAACTGGAAAGAATCCTTTACAAAGGATTTCTTTGTTGTCTGAGGATGACAATCTGCATTACATTGATGTAATGTCCAAGTTTAACCAAGCTCCACTGATGCAATTAAAAACCAAAAATATACTTTAGGTTCTTTGCATAACAAGCTAAACTAAAGAAGAAGCCTACTGAAATATGAGGTCCCTGTCACAGAGTGATTTTATCCTGTGGTAGTACAGTTTGCAGGGAAGGGCAAAAATTAACAAACGTCTAGATTTTCTTTAGCAAATATTGAGAAAATGTCTCATTTTGACAGTCTTCTGATTTTATGCTGAATGAAATGTTAACTTGAAATTTATCATCCAGTTTAAAAGATTTAAAGGCTTACTGGAAAAAAACAATCCCAAACAAACATACCCCTCATACTGTAGAACTAAATGAGTCACTTTCAGATTAAGTGAAAAGTAATATGTGGGTATTTGAGCTCTTACGAGTTCCATTACACACCCACTGGAGTTATCTTTGTTTCTTCTATCTTACTGGTCAAGGAGTGTGCTAAACAGGAAAATTTATCATTTGTACATCTCAAATCAAAAACTTATTTATGAGGAGGTTGATGTTTACAATACAGAAAATGAAGGCCTTTTTTCAAAGTTGTCAGGAAAATATTGTGAATGTGTTTTTGACACTTTAAGTAGGCATGTCAATGTTTTCAAGTGATGTATAGAGCAATCTGTTTCTTGGTCCTTAAGGTAAACAAGGTGGTATTATGTTTTGGCAGGTCAGTGTCTTTATACAGATCAAGATCATCTCAAGATGATAATAGCAGCATCTGAAGGGCAGCCACTCCTGTTAGCAGCTATCATCTCTTAACAGTGAATTTTCATCATTTTCATATTTATTCTTTTGTCTGGTGTAGTCCAGTCCTAGTTATAGCACCGGCTTACATGATGAGGGAGTCTCAACCAGCAAAATTGTGCTTAAATGTCTTCAACTGTAACTGGACCGCCAGTTGAAATGTTCCTGGGTCTGTCTCCCTGCTTCCAGATTTGTTGTATTGTGCACTATGAAAACACTAGATTCAGATTATGTAAAGTCTAGTGGATTAATTCAGAGATTTGTGATGAAAGAAATGTCAGTATTTACATATGCTTGATTTAATTAGTTAGGTTTCCGTAGAAGACATGCACAAAGGGGATAATTCCCCAAAACAACAAATTTTTTTTTCTTCCATGTATATAGACTTCTACTTTAAACTGATAAACTGCAAAAGTTATTTGTTTCTATTATCTATATGTAGCTTTCCCTAAAGTCGAGTTGAAAGCAAAATAGTGACAAAAACTTGAATCAAGTTTCTTTAAAATAAGTATCCAGGCTGCCTGGGATTCTAGTACGTGAAGGAAACTGTAATAGGATATGTGAGTATTATTCAGTGGGAGGCAAGTTGCAAAATCAGATGCTTGTACCTGTAACAAAAGAGAGAAATGTTTTAACCTTTTATACTGTAAGGCAGCTATTACAAAGATTACTAGTAGAGATACAACATAAATTTCTTCCAGATGTTTTGTACTTCAAATATTTTTTAAAAATTATGTTTTCTTCTAGATTACTAATCTGTTTGAATTAGTCTTTCCCTCTAAAATCAGGAAAACACTGTTCTTGATATTTAAGTTTTAAAAATCATCTGTATTCTGTGCTTGTGCACTCCCATGTTCATGTTTATTACACAAGATTAAATAAGTGCATCCTTTCGTAATATTGTTTGACACATTCAAGGATTTTTGACAATCATTTCACTCCACTATACTTTGAAGCATGTCTTGCAATGCAGCATATTCAAACAGGCATGAGAAGAAATGTTTTCCAGAACAATTCAGAACTACAGTTAGATGAGAAAACTAAGTGGTATTATATATTATATAGTGCAGTGTTGCTTCTCGTGGGAGTAGAGTTTTTTTCTATATCAGTTGAAGTATTCTGGGAATCTAAGGTTAACTATATACACCAGTAGAAATGATTCAAGGAGCAATGAGTTACATGTTCATAAATAACTGCTGTCACAGATTTAAATTATTTCACAAAAATTCCCCAAGGAGTTGTATTGCTCTTCATAGTTCTAATATTGAAATGATCCTTTCTGTGGAAAGATTTATAGGCATAGATAAATTAGACTTCTTTCTACTTCTGGCTTGTTTCAGATACAAGATTTCAAATTTTTTTGTATTGTCTCAAAAGATTCCAAGCTTGCATGACAAAAAAAAAAGGTATTAGAATGTACTATTTTCTGTAGTATTGTAGTTTTCTCTTTCTTGCATTCATTCTCTTTTCTTTTTTATGTGCAGTAAAGTCTGGAAAAATGTGATCTATAGGTGGATGAGGAGGGGAAGTGCTAATTCTAGGATTCTGCAACTTCCTTCTGAAGGCTGTAAGAGATACAGAAGGAACTGGCAAAAAAAGCTCTCCATGAACTGAAAAAGCATTATATCAGAGCAATTTCACAGAATAATCTATGTAAAGAAGCTATGTAAAGAATCATAGCTGTTACAGCAGAGACTGGCTTTCTCTTCCAACAAACCAATCATCTTCTCTGACCACAGCTGTCTCATGGCTAGAGGTGCCTATGGCAGTGTTGCAACCTGGTCAGTTTGAAAAGAAGAAAAAATAATGATAGAGTTTTATTCGGTGTCTCTCACTGTATAGCAGCTCTACCACATCTTTCATCCATCACAGTTCAGAAGTCACTCAAGTCTCCAGTTCGCTTCTTTACTCCTGAGGGGACTTTAGACTATACTGCTGCAGATTGCCACTTGGGGTATATTACTCCGAGACTTACGGTGGATATCTTAACCCAACCCAGAGGTTTTCTTTTCCACTTAAATCTTTCAGCTATGTAGCAGCCCTGTTGCTTGAGAACCTCTGGGAGTTACAGAAGAGTAGTCTTCCCTGTTACGGAAATTGCATGGGAAAAACACAGGATATGAAAAAATTCAGTATTTCATATCCAGTGATTAAGGTTTTCAGAGGTTGTCTCCTGTGACACCAAAGCAGACTCAACATACTAGAAATCAATTATTACGTAAGCTAGAACAGTTTTTGGAAATATATACAGAGCTTGCAGGACTGTATTATATCTTAGAATTTGTGATGCTTTGGAAGCCAAGGTAAACTTGGGAATTCCCTTCATTAAAAGGCTCTCCTTATGTGATTCACTGAATAGATGGTACAGATTTTCAGATTAATTTCTTAAAATTTAATTGGATTTTTAAACTGGTTCCACTAAATTTGCCTAAAATATGTTTTGTGTTAAGCTTGTTAAAGTAAGAACAGGTAAGTAGGACCATGGAGATGTTACTAAATTCCAAGCATTCAAAGTGAGAACAATCAGCATGCAAATTATTGAGCTGTCATGTTAAATGAAGCTGAATATTTTTAAGTGATTCACATGCAGATTGTTAAAAAATACACAGACTCTGCATTATCAAACATTAGAAGCTCAAGTTAGAGCTCATTACTTTTCAAAATTAGGGGAACAATAAGACCTAATTTTTTGAACTTAGCTGTGCAGAAAGTATGTGAGGCTGATTCTCTTTCTCTGACAATAGAATAAGTTCTGTAGTAACATCTGTTAAAGAGCATTTTCATGCTTTTTATATATTCAATTGTCCATAATTTCATTAGTCATAAATCTACATGGATATAGTTCTTAATATTACTGCAATATGTGAAAGCATCATTTTTTGCAAAATAAAACTTTTAAGTACCTCGTTGATTGTTCTTTTTGATGAGGATCTAAATAGTTAGTAATGTTGACAAGTCTTTAAGTATGCAGGTAAAATAGGCTCCCTGCATAGAGCTGAATGCAGTTCTTTCCATCTTAGAGCTATTGTGCCAGACTTTCTGAAGAGCAGCTCTTATATTTAAGGGTTTTGTCAATGTGAAGACTGAGTCTAAAAATAAAGAATTTGAGTGAAGTGACACAAGCACAGAAAATATTTTAATATAGGAGGGTTGCTGGTGATGTATACTTATTCGTACAAGTTGCTTCAAACTTCTGCTAATAAGAGAAGAGGGGTCACTTTGTTGCTGTAACAGTATAAAACTCTTTTCTGTACCACATATCATCAGTGGGGGGGCAGGAGGGAGACAAGAAGAAGTCTTAATCAAATTGAAAAAGAATAAGTTTAATTTAATTCATCTGAGGTTATGCTAGACAGAGGTCTGCCTCGAGCTCTGTGATAATTAGTATTTCCACTTGATGTGGAGTTGATCTAGACACATAACATTATTCCTTAAAACTGTCATTCCTGTGACTGCTGAGTGTGGTGTTTGCAGTATTTCAAATGCAGTTGTGTGAAGGCTTTTTCTTTTTTTTTTTTTCTTCTCCCCAGTTTCCCTTGTCAAATATAATGAATATTGATTCACCTTAAGTATATAATAGTAATCTGGGGTTAGACGCTTGGATCTGTATGTACCACTGTGGATGCAGACACATGATCAAACCATAATAGCCTAATGAGCTGCAGCATTTAGCCTGCTGCAGTAGATTTTGTGGATGTGCCTGAGAGAGGTTTCTGTTGCACAGAAAAGTGAATTTCAGAATACATTTGGTCAGAAATGTCTGACAAGTTTGAACTAGCACAGTTCTTGTTATGCTGTGAAACTAATGGTGTTTGATTAGGTTCTTGTGCTTTGCTGTCAGTCTTGCTTTGGGCAAATCACTTCCACTCTGTGTTTGTTTGCCTCTGTAAAACACCACTACTATCTACTTGCTTTGAACTGTTAGTGAGTTTGCGTCAATACAAGGTTTTCTCTGAAGCTTCAACCTCTCCTGGAGTTCTTGGTTACGAAACTGCCCTTCCCCTACTTTGTTCTATGCAACCTGCTCTTTTAGGGAGACTGGGGATATTCCCAAGAGTGTTACTTGTCAAAAGTGCTGCAAGGCAATACCTGGATTCAACCTGCAGTTCTCAAAATACAAGGAAGGGTTCTTTTGGATACACTGGCCATAGCAAGCAGGGACTTGGCCTCAGGGGGAATTATTATTCTGGGAACTTTCATGGTGTTAGTATCACAGGTGATACTAGTAATTGTTCACAAAGTAAATGTGATTTTGGGGACTGTTTCAGTCACCAGAACAGAGTATTAGTATCAAATAACAGGTGCAAATTAAATGGGAGCCTGTAAGTGTGTGGGCGGGGAAAAAAAGGTCAGATTCCAAATTGGGATCATGTCCAAATATCTTTTTCATGTGGAAAATCTATTGTATTAGGAAACTGCTTTTACTTTATGGTTGCTTTGTGCCAGAGTTCCCCCACCATGTGTGTGCACAAAAGTAGGCGCAAAAATGTGCCTATTCTGACTTTAATATTAAAGTACTCTATTTGGAGTAATGTAATACTGTTTTGCTGCAAAACTTAACTCCCAAAAGGATTGAAACATAATTTTACACCTAGAAAAAAACAAATTTAGTTTCCCATTGTGATATTACTCATTATTCCCTTAATCCATGGTTCTCAGGTGAATTATGCTTCATTTTAAGAATAGGAACATAGACTGAACGAGGGCCTTGGGATGGCTGGGACTTGGTTTAGTCACTATTTTTGGTACTGATTTAAAGCCCGTGTATGCTACCTGAAATATAATCAAATTACTCATGAGATCTCTGCTCCTACCGTTTGAGAGCATTTGTACTTTTGAAATGAAGTGCTATAAAGCATAGGCATTTCTTTCTGATATATGCAAGATAAGCTTATTCACAGCTTTAGATGTGAATCTACGGAATTTTAAAACAGAATTCTCAGGTCTAGCTGTAGGGTCTGCGACATTCAAAAAGGAAGGGGTATCTTCCTTTTTGATAAAGCACACCAGGAGTTAGTGTAGGGAAAAGCAACTTTTTCATGAGGTGTAATAAATGTTCATTTGTTTACCGCTTTCTTAGCCTCAGTTTTTGCACAGCTAAATTATCAGGGTAAATTAGGTATATTGCTGTAGCTCAGGGAAACCAAGCAGTAAAACAATTGTATATACTCTTTACCTGTGAAATTACCTGTAACACGCTTTCTGTTAGCACAAATTAACAGCCACAAGAAGTAAGTTATTGTTCCTATTTAAGCCTTTGCTTTCTGTGCGATTTGGTCTCGGTGGATGGCAGGCAGAAAAATATGGCTCACCTGAGCAAGCCACAGCTCAGCCCTGTGCTCCAGCTGGATGGGATAAGCTGTTCCAAGGCCACAGTTCAACAGCAGACTGAATCTAGCTTTGGGGCTCCTGGTTCTAATCAAGAATGTTGCAGCTACATGATGATAAGCAATGATCCGGTGCAAACATATTCTGCTAACTCAACAGTTTTCTGGGAATTTTGACAAGTCAACATTATTGTCAGGCTTTATGCCAGATTGACTATTATCTGTTCGACTATAGCTGTCATGTAACCACTGTAGAGCATAAAGCTATCATGGAGGCTATATTGTCTGCACCATCTAATTCGAGGGGAAAATGCGGTTGTGTTCTCATGTCTAATACAAATCAAATCTCTATTGCAGTCCACAGCTCCAGTATTAATGGTAATGGAACTGTAGCTTGAGAGCACACTTTTTTGTCTGTTGTCTCCTGGCTGGGTGTAGGCAGGATGAATATATATCTTTTTTGCAAAAGACTTTCAGCACTTCAGATGCTTGCATGCATACATACATGGTATAAAAGCATGGGTATAACATAACATTCTGGAAATTTGAGTGGGACAGAGTGAGTGGTGTCTTGAGTTCATTGTAATTTATTGCCTTTTATCCCGTGCTCTTTCTGTATCCATCACACCACGCCACTTTATATACATGTCATATGTGCATAGTGACAAAAAAGATGGGTAAACATAAGAATGAAAATATGGTAATTTATTTCAGTAGAGTTTAGAAATTAATGCTCTGAAACTGTTGGGTTCCCTCTGTTACTAATGAACTATTGGGAAAAGGCAACTTTTATGTTGCAACAGATAATTTTTTATATCAGTGTACCATAACAATACTTGGATAATACCGTGAAAATCACTAAATAGAAAACGCTTACCTTTGGCTGTGATTTATTATGCTTGATCTAAAGGACAGTATGCTTTCCTTTCTGTTTACACTCAATTTATTTCTGCTTGTGTTGCAGACAACATTACAGCTGTAATGCAGTGTTGTGTTTTCTGTCTGAAGTGATACATATCTGTGTAACATGTCAGTCTGAGAAATTTTTAAAATATCAAATTGAGTCAAACATTAACTGTGTAGTTCTTCCAAGGTAGTGATGAAATTTACAGTGCAATTTAAGTTACTGTATGGTGAAGACTTTTGCTTCAGAATTTGTATACAAAGAAGGTAACAGTGATGACTGACTAAATGCAGTAAAGAGGATTTGTCAAAGCAAATATGTGTGGTAAGCCCATGAGTATAGCATTCTTTAGAAATGTTCTATGGGAAGTGCTATTAAAATCTAGATTTCTAATTTCTCTTGAGTACCACATCATTGTAGGAAGC
The DNA here is from genome assembly GCA_013398055.1 of Ifrita kowaldi. Classification (NCBI taxonomy): domain Eukaryota; kingdom Metazoa; phylum Chordata; class Aves; order Passeriformes; family Cinclosomatidae; genus Ifrita; species Ifrita kowaldi. The sequence continues at coordinate 16,457 of VZRS01010275.1, read as the reverse complement.
GATGTCCAGATCTTGGAGATGATGAAGAGCTTTATTTTCTCCATCTCTCCCTAGCAATTCTGAGACATCAGATATGCTTTCAGCTTTAATAATATCATATCCCCATGCCTTGCCTGCTCCCCTCTGCCACCCCCCCCCCCCTTTTTTTTTTTTTTTTTTGAAAAACCTCCGGAATGACAAATGGTCT
>VZRS01010275.1:0-16165 GCA_013398055.1 Ifrita kowaldi | reverse complement strand
TTTTTCTTTTGAGAAAAGGCTCTGGAATGAAATCTGGTCTCTGATGTAATTTTTCCACGTTCTCTTTTCCTCTGTAGCATAACCATGGTTTATTTGCAATTTAATCTTTTTCTTTCCATGGCTCACTTTATTCTAATCTGGGGAATGGGGATGTAAGAAGGATGGCAGCAAATGGGGAATTGAACAGTTATGAGACCTCCTGAATGGCCAATGGAAATTATAGAGACTGATTTCTGCAGGCTTCTTGCAGTCATTTTCATTCTCTTGGTGTTCTTGCCTTGAATTCCCCTAGACCAAAACAGGAACACATCTAAACACTATAAAATGATAAGCAGGCATAAAATGCACTTGTGTACACCCATGCATGTGCATGGTGCATGTATATGCACACACATGTATATATAAATTAGTTTTCCTCCCTTGGGACTCTATAGCTATCGTCTTTAATGTGCTTTAGCACTGGTAATCATGCAAATCATAAAATCACTGAACTTTTTTTTCTCTCACCACCTAAATTTATTTTGTTCTTATTTACAATAATTAAATGTCGGCTGCATTCTGCTTGTCTAATTTTAACCAAAATTCATATATTATGCATAACAGTGTTTTGGCAGAAGAAAAGAGTTCATATTTTTATGTGACAGGTCTAGCTATTTTCAGTTGGTTAAAAGTTGGAAAGATATCTGTATGTCTTCCATGTGTTTGGAATAGAAACTCTTATATTTTGACTGAAAGGTGCAAGGCTAGTACACGTATTTATCATTTCCCTTGTGTATTTTGGGAAGGACAAATTGTACTGAATTACAGAATATTCTGAGTTGGAAGGGACCCATTGAGTCCAACTCAAGAGAATGGCCTGTACAAGATTTGAATCCACATAACCTGGGCATTATTAGCATTATCCTTTGACCAGCTGAGCTAATGTCAGGATCAAAGCAAGAGTCATCTTTAAAATTGACGTCTTAAGGTTTCATGATGAAGTATGGAAGCTTCCAAAAACTGTGGTGTAAAGATGATGATAATTTAAATATTCTCTTTTTTGCAGTTTTTATTTTATTTCAGGAGGAGTTGATTTTTTATTGGCAAACTGTGAATTAAAAAGGAATTTATTTTCAGAAATCCATTATCTCTTCCTGAGAAAATTACAGGTTGTCATCTAAGTGTCCAAAACATGCTCTTTGATTAAAAGGCCTACAGTAAATATCAGGGTTGCATAATTCCAGTTTGTGCTAGAGGTCCTAACTGTATAGAGTGAGGATACACTTTCAGTGGTGGGGCTTTTCTTATATATTAACAAAAATACTGTCTACCAAAGTTATATGCATGAACTCTAGGACTCTAAAAATTTTTCATTGCAATGCCTCCATTCCAAAGCCAGAGTAGAGACAGCTATTAAGAAATATGTTTATGGAAAATTGGGATGTAACTATACCCTTCAATAAGTAATCTTGAATACTTTGCAAAATGGATAATATTCTTGGTTAGAAACAAGAGGAAAATAAACCGTTAAAAGAAGAAAAAGGCTTCCATTGAACCAAAGGTAATAAATTCAAAACTATTTGTATTTATTTAAGAAACAAATATGTGGAAAAATCACGGACACAAATGTTTGAAAATAACAGTAAGAAGGATTTTGTCCACTTCTTTGTTGTAATATCATTACAGCAAGCACACATTAATGTCTCATGTTTGCATTAATGAAAGAAAACATTATTGGGAGAAATAACATATATGACAAAGTGGCACGTATCAATGAATCTTGCTTCCTGGTTCTAACAGTATTTACTCTGAACTTTGAGGTTCAGTGGTATTTAACATGATGAAGCTATTCTCTTAATCTTTTGCCACATTAATCAGTGGGAAAAATAGGAAGACTTTGATGAATTGCAAGCATATCTGCATCCATCTACCAGTAACCTTTATAGTCTTATCCCATTGTACCTGTTTCAAACAAGTTCTAATGTAACCAAGATAAAACTTTATTTTGCGAAAAAATGTATAATTCATTTGTACAGTAGACAGATGCCAACATTCTTAGCATGAGTTTTAAACAGTAACCATGTTTAGATGTGGTGTTTAAAGGTATTGCAAATTTGCAACTATAGGTTTTCTTATCAAATATGTGCCTTCTGTAATTTCAGAGCTTGAGCATCCGTAATCTTTTGACATTTTTGAGTGGAATTTTAGGGACACAGTATTACATTGTGGTTTAGCCTAATACAGGCTATATTGGTAGGAGCATTATTATTGAAAACAATATTCCTGCTGAATTCTGTATAAGTAGCAGTGTGAACAGATATATAGTATTTTAATCAAATATTTTTCTTGTATGTTGTGCTATGATTTTTTTGCTGATGTTGAATAAACAGGAGTGGTGAGTATTTGGGTTAATGCATGTTCAAACTACTGTTTTATTCTTTAGTGTTACCTTTGGTTCTTCACTAATAATGCTATCTTGACAGATTGTGCTTTTAAGTTTAAAACAAACAGGCCTTTTGTTTGGATAGTATATGTGCTTTGACATTTCTGTACTTCTAGGGTGTTCTGCCTTCTACTGTCTGTATGTTATGCAATTTAGTTTCTTTTTTGGAACCTGAAAATACTACTCTGCAATGTTTTTCTGTGTTCAAACTCAGATTCTGTAATCTGACTTGATACATAAAGATTTGGGTCTCTTGAGAGAAGCATTGTGTGTGGTATTGCTCTATTTATCTGTATTGGTCAGTGTGTGTTATCAAGGTCCTTTCTTGTGAAGTGGCTTGTAATTCTTAATATTGGAGGATGTTTTATGTTATAGGTGGTGTTTTTTTTTAAGAAAAATCCTCAGTTGTGACAATGCAGAGTGATGGAAATATTGACTAGAAGTCCAGCCTCGGATAATTTCCAAGTGTGAGAATTATGAACTTAACCATTTTAAAAATGCGAAGTTTTTAAGAATATCAGTAGCTCAAAACAGAGTAGAAAAAGAGGTAAATATGTGAATGTCCTAATTACAATTATGAAATGTGTAGTGTATGAACTTATCTGATACTAGTAGTTATACCTGTGACTCTTAGCCCATTGTTTTCCCAGATTTTTTTTCAAATATACCTTTTAAGGATATGTGTTTAAATACACCTGTATGTTCTGTTTGGGTTTTTTCCTTTTTGGGCGGGGGGGTTGGTTTTTGTTGTTGTGTTTTGGACTTTTTTCTTTTTTAATGCAGCTATCATTTTTGCCTTAACTCGAGAGGTTTTTTTTCAATAAATGCTGACTCTTATATAGAAGTACTCCAAGCTGACAAAAAATGCTATTGTTTCCAAATTATCGTTTTACCCTTGGGAAAATTTTCTGTTATTGTATATATTAAGTTTGATGTTGGTGTGAGTCAGGTTAGTGCAAAGTGTGTTAGGAGACAGAGATTAAGATACTATATCCATGCAATTCAAGATGTTTTTAACAAATAGATAAGGCAGCTTTTACTTCAGTTGCATTTGTTTCTCCTGAAACAGTTGCATTTTAGTGCTATTTCTAACAAAGCTACATCTGCTTTATATTCAGAGTGTTCAGAAATACCAGCAAAATGGCTTTTTGTAATCCTCTGAAATACCGATGCTTGTGCTAAACCCCCGTCTGTTTGTTTACTGGAGACTCATCAGGCCAGGTACAGATGCTGGTTCTACAAGATCTTCCCTAGAGTGGAGTTTTAATTAAAACAACTCTTTTTACCCCAGCTGTCAGCGCAACCCATATGAAAAGCAGGAAGCTTGTTTTCAGAGAAGAGTTGAATGTTTAGCTTGTTCCAAAGTCTATAACCACAAAATGAAGCTTTGAATTTTCTACTTCTCCGAAGTCTTTCCTCCTGTACCAGTTAGTGCAAACTGTCTGTTTGCAGGAGTCACTTCAGCACTTAATGAAGCTTGCTTTCTTCATTTATGTTTCACAATGCACCTTGATTCCATTCAACTGGAAAATATTTTGCAAGAAAATTTTTAAGATTGTTTTAATCTAACCCCTAATACACAGATAGGAGGTTCTGTACAACTTCAGCTACAACAATTTTTGGTTTTTTACCCCTTGCCATATGGAGTAATATCTCAGATTGTAATTCTTATTGAGTCAAACCTTTCTTCATGCTGGAAGGTAGTTGAATATTGACTTGAAAATACACCTCAAAAAGTGGAAGATGGCTTGAGGGGGAAAAAAAACCAACAAAACAAACAAACCAAAAGAAACCCAAAAAAACCCCCGTTTTCCAGGTAATGCAAATTTGAATTCCCTTTTACCTGCCCGCAGTATTACTTCATAGAGAGACCCGAGTTGAAATGTGTGATCTGAACCAAACAGTTCTGGTTTAATCCCAGGTGGCAACAATGCACCACCCATCTGCTTGCACATTCCTCTGCCTCACCATAATGGGAGGGGAAATTGGAGTAGAATATCAGAAGAGTGAAAGTGAGAAGTTGTGGGTTGAGATAAAGACGGTTTAATAAGGAAAGCAAAATCTGCACGCACAAGCAATGCAGAACAAAGAATTTGTTCAGTCCTTTCCATGGGCAGGCAGATGTTCAGCCATCCCCAGGAATGCAGGGCTTCAACATGAGTAACAATGGCTTGGGAAGGCAAGTGCCATCATTCCAAATGTTCCCCTTTCCTCCTTGTTGTTATATGCTGAGCATAAGGCCAGAGGGTATAGAATATCCTTTGGCCGGGGGAAGTCAGTTGTCCGGTTCTGTCCTCTCCCAACTTCTTGTGTACCCTCAGTCTTCTCACTGGTGGGGTGATTCAAAAATCAGAAAAGGTCTTGACACTGTGTAAGCACCTCTCAGTAATAACAAAAACAGTTCTTNAACATTTCTTTTTTATTAATGCTGTTTTCAGGACAAGTCTAAAACATAGATCTATACTAGCTGCTGTGAAGAAAAGTAACTCTACCCAAGCTACAATCAGCACAGAAACCTAGGTAGCCCAAATTCCTAAAGTCCTTCATTTCCCAAATCCTATCTGATCTTCTACCCCTCCTACTAATGCTAACCTTCTGTTTGCTCAGTCCCAACAGTTAAGCACAACAGGTGAACTTGTCCTCAAAATGAATTACTGCAATGCTACTGAATACCTGTGTTCCCTGTCATCTTTCAACTGCTTTTACAGTGTTGTCTTCAATTCTAAAAAACGTGTGTGAGAAAATTTCTAGNGCAAAGTGTGTTAGGAGACAGAGATTAAGATACTATATCCATGCAATTCAAGATGTTTTTAACAAATAGATAAGGCAGCTTTTACTTCAGTTGCATTTGTTTCTCCTGAAACAGTTGCATTTTAGTGCTATTTCTAACAAAGCTACATCTGCTTTATATTCAGAGTGTTCAGAAATACCAGCAAAATGGCTTTTTGTAATCCTCTGAAATACCGATGCTTGTGCTAAACCCCCGTCTGTTTGTTTACTGGAGACTCATCAGGCCAGGTACAGATGCTGGTTCTACAAGATCTTCCCTAGAGTGGAGTTTTAATTAAAACAACTCTTTTTACCCCAGCTGTCAGCGCAACCCATATGAAAAGCAGGAAGCTTGTTTTCAGAGAAGAGTTGAATGTTTAGCTTGTTCCAAAGTCTATAACCACAAAATGAAGCTTTGAATTTTCTACTTCTCCGAAGTCTTTCCTCCTGTACCAGTTAGTGCAAACTGTCTGTTTGCAGGAGTCACTTCAGCACTTAATGAAGCTTGCTTTCTTCATTTATGTTTCACAATGCACCTTGATTCCATTCAACTGGAAAATATTTTGCAAGAAAATTTTTAAGATTGTTTTAATCTAACCCCTAATACACAGATAGGAGGTTCTGTACAACTTCAGCTACAACAATTTTTGGTTTTTTACCCCTTGCCATATGGAGTAATATCTCAGATTGTAATTCTTATTGAGTCAAACCTTTCTTCATGCTGGAAGGTAGTTGAATATTGACTTGAAAATACACCTCAAAAAGTGGAAGATGGCTTGAGGGGGAAAAAAAACCAACAAAACAAACAAACCAAAAGAAACCCAAAAAAACCCCCGTTTTCCAGGTAATGCAAATTTGAATTCCCTTTTACCTGCCTGCAGTATTACTTCATAGAGAGACCCGAGTTGAAATGTGTGATCTGAACCAAACAGTTCTGGTTTAATCCCAGGTGGCAACAATGCACCACCCATCTGCTTGCACATTCCTCTGCCTCACCATAATGGGAGGGGAAATTGGAGTAGAATATCAGAAGAGTGAAAGTGAGAAGTTGTGGGTTGAGATAAAGACGGTTTAATAAGGAAAGCAAAATCTGCACGCACAAGCAATGCAGAACAAAGAATTTGTTCAGTCCTTTCCATGGGCAGGCAGATGTTCAGCCATCCCCAGGAATGCAGGGCTTCAACATGAGTAACAATGGCTTGGGAAGGCAAGTGCCATCATTCCAAATGTTCCCCTTTCCTCCTTGTTGTTATATGCTGAGCATAAGGCCAGAGGGTATAGAATATCCTTTGGCCGGGGGAAGTCAGTTGTCCGGTTCTGTCCTCTCCCAACTTCTTGTGTACCCTCAGTCTTCTCACTGGTGGGGTGATTCAAAAATCAGAAAAGGTCTTGACACTGTGTAAGCACCTCTCAGTAATAACAAAAACATTTCTTTTTTATTAATGCTGTTTTCAGGACAAGTCTAAAACATAGATCTATACTAGCTGCTGTGAAGAAAAGTAACTCTACCCAAGCTACAATCAGCACAGAAACCTAGGTAGCCCAAATTCCTAAAGTCCTTCATTTCCCAAATCCTATCTGATCTTCTACCCCTCCTACTAATGCTAACCTTCTGTTTGCTCAGTCCCAACAGTTAAGCACAACAGGTGAACTTGTCCTCAAAATGAATTACTGCAATGCTACTGAATACCTGTGTTCCCTGTCATCTTTCAACTGCTTTTACAGTGTTGTCTTCAATTCTAAAAAACGTGTGTGAGAAAATTTCTAGTTACCACACCATTAATTATGTCCACTTCAGAAGTTATGGACTTTAAATAGTATCTGCTTCACCATCAGTTTTTATGCTTTGACTGCAGACTGTGGGTCTGCCTAATGCGTTTTCCTCCTTTTTTCTTTTTTTTTTCGGGGGGGGAGGGGGTGATGAGGTTAATAGTGAAGTTAGTTTGAAAAAGTCTCCTCCCAAATGTTTCATTCTATTCTACTCAAACTCATACCTGTCCTGCTGTATTAGCAATGGCTCTGTAGTTCCTTTGTAACTACTGTTCTTCAAATCCTATGTGACTGCTGTCTGCCTTTGGTCTTTTTACCAGAGATGATGGGAGTTGCATGTGTCATCTCTAAATGCTTTTCTATTCCTTAGAAAAACTACTCCTGCTTAGTTGCTTTATGGCACCAAGTTGGCAGGTACCTTAAAAACCATGCTAAGCATATTTTCAAATTAATTATTTATTTTATTATTCCTGTCTATAATAGCTGTGCTGAAATATCTTGTCCTTATGAGCCTGCAAGGCTTAATATAAAGGAAGAAAGACAGTAGGGCAGAACTGCTACAGCTGTTGCACTGCCTCAGACTGCCACAGAACCACACCTTGTGTTCAGCACCACGTTTTTCAAGCTTGGGATTTTCTGTTGGTTAGGGCTTTTTTTATTTGAATATGTTGTAAGCTGGATGATGAGATAAACTCATGTATAGCTATAGCAGATGAGAGAACAATAAGCTGCAGCATTGAAGGTTGCTTTGCAGTATCTGAAAGCCAAAATATTGTAGAAAAACTGGTTCCCCCTTTCTTTTGAAAAGGAAGACAAAGAAGAGCAATGGATTTGGCAGTTCTCAGTGAAATGAGGTTTTGTTTTCCATCTCACTTGAAAAACCTACTCAAAGTTTGATCCCTGTGTATGGTCAGGACCTGGCGCCTCACATTATTGACCCTCATGCAAATGACCCTGGCCTGGTGTTCCATAGTCCTAGAAAATGATTGTTGTCTTCTAGTTATGAAGGTCATCCTTTGTGCAGGAGGAAACTGTTTTGAGTCTTTGCTTTCAGCGTATGCTCTTCATTTGATAATTCACATGAAGAATGTATAGAATTTGCAATCGCTGTGCTTGTGCCAGTTATTTGAAAAATCCTGAAAACACAGCTGAAAAGAATCCAAAGCTCCTAAACATGTACAGCACTTATATTTCTAAAAAGGTTTTCATGGATAGAACTTGAGATCCTGCAGACCCCTGGTCACCCAAGAATGTAAGGAATTGTGCTCTCTTAAGGAGTATTGTAATGGGTTCTTCAGATGGTACTTATGCTCTCCCCCAGTTCCTCCTATAACTGACTAGTTTTTGACTTCTTCAAAATTAGAAAATTAATTTCCCATGCAGCATAACTTGATGCATTTATCTAATGTGTAGGAAATACAGTATTTTATTCAAATTTATCTCTTTTAGTTTGGTTTCTGAGTAACTATGCTGAGTCATCCCTTAGATGCTTAAGATCGTATGAAGAAAATGTGATTTTTTTTTTTTTAATTTTTTTTTTATTTTAGCTTTAAACTTGGAAAGAATATATTTTTCACCTCTTCTGCACTTGTGGAACAGAATCAGTGTTTGTCTATAATGCTTTTAAAACCATCTCTGCAAATAAAATTGCAAGAAAATGCCTGAATATTTTTTTGGTTAGGAAGGTTTCTAAGTTTTTTATGCATAAGCAAATACCATTTGTAGATTTTTTTTTTAATTTTCAAAGCAAGGTTCATACACTAGAGACATAGGGCAATGCTCTTTCAGCCAGTTTAGCATGATTCCTAAAGTGAAAATATAGCAGAGGTTTAGAACCCTCTTAAGTACTGCCCAGTGTGTATTATTTCAGATTTTAAATAACAAATGTAGTTTAATTGCTTATTAAAAACATTTTAAATGGCCCGATTAATTCCCATTACAAAGAATTTCTCTAAAATTATTTTTCACAGAACCTAAAATGCAGTAATTATTTACTGCAGACTATAAAGCAATCACTAGAGAAGGTTTTTGAGTAGGCATTATCTAAAAGGAGGCTGCTTGGCTATTCTTTACATAAGCTTTTTTTTAACATAGAATCTTCAAGACAGCTAAAGCTTTGTCTTTGCTGTGTGGACCAGATTCTCTGAACAGAGGCAGTGCAAACACTAAGGTGTAAGAGCTGAGGTGATCTTTTTTTTCACTTCCGAGTGTGTTCTTCTCTAGAGCAGCTTGGGGAAAAAATAAATTTGGAGCAGGAGTGCTTGGAAGTAGAGCTAGGAGTACATGGCATTTTTAATGTGTTCTGGTTCTCTGGTGACCTCAGGGGCCGATTTTGCCTTCAATATCCATTTTGATATTATTAAATTACTTTACTATTGAAGGCTGCTCTTTCCCTTTAGTTATGGGCAGAAACACATGCTGTAGTTAAGTCCAGATCCTGTCCACATCTCTAAAACTCCTTAGAAATATTTTCAGAGCACCTTCAGGGTCCTACCCCTGCACTTTCTAAATTCCTGATAGCATGTTTAGCTAATTCCCTTACCACTCCTCAGCCAGGTAGGTGAGGGAAAACATATTCTCAAGCTGCTTAGGGATCCTGTAGGCTAACCAGCAGCCTAAGCACTAGAGCTGGCTCTCAATCTGTTCCTCAGTAGAGGCTGCCTGTTCAGCTGGTGATGGGGGAAATTCAAGATCATAAATATTCAGTATTTATTAAAAAAGGGGCAAAATGTTCTGAACAGCTGTGGAGAAGTTCAAATAGAATGATTGTAGAAGCCACACTTTCACAGGTTAAAACTCCCAACTCTAAAGTTATAGCATATAATAAAGCCCATATTTTTTCAACTCAGCCTTTCTAATACTAGGTATGCATTAAGTGTGCATATAAAAAAACATATTTTAATCTTCCACTACTGCAATCACCGAGTTGCATCATGTACATGTTTTAGAGACAAGATTTTACTTCAGAAGAACACTAAGGACCTTTGAAAGGAATCTTTAGTGCACTCTAATAAGTGATTAACTCCACATTGGGGCTATTTCAGAGATCCACCAGAATTTATTGTATGAAATCCAGTTTGTTGTGTAAAGGTTTGTAGACCGATTAGGGCACTTTGCGGGGGGGCAGGCAAAATAATTTCTGGAGTTGTGAAACAAAGAGCTGCATACATACTGTTAGGGTGAGTAAATTAAGTAATTTTGAAAGCACTGTGTTCCTAAGGATTGGTTCTTTCGAGACATAGACATTGTAGTAATGACATGTACTTTTTTTCTAAATTCTGGCTACAAATCTTCCAGCTGTTGGAGAAATTGTAAAAATCAACTTGAAAAGCACTTTTTTCCTCCCCACCCCCCCCCAAGCATTTAGCTTGCATTCATTTTTTAGTTTGGTTCTGTTTCTGAACTACCTGTTTATGTTCGTGGAGAAAAGGACTGGGAATTTTGTATGAGTAAATAGAACTTCTAAAATACTCATAGTAGGCTACAGATAAACCACTTCTAATGTGCTTAAATATTGCTAGAAATTTATGGTTAATAAGGTCAGGTTAAGGAATTTTAAGTGATTCAAGCAAAATAATTAGTAATTACAAGAATTGGTTTTCATGATGTTTTCATGGATTTTAATGATGCTATCTATACAAAACTGTCCTAAAAAATTTTTGCTTCTGACTTGAAACTTCATTACCACAAACCATGAAACAAGTGTGTATTTGGATAACTGAAAGTCTTTTATAGAAACAATGATCCTGTTTTCAGTAGTTGCTAATGACTAGGTATTTTGTAATTACAATGCAGCGTTCAAAGTTATTAGATTTTGTAACTGTCTGTGAACATAAGTTTTGTTTCAGTGGAGGGAACAGAAGATTTGTATACAAACTCCTTTTAATAGTCTGCATTTCAAGATCAATTTACTGAGAAGACAGTCATAAGTTAACAAAATATGAAAATCTAAATGTTATGTAAATGAGTTGGTAAAAATTGAGAATGTAATGGTCTCTTAATTTCAATTCTAAACTGACCATTTTAAATTACTCATTCATACCTTCTCCACAGTGGAGTTGAACTGAATATGTTATGGGTTTTTTTCATATGTTTGATTTATGTCCTTACTTTTGCAGTCTGGCCAAATTTTTTTTGTTGGTTGATTGTTTGCTTGTGTAATTTGGGGTAGACTTTTAGTTCTTGGGTTTGTTCATGGTTTGTGGGGTGGGTTTTTTGTTACAAGATTATTTTATCAAAATACATAAAACAATATTTTTTTTCTGTAATGCAAATTTTTCTAATGGGGCTTTACTTAGTTTCTGCATATCATGCTATTATTTATCTTGATCAGCTATGCTACTTGGTGTCATAAGAAAATACAAAACTTGGCATTGGGGAATCTGATAATAGCTACTTATGGAGACATGAACCGAGACTTCTAAATCTGCAGAATCAAGGCTGTGTCTACGGGTGTGTGTACATCAGCATTTCCAGGCATGTTCTTGTGAACCTCTTCACTTAAGATACCTTGACTTGTATCCCAGAGAGCATGGCTGGACTCCCCATAAAGAAAACTCATCCACAAACAGGACTGTGCCTTCTGGGGGCAGAGGAAATGTGCTCCAGCATCTGCTAGGCATTCACGCATAGCACCAGGCTCAACTGGCCTGGGGTAAACCCTCCTGAATCTTTTTTTTTTTTTTTTAAAACCAGAAAATCCTGCACTCTTTCATCAGAAAATAAAAAAGACAGCTGTGTGTAATATTTGTTCCATTAAAATGAAAAAATGTAGTGATTCTTAATATTGTTTTAAAAGTAACCTTCTAGGGGTTTTGACATTTTTTTGGGGAGGTAGGAGAGGAGACAATAAAGACCTTGTTGCATAGAAACAAATGACTGAGTTAGGTTAGTTAATTTAACTCTCCAGTGGACCTTACTATTTAATGTTTATAATGTGTCAGAGTATTCTGAAGACTGAAATCTTAAAGGTCTCAGCTGACATTTATCTCATTTCTATATATCTTCATGAATGTACCTGCTTTTATGTTGCTGTCTCTCTGTCAGGAAGAGGAAGGCAATGAACCCCAAATCTGCAGGTTTTCTCATAGGAACCACTGGATTGTATAATAGGGTAGCCTGAGATGTTTGTTATGGAGGAGAGGTTTCTGTTCATTTAAGAGCCTTAAGCAAGAAATGTTGGTCCATGGGAGGAGAGGGGATACCAGTGTTCTTTATAAACTACCGTTGGTCCTTAAGATGTCATCTCCACCTGAGCTGAGGTAATCAGTTGAGAAGTTTTATCTTTCTGTGTTAATTTGAGCTGGAACATGCTTTCAAAAGTATTCTAGCCATTACCACTCTACTCCCCCACCCAACAACAGCAAAAAGAAAGGGATACCTTCAGAAAATTAATAAAATAATTCATTAGCACTACATTAATGCATTGTAGTTTGGGAAATCTTGAGCTATTCTACTCAGTGAAATCATCAAAGAGATCTTGTTAGTGCTAAGAGGGAATAGAACAATGTTAGGTATAACAAAGTAAGAAATGAATAACAAAGTAACAGTGGAAGGAGGAGGGAAAATGGACAAGACTTTTTTTTTTTTTTTTTTACTTTATCAAATTGCATATATGTGTTTACTACCTTTCAAGGAGCTAAAAATCAGAGGAAGATTCTAGTACTTAAGTAGTAGAATTATCATGAGGCAGATTTGTGTGATGCAAAGAAGAGATGAGTTAATTGAGGTGCTACGGTTTTGGTGTTGTTTGGTGTCTCGTCCTCTTCTTGTTTTCCTCATCATAAAGACTGTAACAGATTTGCCTCAAAATTGTTCAGTTGTATCACTTGGTTTTGCAGAAGAAAAAAAAAATCAATACTAAATGGAGTGGATATTAAGTTATGTACATTTAACCCAAAGCAAACCTTTCAAAGAGACAAAAGCAGCCCAAAGTCTAAATTTGGAAAGAGCAAAAGTGATCTGCTTCCTGTTGCTTTATAGGGGCAGAGAATTATTTTCTCTTAGTTTTCCTGAAAGAGCTAGTTTATTAAGAATCAATTATTTAATTCATCCAGAATATTGCTGTAATTTATGTCTTAAGGATATGGTCACTATTCTCCTTGAGGTTACTATCCTAAAGCTGCCACCTTTAAGGTTTGTGTGTCCATCATCCAAATTAAATATGATAATATGATGTTGCGATGAAAACATTGTTGAAGATGTCCCTGCTCTTGGTGTGGGGAGGGTGGACTAGATGATATTTAAAGCTCCCTTCCAACCCTTCTTGTTCTATGATTCTAAATATACTATTATTTCCTCAGCCCTGAAGAGACAGCAAATGTAAGGATGGTCTGTTGTGTTTGGTGAAAGGAGGATTAAATGTACTCTTCTTATAAGATTAGGATATAAGTTTAAAAGTAGGTAGATTTAGTTCAGTTCCACATGCTGCATATCTTCATCCTCCCCTCAATTCACCGAATATTTGGAACATGGGTAAACTACCAACTGTTTTACATAGTACTAATTACTAAGTAACAGACAGCTCAGTACATATGAAACATGTGAGAAATGATCAACCATTATACCTCTGTATGTGAAACTTGAGGGTTTTTGGGGGAGAAGAGGGAGCTTCAAGGGAAGATGGATTTAATTTTTTCATTCAGTTTTGTGTGGAGTTTAACAAATCTATCTAATTGTGAAACAAGTAGACATTCTGCAGTTCTTTTAAAATGTTGTTTAATTAATATATTTAAATAATAAGTCGGCTCCCCACAGCTAAATATTTCTGGAAACGGGCTGGAGTGTCTTTATCTTTTTCAGGAATGTGTGAAGGCTGATAAGTGCATAAAAAACTTCAAAATTAAAGATTAAGTGTAGGCAAAGAACCTGAATATATAAGAACCTGGAGAAACAAAAAAGTTAAAACCCAAATTTGCCCAGTTTTAAAGCAGATAATGGAAGATAAATGAAGTGGTATCAAAATCTTCCTAGGACTTATATGTATGCACATACTTGTTGTTCTTAATAAACCAGAAAATAGCACGCAGGCTACTGAGTTAAAATTTATAGCTAAATAGCAATAACTGCATTTAGTTTTGTATTTAGATGTAGATTTCAGTAGAGCCCATCATAAATTGCAATTTCTTTACTAAGTAAATTGTTACTTTTTTGAATGTATTTGAATAAGTAAACCTAGATTTGACAAGAGAATATTCAAGCAAAAAAGTACTAATAAACTGTCTGTCAATCACTGATGTGGCTTGAAAGTTTTCCGATACCTGTTTTTCATCTGACATACCTGTTCACATTAGTTTTTATCTATTCCTGTGTCACTTCAATGTTCTTGCTTTTATCGATGTAGTTTCACAAGAAGTTCACAAAAATATCAGTTTTGTGAAGGATTCGGAGGACATACGTTATTGTTATTTTGTGAGATTGTGGTATTGTTTCAGATAAATCATAGCTGATATGCACAATCCTTGACTGTTTTACTGATTAGAGTTGTGAGGTTTTTTGTTTTGTTTTTATTCCTTCTGTGACACAGGTAAAAAAACACATGGAAGTATTTCTACCCAGCGTTTTTCCAGGCACTTGTAGTGACTCTTTACATTTACAGTTCCTGATAAGCCTCATTAAGACATTTTTGGTCCCAATGCCCCTGTAGTTCTTCAGGGACTTAGTGGAGTATTTTGAAATGCTGTGAGTTTTCCCACTTCTATGCAATTTCTGATCATTCATTGAGCACAAGTGGAGTCATATTGCCCCCAGCAGGGCAAACACAGAACATGACTTTGTTCCTTTATATCAAGCCTAAAGCACGATGCTGGATTCAAGTAGTATGTGTTCCATACATATAAAAATATATTAGCAAATATATAACTATAACTTATAAACAACTAATATGAATTTACCATAATAATAAAAAAATTTCTTTTTTTTCTTTATCTTTTTAAAACTTAACTTGATCAGTATGCACAGCAGTAGTCCATGTAGTAAAAAAACCCCAACATATTTTGCTTTCTAAAATCTACTTTCAAGATTGGTCAGATATTTTTCATGGGGCTTTTTAAAACTTTTTTTTATGAACTTAATAATATGCAAAATTCCTTTTTGCCATAATGGCCACAGTACTTTCAACAGAGTAAAAAAAAAAAGTGAATTGTAATATCAGGTTTTTTTGGTGGTTGTTGTGTTTTGGTTGGCTTGTTTTGTTTTGTTTTTAAATAAAATAATTTGTCGTATAGAAGGAAGCAAAAATATCCTGATAGGGTGTCATTTAGTAAAGAACTATGGAAATGTCTGATTTAGTTCACTTACGATTTTTGTTAATGCTGAATACACTCAGTGTTGTGTGTAGAAATTCAACCTCTTTGGTCATTACATAAAGGTACTTTGACTTTATCCTTTACTGAAATCCTGTTCAGAATCACTGTGCCTTGATTTAAAAACTACTTTTTAAAAAACATGTGATGCATGGCATGATTTTCTTGTTGATTATCTGTTGACATTGATTGTATTTTCATCATTTCTCTTTAAATTTAAAATAGTTGACATAGATAAATCCTCTGACAAATCACTCAACATATAAGTTCTGTCCCATTTTAAACCTTAATAAGAATGTTACTTTAAATTATAAGATTCTTTAAAGCTTGTGTTTCTCTTTTGGACTTTAATATATTAAAGATATTTGATGTCTGGCAAGATATTTGAGATTAAAAATTCCTTTCTATTAACATTAAAATTGTTACATCTGTAAGTAGGATCTTAAGTCTTCTTAGATAACAACCAAGATCTAAAAATTTATTTTAGTACAGTTGGTGTGTTTTATGTCAGGGTGAGGTTGATTTTTGTTTTGTTTGTGTAAAAAGAGAGGAACATCTCAGTCATTTTGAGAACATAGCTAAAAAAGACTGCTGATTTTGCACATTTGAAAAATTTGATGACACTTTCTTTTTGACTGTCTATAGTCATTGTTATTTAGTAGGTATTTCAAAGTTAGCACAGTGCTGGGATTTGTGCCCAGTGTGTGTCTTGCCATTTTATTGCTATAAGACTTGGGAAAGGAAATCATAGTTTGAACATCTTCTGTTGGTATGTCTCTGGGACAGCAATGAGACAGAAAACTTCCTGTAACTAAAAGTACTTGTAAATCTTACTTCTGGGTAGTTTGTGCATGAGCTCTTCCATTCTATCATGGCATGTGTGTCACGGCGTCCGGGCTCG
>VZRS01010263.1:0-19063 GCA_013398055.1 Ifrita kowaldi | reverse complement strand
CACAGCTTCTCTGGGCATTCCATTCCAGGGTTTCACCACACTCACAGGGAGGAATTCCTTCCCAATATCCCATCTAAACCCCTGTTTGGGGTGCAGCAGGATGAATGTGAAGGATATTTCCAGTTCACACGTCTCCAGATTTTCAAGATACTTGGAAATGTCACCAAGCACATAATGCTTTAAAGTGTTTTTGTTCTTAGTTTTGATACTTTTCCCAGAGTTCAGGCAGATCCCAGCTGTAGGTAATTATCTGCAGTCTCATGGGCAATTAGCACAGTTCCTGATCAACCTTCATCTACTCCTGCAGGTCTCCTCGTGTTCCCAAATGCCATTTCTGGCCTGGATTCCCTGACATGATGCTGGATAAAACCTAGATTATTTCTAAGTGGGGTTTTTTTCCTTCCCTCCTTTTCCCCCTCCTCTTTTTTCCCTGCCTCCTTTTTTTCCCCTCCTTCTCTTTTTTCCCTTGTCTTTTATCCCTCCTCTTCCATCCCCTTTTTCCCTCTCCCCTCTTTTTCTCCCTCCTCTTTTATCCGTCCCTTCCTCTTCCACCTCTTTTTTCCCTCCCCTCTTTTCCCCCCTTCCTTTTTTTCCTCTCCTCCTCTCCCTTCCTCCCCCCTTAAGGACTTTCAGAGCCATTTGTGGCTTTGAAGTTCTTCTTCCCAGCACCAAAAGGGGTGAATTGTAAGGGAAATCACCATTCCAAGGTTGCTGTGAGCAGGACGAGGAGGGGGAGGAGCTCTCTTATCTTCCTTGTCCCTTTCCCAGCGTCCCTGTCCTGCCCTCGGTGCTTCCCAGAGCTGTCTGGGTGTGGGATGAGACAGGACTGGAGCTGGCACGTTTCCTGATCCGACTGGAATTCCCAATACAGTGTGATCAGAGAGCTGGGAATGTACAGCCTGGAGAAGAGAAGGCTCCAGGGAGACCTTAGAGCTCCTTCAAGTATCTAAAGCTGCAGAGGGGCTTTGGACAAGGGCCTGGAGTGACTGAACAAGGGGGAATGGCTTCCCACTGCCAGAGGGCAGGGATAGATGGGATATTGAGGAGAAATCCCTCCCTGTGAGGGTGGGGAGGGCCTGGCACAGGGTGCCCAGAGCAGCTGGGGCTGCCCCTGGATCCCTGGGAGTGTCCAAGGCCACGTTGGACGGGGCTTGGAGCCACCTGGGATAGTGAAGAGGTGTCCCTGCCCATGGCAGGGGTGAAACGAGATGAGCTTTAAGGTCTCTTTCCACCCAAACCATCCTGGAATTCTGGGATTCTGTGATCTCTGCACACACAGGTTGTCCCAGGAATGCTTGGAGAGTCAGCAGGACAGACAAGTGACACTGTAGGTTTGATCAGCACTTTCTTGTACTCAGGGCCTCATTTTAAGCATGAAAAAAGAAGGAAAACAAACCCAAATTGGCTTTTTGGAAGCTTGTGGTGTTGAAGGATGAGGAATAGCTGGCTCTGCAAACACAGGGATCCGAGGGGGGAAGGAGGGATGCAGCCTCAGCGTATGGAGGTGAAGGAGGTGGTGGGAAGGGATTGGAAGTGCGTGGGATGAGAGGCACAGCAAGGTCTGTGTTTGTTCTCAGAGCTGTTTGTGAGGGCTGTCTCTGACTGGGAGCAGTCTGGCTGTGGCAGCTGGGGCCAGGAGTCACTGGGAATAAGGAAATTCAGACTGTGCTTTTCCAGCTTTTTGGGGTGTCTTTTTCAAGTTCCACTTAATCTGAAATACAAGTGGCACTAGCTGGGCTCTGCAGCCTGGATTTTTGGGAGGGCACAGCTGCTTCCTCTGCCCACACTTGGCATGGCTTCCAGGGTTTCCCAGAAATCCCCTTTGCTGGGTTTTCCAACTGCTTGTATTTCCATGGGATTTGCCCTTTAGGTCTGCCTGGAATTAGTCTGGCAAAGTTTATTGTTTGAGGCAGCACCACTGAACCTGATACACCTTATTCCCTGATTGAGTTTGTTTGGTGGGAGTTTGCCAGCTCCATTCCCTCCTCCCTGGCTGCTCCAAAAGCCTTCATTAGGAATTACACCCCTTTCCGTGCCCAAACTTCCAACTGACTGTTGGGAGCAGGTGCTTTATAGCTTCAGCTTGGGCTTGGCAGTGCTGGGATAAGATGGACTCTATCTTAGAGGTCTTTTCCAACCCAAATGATTCCATGATTTGTCACATGAGTGGTGTGACCTGTATCAAAGCCAGGCTTTGAGGAGCTGCTGGGTCAGCAGTCAGTTCCCACTGGCTTTTGATCCATTATGTCTCAGCTCAACTTAATGCTGGTAGGAGAGAGAGAGGAGAAAAAAATCTGGGCATGTTACTTCCTCAGCAGAAATATTCCTTGGTAGAAGCTGAGGAAGGTAAATACCTTCCAATTCGTGTTTTACTAAACTGAAACTAAAGCCAGGCCCAACCCTGGTCACAGAGCAGCTCACAAACCTGCCATCCCTTTGGAGCTGAGAGAGGGATGAGAGGACTGGCTCTTCCTGGACTAAATCCACTCTCAAATCCCAGCTCTGTGGGAAAAGCCCCATGGCACCGGGCAGGTCCTGGCAGATCATTGGGATCTGGGGTTTGGAAACAGGGCAGGGCTCTGCAAATCCTGGCAGTCCTGGCCGGGGATGTGCTGGAGCTGTTGGAGGAGGGATGTGTTGCTGGGGTTCTAGCACAGCTTCCAGGCACGTGGGAAGAAGCAATTCCTGGCTGACAATGGATCTGTGATAATAATGTGTGATTTGGGAGGGTTTATTACACCCATCAGAGCCCTCGTGCCGCTGAATCCTCCCAGTGACACAGGGCTGTGGTGATTAAAACCTGCTCCTGAGGAAGAGCAAGGCCTGTGCTGTCCCAGCAGAGCTGTAGGATCTGTGTCATCTTTGTGAAAGCAGGAGGCTGAGCCTGGAGGGAAGATGAGCTCAGAGGTGTTGCTGGCTGGAGTGGGATTTCTGATCCCGCTGGGAATCATTTGTACCTCGTGCCGGTGTGCCTGAGAGCTGAACTCCAACAGGAATGTGCTGGGGCTGGAATTAGTTGGGGTCTTGATGGGAAAATTGCTGCAAGGATGTGGCTTCCTCTGGGACTGTATCCTCAGAGAGTGTTGTGTCAGCTTGTTGGGGAAGGAGGTGGCTGGATCTGCCTGGTTTGGGATGGTTTTTAAGGCTTCATCCCTCCCTCCCGGCTCCTTTGACACATCCCTGCCTTTAACAGCAAACCCTTGGATTTATTGCCTTGTGCTTTGAAGCGAGAGACCTTGACTGTGGATTGCCCTGGGAGATCCAGCCTTGGCACGGCTCTGCATTCCCTCCCTGCCCTCCCCAGCCAGCTCAGCTCCACCAGCACCACCTCCAAGGTCATCCAGGGAGGGGTTAAAATCCCCAAAGCCCCCAAACATCCCTCAGGATGGCCCCAGGGGGTTGTTTGCTTCCAGGGCTGTGCTGCGTGAGGGAGATAAATAAATTCTGCGCTTTGTTCTGCAGTTTATAAAAGATTCATGGTGAGGCAGCCGACTAAAAAAAGCCTCTTGTGTTGTCTCTTCTGGTTTAGTTACCTAAATGACTTGGATAGAATATCCCAGCCGACCTACATTCCGACTCAGCAGGATGTGCTGCGGACCAGAGTGAAAACTACAGGAATCGTGGAGACTCATTTCACCTTCAAGGACCTGTATTTCAAGTGAGTGAAGGGCTCTGCCCGTGCCCTGCACTGGGGGCACATCCCACACTTGCTCCTGGTTTAACTGTCCTCCTTCCCTCCGTTATCCCTCTCCGCTGGCCTCGCTCACTGGAGAGACCGGTTTGACTTTGATTTGCCTTCTGTTCTTTTCAGCTGCTTTTATGTTGGAATCGCAGACACAGGTACTGACTGCTCGTTTCCAGGATCCAATCCCAAAAATAATACTAAAAGGACACTGACTGGAGTTTGAGTTTGAGTTTAACCCTTTCCTCAGAGCAGAGGAACCGAGGCGTGCCTGCAGCCAGGCTGTGGCTCCGGGATGCATGGTGTGCTCCATGTGTTCCTCTGGGAACTGCCAGCCTGTGCCTGGCACTGCAGGGGCTGGGACTTTCCTGTCCCCTCTGCTGATGCAGTCCCTGCCAGGCTGTGGATCCAGCCTGCTCCTGGCAGTGTCCCTTTACATGTCACTAACGAGCTTCCTCTAACCTCAGAGCGGCTCCCGCTGCCTCCATACGCTGAGGCTGCATCCCTCGTTCCTCCCTTGGACCCCTGTAGCTCCCCTTCCTGCTGCTTAGGAGTTCC
The DNA here is from genome assembly GCA_013398055.1 of Ifrita kowaldi. Lineage (NCBI taxonomy): Eukaryota > Metazoa > Chordata > Aves > Passeriformes > Cinclosomatidae > Ifrita > Ifrita kowaldi. Next base: position 14,823 of record VZRS01010263.1, on the reverse strand, counting down.
TTGCTTCAGATCCCACGTGTGCTCCTGGCACACAGCTGGAGCCCCACGGCATTCCCGTGCCCGAGGGTGGCTGTAGGACAGCGCAGTGCCTGTGGCTCAGCCCCGTTCCCTCTGTCTGTGCCAATGGTTTGGAGTCTTTCCTGCTCACGTTCCCAAAAAGCGTTTGTTGGCTTATTTATAGATGGGGTGAAATGCTCTGATGGAGTTGCAGCAAAATCCAAGGGTTTTAACAGGATCCCAGACTGGTTTGGGTTGGAAGGGAACTTAAATCCCATTCAGTCCCACCCCCCTGCCATGGCAGGGACACCTTCCACTGTCCCAGGGTGCTCCAATCCCCACCCAACCTGGCCTTGGACACTTCCAGGGATCCAGGAGCAGCCACAGCTGCTCTGGGTACCCTGTGCCAGGGCCTCCCCACTCTCACAGGGAACAATTCCTTCCCAATATCCCATCTATCCCTACCCTATGGCAGTGGGAAGCCATTCCCTGTGTCCTGTCCCTCCATCCCTTGTCCAAAGTCCCTCTCCAGCCCTCCTGGAGCCCCTTTAGGCACTGGACTCTCAGGTTTCTCTGGAGCCTTCTCCTTCCCAGCTGTCCCAGCCTGGCTCCAGAGCAGAGGGGCTCCAGTCCTTGGAGCATCTCCGTGGTCTCCTCTGGAGAAGGAAACTTTCTCACGGTTTTTGGGAGAACAGCATTTTGGCTTCCAAACTGTGCAATTTAAGAACATTTTTAACAAAAATGCCAAAATACTCGGCATCATCAATTTATTTATGCAGCTGCTGGTCCATCCAGGGAATAACTTGTCTTCCCGTGGTGATGGATCAGGATTAGCATCTCCAGTGTGTTCCTTTATTCATCTCCACCCTCCTTCCCAATCCTGCCCAGAGCCATCGATCACGTGCAGGGCCCCAAACACACGAGGTGCTGTCCTGGAGGGATTTGCTCCACAAAGGGAAGCATTAATCCATGGGAAACCCTGGTGCTGCCAGCTCTGCCTTGATATTCCATCTCAGACATTAATAATGGGATGGGGAAGCTGCAGTGACTGGAATTGGGATGAGCTGAGTTGTCAGGGATACTCTTCCTTCGTGGATCTCTCTGTGCTAACGGCAAATGATTCCAGCCATGTGAATATCCTGGATCCTCATGGAGATTTCCATCTTTCCTTCTAGACCAGAGGGTTAAGTAGGAGATGAGAGTTAGTTTGGTATCGTTACATTCCCCCCTGGACAGCTCCTTGTCTGCTCTGGGAACAAATCAATATCTATGACTTAATAACTCAGATATTAACTTGATTTAATTAAATCCCAATCCTGGGCTCTCATCAAAATACTTGGATGAGCAGGGGGCTGGAGTGACACAAATTCCTATTTAATTAGAAATTAATTCAATTTATACAGAAATTCCATAAGCAACTGCACAGCCTTTAACCTCCAGGTTAATCTCAGATTATTTTTTAATACATGAAATTATTTCTTAACCCCATTAATTTCTTCCTGGGTCCCAGCAGGAGCTTGCAGGTAGCGTGTTCCCAATAATCCATTTCCCTGGAAGCGCTGTGAGAGGGTGTTTGGAGTCCAGTCAAGCAAATGGGTTGTTGCTAAGGAAATAGGAGAGAGAACAAAATCAGCAGAGCTCTGGATGGTGACTTCCAGTTCTTCCTGCTGAGAACCAGAATCATGGAATGGTTTGGCTTGGAAGGGATAGTAAATCTCCTCCAGGGACACCTGGAACCAGACAGGCAGGGACACCTTCCACCCGCCCAAGTTGCTGCAAGCTCTATCCTCCCTGGCTTGAAAGAAAATAGAGAATTCTGATTTAAAATCCCCTCTCCCAAGACGGGAATTTTAAAACCCCCTCTCCCGAGGGAAGCTTCCAAAACTCTGCGTGTTCCCAACCCGCTGCTCAGCCTCCCCCATCCTTGGGCACGCCCCGGGGGCCAGGCAGGAGGGGCGTGCACAGCTCCTGAGCCGCTTCTCCCGCCTCTCCCAGGATGTTCGACGTGGGAGGGCAGCGCTCAGAGCGGAAGAAGTGGATCCACTGCTTCGAGGGGGTGACAGCCATCATTTTCTGCGTGGCCCTGAGTGACTACGACCTCGTGCTGGCCGAGGACGAGGAGATGGTGCGTGCCGTGGGATTTATGGCTGCATGGAAGGGAGCTGGGAGCATCCTAGCTCCATCCTGCACCGGGCTGGAATGTTCCTGGTGTACTCCTCCCTGTTAAATTGTCTGAGAGCTGCAAGGACAAGCACTCCTTGGATCAGCTGGTGGAATCTTGCCCCACAAAGTGATAAACACGACCCATCAATGAGGTTTTCCACCTTCCTGGTTGCTGGGAGGTGCCTGGAGTTTTTCTCATGGCTTGTTTCCCATGTGTGAGTCACTCCAGGAAGGAACAGGAGGAGGTGACCTGTCCCCCTGTGCTCCTCCTGGGGCAATGGCAGTGAGGATGTGGCACTGACACCCCAATTTTGAGTCTGGCCTGTGCAGCAGAGCCTCTGTCCCCCATCCCACCCTTCCCTAATGTCTCTCCCATTGGATTTCCTTTTCCAGAACCGGATGCATGAGAGTATGAAACTCTTTGACAGCATTTGTAACAACAAATGGTTCACAGACACCTCCATCATCCTCTTCCTGAACAAGAAAGACCTGTTTGAGGAGAAGATTAAGAAGAGCCCGCTAACGATCTGCTACCCGGAGTACACAGGTAGGCTGGGACCCTTGGGATCTCATCTGTGTCAGCAGCTGGGAATGAGTGAGTCAGAGCCTTACATAACCCGGAATCAGTTACAAACTTTTCCCCCAATTCCTTTCCTATGTCTCCTGGACAGTGTCTCTGGCCTGTTCAGTGGGCTGGCAGCTCATTTTCTTGGAAGAACTGTGGTTGGGAACAACCTTTGTCCTTCCCTGGGATATGAACCCCAAAGTGTTGCACTCCAGCAAATCGAGGTCACTCCTCCTTTTCCACGCCTTACTGGGACAATAATTCCATTTAAATTCACTTTTGGAGGCTGTGGAGCTCACCCACGTCCTGCTCTGGCTCCTGTCCACTCTGGAGTGTCCGTGTTTGACGCGGATTCTTCCGGAGCCCATCCCTGCTGTGGTTCCACACAGGGGGAAGGCTTTACCTGGGCACTGCTCAAGGCATTTACATGTTTAAAAAACCCTTCAAATATCTTCAAAACCTGTTGATTTCTTTGATTCCCAGAGAAGATGTGGATTCCCTGTCCCTGGAAGTGCTCCAGGCCAGGCTGGACAAGGCTTGGAGCAACCTGGTGTAGTGCAGGGTGTCCCTATTCATGGCAGGGGGTGGAGTGAGATGGGATTGAAGGTCCCTTCCAGCCCATGATTCCCAGCCCATGATTCCCATGATTTGTCACTCTTTCGTGGAGCGTGGCTGTCCCAGCACACGGCAATCCCTGGATCCCATGTCCAAGGTCACTGCCCAGGAGCTGGGAATAGAGCTCAGGTCTCCCAGAAGGAGTTAATGGTGGATTTGGATTTGTAGCTGGATAAGGCAGATGGTTGCAAGCAGCTTAATATGGACTTAAAAGCTCCCGTGAGCCGGTGGGCAAAGCCAGGGATCTTTTCCTTTCCAGGCTCCAACACGTACGAGGAGGCAGCTGCCTACATCCAGTGCCAGTTCGAGGATCTGAACCGGAGAAAGGACACCAAGGAAATCTACACCCACTTCACCTGCGCCACCGACACCAAGAACGTCCAGTTCGTCTTCGATGCCGTCACCGACGTCATCATCAAAAACAACCTCAAGGAATGTGGGCTCTACTGAGAGGTAAATCCAGCTCCGGGTGTCCCGCTGGGAACGGCTCTCTCTGCTCCCTTCTACATTCCTGGTTTCCTTCCCAGTGTTTCTGCCTGGTGAGCCCCAGCCTCCTGCTGCCTCGCGGGGACAGCGACGAGCATGACCCAGGAGCAGGGAACATGTGGAATCCTGGAATTCTTTAGCACAATCTTCTGTCTTAGGGACCTTCTATTGCTGTGGGATGTGGAATTAGGGCACAGTGAAGCCACATAGTGGGAGTAGATCCTCCTGGCATCGTTGGACGGCGTGATCTCCGGGGTGTGCGGTGGATTCCAGCTGGATTCCAGACCTTGGATATGTAGCTTTCTCTCTTCCTTTGGTTAACAAGCCACCACTAGTCTGTTTTTAAGGTTATTTTTTTTTTCCATTGAGAAAACTATAACTTTACTAAACTTTATTTCTTTATTTGCAAACCTTGTTTTAAAAATAATAATAATTAAAAAAAACAACAAAAAAAAATATCACTTAACTATGCACATGTGAGCAGATCCTGCAGAAAATATTCCTCTTAGCAGGAATTCCTTGTTTTTAACACTTGCTATGGCCAGGATTTAATATTTCTGCAGCTACTAAGGGATCCTTAGAGCTTCGGCTTTTTTTCCATGTGTGATTTGTTACCATCCTGCTCCCCCCAGGCTTTGGGAAAGGCTCCTGCAGCAGAAGGAAGGTTTAGGTTCTGTTTGGGGGTTTGAGCCCAGTTTTATGCCAGTATTGGAAGGGATTTGTGCTCAGCATAATCCTGGCTCAGTGGGGAGAGGAGCTGAGCCCTCGCTGGGTGGGAAAACTGCTGCTCCCAAGCTCCCAAACCACTGATTCCTCTGCATTTTTTGGGATGAAAACGGTGGATTATTCTGTGCTGCCTTTCCCGTGGCCCTCCCTGCCCAGCCCTGTCCTGAGCATGCCTTTACTTTGTCTGTGTGGTGCCAAATCCCTGTTTCCCTATAGTGCCATCCCTAACCAATCCTACATTCCTTTGCTGATCCATGATTGCATCCAGACTCTTCCCGGTTTGTCATGTGTACAGTTGGATCTGTTAGACTTGTTGGCAGTATTAAAATGGTGAGTAAAGATTGTAGCCTTCTCTCCACTTTATTCTTCCTTTTTCCAGGAGTGTTTCCCAGCTTTTGTGCTTTGCTGGAGAAGGAAAGGAGGAGCTTTGATGGGAATTGGGAATTGGGAATTACCTGGACAGGGAGGTTCCTCGTGCTTTGTCACCCACCACTGATGGTGTCATGCTGCTCCCAAAGACTTGGGTTGTGCTGGCACCATTGGAACATGCCAGGAATCCCGTTGCCCATGGGATTATTGGCAGATGGATAATTACTGCTGATTTATAGCCCAAATCTCACTGGCTGCTGTGAACCCGATGGGAATTCTGCTCTGGGTGCTTCTGTGGGATGGAGGTGGGACTGTTCTGAGAACACTGGTTAGAAATCCAGGATGAATTCCCCAGGGAGGCTCATGGGTGCTGGCAAGTAGAGCCCTGAGGGAGATTCCCTGTTCTAGAATCTTTTCCAAGCTCTCTGGAGCTGTGTCTGCTTGACAGTTCCCTTCCAGGTGTCCTACATGGGATAACTCACCCAGGAGCTTCATCTCATCCAGGGGCTCTGGCCAGGAAGTTTTTTGGGATGCTGACCCCCATCCCACTCCCCAGGAGCCCAGCAGTGGCCATGGGGTGTTCCAGGTGAGATCCAGAGATCCACACACCCCCAGAATGGCTGGAAAGCATGTGAAATATCCCTTGATCCAAGCTCTGGGACACAGGAATGGAGCAAAGTGGAAGTGGGAGAAAGGAAGAACATCCACGTCATGCGTATTCCTTTATTGTGTTTTCCTACAGTTAAATGAAGCTGGATGGGAGATCTCTGCAGGAGACAGGGAGGGGATGGATACAGGGCTCATCTATGGATTATTTACAAACAGACAGAGCAAATGCAGCTCTAAGTAGCAGAACGAAAATCTTTCAAGTAACCATTTCCTCTTTATCCAGCCCATTCCTGGGCTGGAGTTGGGATTCTCTTCCCCAGCCCCTCCTGCCTGAGGAATTCCCTCCATTTAGGGCCCAAAACAACCCCACAAACCCCTGATTTCTCCTGCCCAAGGGCTGAGGTTTGTTCCCAGGAAAGACTGAGGTTGGTTCCCAGGAGCGACTCGGAGGTAACTCAGCCTCCACTTTCCCCAGAAATTCCAGCCTGGATTAATCCAGCTTTGATCCAAGGGAGGGAATGGGCTGGAGAGGGATGGGCAAGGGGACAACGTCTATCCTACCTCCCAAATTCCCTCAATATTCCTATTCCTGGCTGTGCTCTATGGTGTCAAACCTCCTGTAAAACGCTGAGAACAGGGGTTCTTCCTTGGAAAAAAAAGAGGAAATGGCCATGAAAGGGAGCAGGAAGTTGAGCTTCAGCCCCTTCCTAGTTTGGGTTTGGAAGGAGGCGGATTTGGGCAGGTCATAGAAAAAGTGGGAGCGAGTGACGTGTGGTGGGGGTTGGTTCTTCCTTTGGCTCTGCTCAGCAGAACGGTGAGATGGGAATGTTTTCTTCTTCTGGGAGGGAGGGAGAGAGAACAGGGAGTTAAACACAGCCAGGGAAGGGCTTAGAGGAGCAATTTTATGGAAGCAAGGGAGAAGCTGAGGTGGGGTTCAGGGACTTGTGTCACCTCATCCCTGGGCCTTCCTCCGTGGAGATGAGGATGGAGCATCCCTCCTCCCCCTCTCCCTTTCCAGATGTCACCTTCTGGTGCCTCCTGCCTGCAGCTTGAGGATTTTTTTTTTAAGCTTTTTCCTGCTTTTCTGTTAATATTCAAGGATAAGGGAAACACCAGAGGCTCCCTGAAAAGCAAAGTGTCAGAGCCAGTGGCTGGGAGCTGCTTGGAAAGGGGGGAGAGAGGATGGAATTCCTGCTGCTGCTCAGACTAGTGCAAGAATTAGGATGATAAACCCTAATTAGGGTGATAAACCCTAATTAAAGTTTTAAGATGAGCTAAAAGGCTGAGAGCAGCAGAGTGTGCCTTGGGATATTCCCATCGGCTGAGCCTGGGCAGGTGGAATTGCAACAGGAGAGAAATAAAATGATTCCCTTTAGCTCAGGTGGAGGATTTGGGCTGGAATCTGTTGTTTTCATCACTCCATGTGCAAGGATGGGAATTGTCCGTCTGAGCCCACCCCACTGCAGGATGGGACTGAATCCCATGGGAGCTCAGCACAGGGATGTGACCCTGTCCCTGGGCTAATGGGACCCCAGACTTCCCCCTCCTCCCTGCTCCCAGTCCATCCTCCCCTCCCCTACTCCTAGGATTTCCAGGATTTGATGGCAAAACCAGGAGCACCTGCATCCCACCACCCCACAAAGCAGCATGGAGCCAGCTCTGATCATCCTCATCCCCCTCCCAGCCCTTTTTTTGGGATGGAGCCAGCTCTGTTCATCTTCATCCTCATCCCTCTCCTCATCCCCAACTCTGTTTTTGGGGATGGAGCTGACTCTGCCCATCCTTATCTCCAGCCCCTTCCCCAGCCTTTTTTTCAGGGAGTATGGAGCTGGCTCTGCTCTTCTTCATTCCCTTCTCCCTTCCCCAGCCCTTTTTTTGGGGGATGGAGCTGGTTCTGATCATTCCCCTCCTTTTCCTTCTTCCCTATCCCTTTTTTGGGGATGGAGCCAACCCTGCTCTTCCTCATCCCCATCCTCCTTTACCAGCCCTTTATGGGAGGGATCCAGGTCTGATCATTTTCATATCCCTCCCCTTCCCCAGCCCTTTATGGGATGAAGCCAACTCTGCTCTTCCTTCTCCCCTTGCCCAGCTTTTTCTGGGATGGAGCTGGCTCTGCTCTTCCTCATCTCCCTCACCTTCCCCAGTCTTTTTTGGATGGAGCCAACTCGATCATTGTTATCCCAGTCCCCTTCCCCAGTCCTTTATGGGAGGGATCCAGCTCTGATCATCTTTATCTTCCTCCCCTTTCCCAGCCATTTTTTTGATGGAGCCAATACTGATCATCCTTCTCTTCAACCCCCTTCCCTTTCCCAGTCCCTTTTGGGATGGAGCTGGCTCTGCTCATCCTCATCCCCCTCCCCTTCCCCAGCCCCTTTTCTAGGATGGAGCCGGCTCTGCTCTTCCTCATCCCCTTCCCCAGCCCTTTTTGGGATGGAGCCAGCTCTGACCACCCTCCTCCCGTCTCCTGTCCCTATTTGCTGGCTCCAGCCTCCCTCCCGTACCTGCTGGTGCTCAGAAGAGGCCGCAGTCCTTGAGGTTCTCTTTGATGATCACGTCTGTGACGGCGTCGAAGACGAACTTGACGTTCTGCGTGTCTGTGGCACAGGTCATGTGGCTGTAGATCTCCTTCACGTCCTTCCGCATGTTGAGATCCAGGAATTGGGTCTTGATGTAATTCCCTGCGTCCTCAAACGTGTTGGGACCTGTGGAGGGAGGGAATGCTGCCAAGCTGCTCCCATGGGGGAGTGTTGGAGGAAGAGGAGAAGGGTTGAGAGCTGACCATGCGTAGCACAGAACTCCTTTTTACCCCATTTCCATTCTTCCAAACACCTTCCCGAGGCCCCATCTGTCCTCTCCTCAGCTCCAGCCTCCAATGATTTGACTCGCCACCCCAGAGCAGGCTGGAGCTGGTTCATCCTCGTCCCCTTCCCTTCCCCAGCCTTCTTTTTGGGATGGAGCCAGCTCTGATCCTCCTCATCCTCATCCCATTCCCCAGCCCTGTTTGGGATGGAGCTGACTCTGGTCATCCTCATCCCTTTCCCCTTTCCGTTTTTTGGGATAAAACCAGCTCTGATCCTCCTCATCCTCATCCCATTCCCCAGCCCTGTTTGGGATGGAGCTGACTCTGGTCATCCTCATCCCTTTCCCCTTTCCGTTTTTTGGGATAAAACCAGCTCTGATCCTCCTCATCCTCATCCCGTTCCCCAGCCTTTTTTTAGGATAGAGCCAATTCTCATCATCCTCATCTCCCCTTCCCCAGCCCCATCACAACATATCCCAAAACTGAGTTGCTGCGCCTGTGCTGGGACTACACAACTCCACAGCCCCTGGTTTGGGGGGTCTCGAGGGGAAGGGTCCAGGCTCACCATCGTACTCCGGGAAGCAGATGCTGAGGTGAACTTTCTTGATCTTTTCCTCAAAAAGGTCCTTCTTGTTGAGGAAGAGGATGATGGAGGTGGCAGCAAAGAACTTGTGGTTGCATATACTGTTGAATAGGTGCAGGGATTCATGCATCCGGTTCTGCAGGGAAGCGGATCGTCATGGATTGACACCCCCTTTGGGCTTCTGCAGCCCACCCCCAGCCCCCCATTCCCTAGAAAAGAGCTTTTCCCTGTTTGCTGCAGCAGCAGCTGGTCCTGCTGCCTGCCCAGTCCCTCCTGCCCCTGCAAAATCATAAATCCAGGTGATGCTCAGGGTAAGGAGTGGCTCCGGTCCCTCCTGGGGTTATCAGAAATGAAGGATTGTGGTGATTTCACTGGGAAAATTATCCATGGAAACCTTGCAGCCTGCGAGGAAGGTGCTCAGTGAGCAGCACCACTGCAGTCATCAGGGGGATGCTCTTGTTGGACCGTGGCTTCTGGCCGGTATCCACAGCTTTGGAAAGGAGCTGGGAAAAGGAAAAGCTCCAGTTTCAGAGCAGATGTTGAGTTCTTCGTTTGCTGCTGGGTCATCCTGAGGGGAGGAGAATCCATCCAGGCAGAGCCAAGTCCAGTGGGAGGTTTTTCTTTATATAAGGGGGATTCCTCCATCTGTGGGCAGCAGGTGGGTTCTCCAGGGATGGTTTTCCCTCATTCAGCTTCCCCTCACAGCAGCTTTTCTGTATGCAGAGCACGGGTTCTGCCCAAATCCTGCCCTGTCCTGCACTGGGTGAGCATTCCAGCCTCTCCCAAGGGCTCCCATGGGAAGGGTGCTCTCCTTCCGCACGCGGTTGAGCTGCAAGCTCCTGCCTGGCCGTGGCAGGGCCCAGGGATGGCAGATCCTGACCCTGACCCAGCTTCAGGAGAAGGTATTTGGATCCCAAGGAGCAGCCATGGGACCATGGGAGGAGATGCCAGGGAAGAAGCCACTCCTGCTGTCCTCATCTTCACCCCTTATCTCTTGTTTCTTCAAAGAAAAACCCATTATGGGGCTTCCATGTTCTTCCTTTCCACATCTGTGCCCTCCGAGCTGCTTTCCCAGGGCTCTGCTGGTGCATCCCTCACTGGACACACTTTGGGTCACGTCCTTGTGCCCCCACACAGGGAGGGTGGGAGCTGCCCCTCCTTACCCCCTCTGCTCACCTCAGAGGGCACAGCAAGGCACGAGGTGCCTCAGGACCAGGTTTTCCTTCATCCCAGCCGGTTCCTGGCTCTTCCTGCCCTTCCCTTTGGCTTTGCTCCAGCTCACTGGCTGTGTGGCCATTCTCCAATGGCTCTCAGGATGTGCTCAGGAGCACTTGGGGGTTTCCTCGTGGGCAGACCCATGGATTCGTGACCCAGAGGAAGCGCAAACACCTTTACCAGGCACAGCTGGGTGGGAACCAGCTCCATCCCGCATCTCCCACACCTTCCCTGGATCACCCAGAGCATCTGATAGTGCAGAGTGTTGTTCCTCCCTCCCCACAGCCCTCTCAGAACTCCCTGTTCCTCTCCCCCTTGGCTCCCAGTGCCTCCAGGACCCCAACCCACCACTTCGTCGTCCTCCACCAGCACCATGTCATAGGCGCTCAGGGCCCCGCAGAAGATGATGCAGGTCACCCCCTCGAAGCAGTGGATCCACTTCTTCCGCTCTGAGCGCTGCCCTCCCACGTCGAACATCCTGGGGAGGGGACAAGGATGAGGGGGACATCACACCCCTGGTCCTGACACCCCCATGTGACGGTCCCAGCGCCACATCCTCGGCGGGGGCAGGAATCACCATCCGTGGGAGGGTGTGGGTGATCCCTCGAGTGTCAGGGTCATCCCAAAATCCCTCCCCGCCATCAGGGCTGCGGGGAATCACTGAGGAGTGGTCATGGAGCTGCAGGAGGCTCCCACCCACCTGAAATTCAGGTCTTTGACAGAGAACTTGGTCTCGATGATCCCTGTGGTCTTCACTCGGGATCGCAACACATCCTGCTCGTTGGGGATGTAGTTGGCGGCTGTGATCCTGTCCAGCTGGTTCAGGTAACTGGGGGGACAGGAAGGGGCGTGACCTGCTGCAAGGGGCTGCCCATGTCTCCCCCTTCCCCCGGATTTTTGGGGATGGTTGTGGGGCTGAGCTCTGCCAAACACTGGGACTCCAGGGCGGTGACATCCCTGGGGGAGCTGGGGGACACCAAGGGTGGTGGGGCTGCAGGCCAGCGGCACTTTTGGGATGGGGGATGGCACTGGTGGGGTGGACGATGACAGCAGTGGGGTGGAGGATGGCACTTTTGGGATGCAGAATGGCACTTTTGGGATGCAGAATGGCACCAGCTGGATGAAGGATGACACTGGTGGGATGGAGGATGGTGTTGGTGTGATGGAGGACGTAGGATAGCACTGATGGAATGGAGGATGGCAGCAGTGGGATGGGGGATGGCACTGGTAGGACGGAGAAGAGTACTGGTGGGATTGGGGAATGGTACTGGTGGGATGAAGAATGGCAGGCTCGGGGTATTCCCAGGAGCAGGGAGGAGACAGATTTTGCCAGGCTGGGTTGGAACCAGCCATGAGCTGCCGGGAGGTCCCCAGGCTGGTCCCTGTTGTGCCCGCTGTGTCCCCACTCACTACGCAGCTGAGTCGTTGAGCTGATACTCGGCAGCGCGGTCGAAACACGCCTGAACCCCCCCGTCCTTCCACAGCTTCTTGATGCAGGCGACCAGCTCGGGGGGCATCGTGCCCTCCTCGATGGAGTCAGCCAGGTTGAAGAGCAGCCGGCCTTCATCCTGCCAGAGGGACCTTGGTCACCAACCCTCCTGTGGCCACTGTCCCCCCTTGGGACTGGGGGGACAACACTGGGCCGCTATGGACCCTGGTTCCAGGGGCAGCCCTGGCCCCACGTCATGGGGTTTGGGGGGACAGGGGCACCACCCCAACTGACCGCGCAGGAGGACTCGGCATAGTCGATGCCCAGCGTAGACATGGCGCGGACGATGGCCAGGATGGACTGGAGGATGTTCCCATAGATGACGGCCTTGAACTCCATGCACTCCTCCTCCGTGTAACCATCCTGGTGGATGATCCTGGCAGGCACAGCGGCCTCAGCCCCAAGCCAGGACATCCCCTCTGTCATTCCCCACACTGGGAATCACGGGTGCCACCACCAGGTGACATGGAGGAGTTGACCGGGGGTCCAGCCACCCCATGTCCAAGAGCTGGTGGCCTCCCCCTCCCCAGCCTGGCTCAGGCCATACTCACTTCATCTGCTTCACGATGGTGCTCTTCCCTGACTCTCCAGCCCCTGGAAAAGGGTGGGAGGGACACCTTAGTGCCCATCAGGGCCTGATGCCACAGTGATGGGCACCCCATGGGGACCAAAGCCACTGTCCCCCACCCATCCCCTGCCTGGACACCCAGCCTGGCCTCTTCCCACCATGGCCCTCATCCCCACACTCCTGTCACTCATGGCACCCTGTGTGGGACCACAGCTCGGGGACCCCCAGGGCGGTGGGAACCTCCTGGCTGCAGTTCCCCCAGGTCCCACACCTCCCGCCCACCGTGGGCAGTGCTGGCGATGCCTTTGGGGCTGTAAGCAGCTTAGGGCAGCACAGGAAGCTGCTTAGAATTAGGGTGTTAATCGCCTTGACGCCAGCCCCCCCACCTGGATAAGGCCCCACTGCTGGCCCCTGCCCCGTGGAGTCACCCCCCTGCCCCACAGGGTCACCCCCCTGCCCTGTGGGGTGCGGAGGGACCCCCAAGGAACCATCCCCTCCTGCCTGGCACCCAGCAGCAGGTTTTGGGGTGCTGGTGGCAGGAGCTCCCCAGGCTCTCGCTGACGCCCCTGAGATGGGGTGCATCCCCGGTGGGACCTTCTCCCATCCCCCCACTGTTCCCTTCGTGCCTGCCATCCCCAAGAGCCTCCAGCCCTTCCCAGGGATAACCCTGGAGACGTCCGGGTGGCGGAACAACCTCTCCGGGCTGATGGCAGCTTTTCTGAGGGGTACCAGGGACAGGGCAGGAGGAGCCCAGGGGGTCATGGGCTCCCTGTCCCCATCCCCATCCCCACATCCCCTCAGCCTCAATCGGGTGGAAACACAGGGACATCTCCCCTCCAGCCTTACCAAGCAGCAGCAACTTGACCGTCTTGGCCTCCTTATCTGCATCCTCCTGGAGCTTCTTTTCCAGCTCCTTGGACCTCTTGGCCATCTCCTTGTCCTCAGCACTGGCCCCGCTCCCCATGGCTTCGTTCTCCTCTTCCTCCAATAACGCCACAAGCTCCTCTAGGTCCCCAGGCTTTTCCAGCTCTTCAGGGAGACAACAGGCACACCTCGGGGATGAGGTGGGCACTGGGGGTTAAGCAGAAATTCCAAAAAAGCCAAGCCAGGTACCCCACACCCTGACGTTGGGGTGCCCCAAGCCGGCAGCACTCCTCGGTGGGTCCTTGCTGCTGGCTGCCCCCCGCTCTCTCCCTTAATTCCCCATGGATAACCTGATTTTTTTTGACCGTGGGATTTGGGGACTTTTTATCTCGCCATGTGACCCAGGAAATCCAATTAGCCCAAGATGGCAAAGATTAGGGCTCAGGGAGAAAAAAAAAGATGGAGCATCTCAGGGAGGTGGGCAGGGGGCTTTACATAAGGGGGGGCATCAGCGTGACACCTTGTGCCTGTGGGGTTTCATCCCCTGGGGTGACTTGGGAAGTGGGGATCATTTTGGGCCTCCCTCATGTCTGTGGGCTGTGATCCCACTTTTGAGGGGCATCGAGGATGGATGGGATCAGACCCTGGCTGGGTTTGTCCCCAGCCCCTGGGTGCTCCGGAGTGGTGACAGGGGACTGGGTGGTGACAGAGGGACAGGATGGTGGCAGGGGGGTGATGGCAGGGGGACGGTGGCACTGGGGGATTCCTCCTGCAGGGAAAAGGGAGCTAATTACCCCCGGGGGTGGGGAACGAGGCCCCCTAATCCTGCCTCGCTGGGTGCCGCCCTCCCGCTGCCTAAGCTCTTTAATGGGATCGTGGCTCAGCCCTTTTTCTCCTCCTCCTCCTCCCGGGCTCAGCACCCCCCTCCCAGCCCATCCCCCAGCCCAGCAGGACCCCCCCAAACCCCGGGGCACGGGTGGGTGCCTCCCCCTTTCTCCTACGAGGCTGGTTTCAGGTGGGCACCGCAGGGGGAGCCCCCCGCCCCGGGGTGCTGGGCTTTGGGACCCCCAAAAGTCCTGCAGGTCCCCGATGTTTGGGTTTAAGGTGCCCATAATCCCTGCACTTCACAGGGCCACTGGGGGCTCCATGTCCCCGCACCGGTGTCCCCACGTCCCACCGGGCGCAAATTCGCTGCCAGCGCCGTTGCTTGGGGACACTCTGTTCCCGCTGTCCCCGCGGACACAAAGCCCCTTCTGAGCCTCTAATGATCTCGGCGCTAATGAAGGGGGTCCAATTAAAATACCAGACACCACCCCCCCCCCCTCCCCGCGGTGTGCGGACAGTGCTGGGCAGGAGACACGACTCAGGCCGGGGGTCCCCACTGTCCCCCTTGGCTGTTGTGCCCTCCCAGCCTGGCACAGCGGTGGCCACGGTGGGTGGTGTCACCTCGCTGTCCCTTCACCCCCTCGACAAGGGGTGGGGGGCACAGAGCGGGGTGGGTGACATTCCCTCCGCTCTGACAGCGGCTAAAAATACCCCCCCGCGCCGGTGGCAGCTTAGGGGACACTCGGGGCGCTCGGAGGGGACACAGCCCGACAGCCACCCAGAGCCACCCCGGCACCGGGAGCCCCGGCCCAGGTAGGGACACGCGGAGACCGAGGCAAGGGCAAAGTGACACCCCCGGCACCCCGGCAGCCGGGATCTGCTTCTGGGGTGGCCCCCAGTTCGGCTGGGGGTGAGTTGGGGGACTTGGGGGGGCAGGGGCTCCATGGGG
>VZRS01010256.1:0-28103 GCA_013398055.1 Ifrita kowaldi | reverse complement strand
CCCGCGCGGCCGCAACCAATCAGCGGCGCGCTACCGCCTGTCACGTGATCCGACCCCGCCCATAGCCCCGCCTACTCTGTGCTCTGACCACGCCCCCGCCCCTCCCCGCGGTCGCGACACGATCGCGACAGAGCCGGGCACGAGCGCTCGGGGCCAGGGGACTTTATGTGCCCGGGGGCTCAGAACGAAGGGTCGCCGAAACCGAAGTGGAGCTGGGTGGCCTTGATCTCCTCCAGCAGCGGGCCCTTCTTCAGGCCGAGCTGCGGGAAAGGGGAGCGCGCTCAGGGCCGGGCTGCGCGGGATGGCCCCGCAGGTAAAGGGCCGCGCGGTGGCTCGGCTGCGACACCGACGGGACAGGGATCATCCCGTGGGCATAGCCAGCTTGGAAGGGAGCGGGGTGAGCGGTTCGTGCTGCCCCCAGCGCACGGACACGAACCTTGATGGTGTATTTGTAGCACTGCTCTGCCTCCAGCGTCCGCCCGCCCTGCAGCCGGCACACGGCACCAGGGAGCAAAGCGTAGGGCGGGTTAGGCAGGGAAAGACCCTCGAGACCATCAAATCCAACCATTCCCGCAGCACTGCCAAGGCCACCACTAACCCCTGTCCCCAGGTGCCACATCCACACGGCTTTGGAATCCCTCCAGGGATGGTGACCCCAGCACTGCCCTGGGCAGCTGTGCCAGTGCCTGACCACCCTTTCCATGAAGGAATTTTCCCAATATCCAACCTAAACCTCCCCTGGCACAGCCTGAGGCCATTTCCCCTTGTCCTGTCCCTGTTCCCTGGGAGCAGAGCCCGACCCCCCCCCCGGCTGCCCCCTCCTGTCAGGGAGTTGTGCAGAGCCACAAGGTCCCCCCTGAGCCTCCTTTTCTCCAGGCTGAGCCCCTTTCCCAGCTCCCTCAGCCGCTCCTGGGGCTCCAGCCCCTTCCCCAGCTCCGTTCCTTTCCCTGGACACGCTCCAGCCCTTCAGGAAAGACATGGGATCTCAGTGAACTGACATTTGTAAGAAGCTCAGCAGGGAGGACATACCCCAGGGCAGTCAGTGCCTCAGGGTGCTGCTCTTCCCATCCAAACGCTCGCTTTCCCCAAGCACAACCCCCAAACTTTTTATCACTGAGCTCTACACCAGCTCTTCAGGTTCATGAGCAGATGCCAACCCCTCTTCCCCCGCCCCAGCCTGATAAAGCCCCCCATAAACCCCCACTCCATCAGGCTGGCAGGGGCTGGGCACTCACGTGCAGGCAGACGAGGGTGAGATACCCCCACACTTCAGCGTTGTTGTTATTTAGGGTGTTGGCTTCAGAGAGAGCATCTTCTGCTTCCACCATCTCTTTCAGCTTGAGGGAGAGAAGGAGAGGCATGGACAAAGGACAGAGAGCAGGCAGAAAGCATTTCCCAACTGAACAGGCATTGCTCTAACAGCAGAAGAAATCAGTGCAACAGAAGCTCCTAGGAGGGCTTCCCTGGCAGAAATGCAGGGGGAAGGATTTAGGGCACAGACAAGGAGTTATCCTCAGTGATCCATCCAGATCTCCAGTCTGGAGCAGGAGCTTCCCACTGCTGACCCCTGTGGGATCACTCACCATTTCTAAATTAGCCTCCAGCTGTAAGGAAAGCAGCACAAATCCCTGTTCACCTCCAGGAACCGAGTGATCCAGCTCCATGAGGAAACACAGCTGTGTTCCTACTCCCTATTCCTGCTGTGCAGCAGCTCTGGGCAGGCAGGGGTAGCTGGTGCCCAGGCCACCACTCACCTCCCTGACCTGATTCCACAGCCTCCCGGGATGTAAACATTTGGCCAAGGGGGAAACACAAGTTCAAATTCCTTCCCTGACTGCTTCCTCAGCCAAACTCCTTTGAAGGAACCTGGCAAGGTGTCCCTTGGGGAGATACCACCCTGCTGGTGGCTGGGTGTCCTTGGCAGCCTTTCAGAGGTGCTGGATTCCCTTGGACAGGGAAAGCACCGAGATTCCTCCCTCCTGACATCCCATTCAGTGCTTTGGTGGTGACATGCAGGTCATGGCCAGGCAGGAACTTGGAGCAGAGCCCAGATTGTTTGCCATGACACCCTGGGGAAGGAGGTGCTGGCAGGAGCTGGGATGAGGGGGAAGGATGGTTGTTCCCAGAGCAGGGGCTGAAGGTGACATCACCCAGGTGTTCCCAGAGCAGGGGCTGAAGGTGACACTGTCTGGGTGCCACGCTGGGGCTGTCACAGCACACAGGACATGATGGCCTTTGGGAGCACTGGCTCACAGGCTTTAAACCTGCTTTAAACCAGGGGATCCTTCAAAAGCCAGCCCTGTGTCCCATGCCACCAATAGAAGCCCAGAGGACACAAAGGCAGCTGCACTCACCCTGTAGCAAGCGATGCCCACGCCCAGCCAGGTGAGACAGGAGGCAGAGTTGTCACAGGCGAGCAGGTAGATCTGCTTGGCCCGGCCGTACTGGCAGGAGAGAGA
This sequence comes from Ifrita kowaldi, assembly GCA_013398055.1. Lineage (NCBI taxonomy): Eukaryota > Metazoa > Chordata > Aves > Passeriformes > Cinclosomatidae > Ifrita > Ifrita kowaldi. Next base: position 25,644 of record VZRS01010256.1, on the reverse strand, counting down.
CAGACACGTTCCCTCTGCATCATCACATCACTCCACGCACAGGGATTTGCCAAAACACCCTGTTTCCATGGGGCTCAGACACCCACTGTCCCTGCTGCTGCTGGGGGAGTGATTTGTTTTGTGCTAACTTCCCCTCCACAGCCCTGCTGGCGCCTCACCTCTTTTTCTTCCATGTAGATGGAGCCCAGGCGCAGGTAGACAAAGTGCATATCCACAGCATCCTCCACAAAGCTGATGACTCGCTCGTAGCAATCCTTTGCCTTGTCAAAGTCCTCCTTCAGGTAGCATAGGTGCCCTTTCTGAGCCCAGACATTTGGATTCTGTGCACCAAAAACCAGGAGTGAGACATGGATGGGAGAAACACCTGGGAGGGGGGCTGGGACACTTGCAAGCAGCAGACAGGAGAAGCTGAGCAGTGTTTAATTGTATTATCACAACTCCCTGTGCAGTGCTCCAGGCTGGGGATAGGGTGGCTGGAAGCTGCCTGGTGGGAAAGGNTCCCTGGAGGGATTCCAAAGCCATGTGGATGTGGCACCTGGGGACATGGTTTAATTGTGAACATGGTGGTGCTGAGGAATGGTTTGTCTTGATGATGTTAGAGGGCTTTTCCAACCTAAACAATTCCATGATTCTGTGATATCAGGGCAGGCTTTATGCAGAGAGTCAAGGTCAGTGGGCTGCCTGCAGGACAGCAGCAATGGGATCCCACTCCAGCTCCCTGCCCAGTGTCCTGCCTGCACACAGCATTCCCAGATATCACCTTCCCCTGCCTTCCTTTCAACCTGCCTCCACAAAGCCACCTTCCCTGCAGAGAGCTCAATAGCAACCTTGTTTCTCATGAAACAGAACCCGACTCACCCACCCAGGGAGAGAGGATCAGGATGTATCTATTCAAAGAGAAAAGAAAGGCAGATGCTGCAGAGGGAAAGGCAGAGACAGGCTCTGAGATGCTGCCTGCCTGTGCAGGGAGTGACAGGAGGCTGTGAGGATGGGACAACAAAGAGAGCAGTGCTGCAGCCACAGCCCTCCCTGCTGAAATGCTCTGGACTGGCACTGGAATGGTAAAATGGAAATGGAGCAGGGGCTGTGGGTTCACACACACCAGGACTGCACGGGAATTACCATGGGGTCAATCCGAATGGCCTCGCACACACATTCCTCACATCTGGAGAGGTCTTCCTGCACCCAGTAGGTCCAGGCCAGTGCCAGGTAGTAGGCACAGGTGGGGCCTCCCTGAAGGCTCAGCAGCTCGTGGGCCAGTGCCTTGTGAACAAACTGGGGAGGAACAGCACAGGTGGTGGTTAGGGGAGCAGGGACACCACGGACACCCCAGCAGGACAGGGCAGGAGGGCTGACTGACACCTGTCGGACTTCCACGAACAGAAAACACAAAGGAAATTTCTTCTTCCCCTCTTTTGAATGTTGGCCTAGTGGAAGGTGTCCCCTGGTCTAGTGGAAGGTGTCCCTGCCCATAGCAGGGGGTTGAAATGAGAAGGGAACTTCCAGTTCCCTCCCAAACCACACCATTCCATGATTCCATCTGGTTGTGTTTTGCTTTAAGCAACTCTTTCTGCCATGTCAAATTTAGGCAGGCAGCACAATGTGGCAACCAGAGAGATCCCAGAGATGACGTGGTGGGACAGGCACGTTCCACAGTTGATACAAGAATCCCTCCAACATACACAAGTGTCTGCATCAAAGGAGTTCAGGCATCTTGGAAGCATCACAATAATGGATCCCATCTCTGAATGCACAGGGAAGAGCACCCTGCACCATTTCTGAGCTGGCTGCTCCCTCTGCAGCAGGCAGTGCTGGGCTGTGTGTCCACAGCCAGCACTGGGGGCTCAGTTCTCTGCCTGGACACACTTTTGCATCTCTGGGCAGTGGTGGCTTTGCTTCCTCTTGTGCTCAGCCTCTGGAGTGGCCATGGCTCATTCCCTGAGCCCAAGACAGGGGCTGGCTGGAGCTCTTTGGGAATAAACCAACCTCCCTTCCCACTCCTCCAGTCCCTGTTAAACTGACCGGGACAGCATTGACTTTCATCAGAAATTCCACTGTCTTCATGAAGATGGTGCAGGAAGGTGGCTGAGGTCCTGGAGCAGGACATGGCGCTGCAAGAAAATGTGTCTCTGTCAGTCTCAAAGTGGGGTTTTTATTTCTGGAGCCAAAGCAGGGCCTGACATCCTAGTGGGGACAGAAAAATCCCTGCAACATGGAGCAAAACCCAGGAGGTGGCAGGGGAGGCTGAAGCACAGATTAACTCAGCATGTCTTCCTGAAGGGCTTAAGTTTTGTAGGAGATCTGAAAAGAAATGATGCTCTTCACCCACTAATTCTCCAGTCCAAACGCAGAGGAAAAAAGGTGGGAATTCATGAATGATGCTTGTCAGAGACAACTACAGTGAGGCTCCTGCCTCCCCAAACCAGCCAGGGGGCCCTGAGGCACCCAGCACTGCCATCTCCACCACCAGTGGGCCTGTGGAGGAGGCAGATCACACACCACAGAACCAGAGGGGATCCCTAGGGACACTTCAGGAGCTGGCATCTCAGGAGGAAGAAAAGGAAGGTGCAGGGTGCAGTGATGTGAGGGAGAGAGCTGCATTCACCTGCTGGCTGTCCATCCTGAGATGTGCTGCTCTGGAAATCAGGGTGAACCTGCTTTGCCTGCAGATTCCCTGGCTCAGGAGAGACAACAGGCCTTGGCATCATGGGGGCCATGATCACTGCTCCCACATTACTCCCCACCATTCCCACAGGACCATCTCCCAGCTCTCCACATCCCCATTCCCAAACCTTCTGGGGCTTCCTGCAGTGCCATAGCCTCTTCCTTGGATGTCACACCCTCCACCACCTCTGGGAGTTTGTCAGCTGAGCCATCTGGAATCTTCTCTGGAATAAAACCCCCAACCACCATTAGGTGGAAAGCCATAAACTGCCCAGTTTAGAACATGCTTCGACAAAAAAACCCCAAAAAAACAGAGGAGAGAGAAAATATAAAAGATCTATCAGGTTTTCAAAGCTGGGAAGAAATTTCTTTGCAGGAGGCAATCCTTGGGGCTGAGGTTTTGAGCACAAGGTTACCATGTGAAGTCAGAAACAGATATAAATGAGGCAGGATAACAGGAAACGGCCTCAAGTTGCACGAGGGAGGTCTAGGTTGGATGACAGGAAAAAAGTATTCACAAAAAGGGTGGTCAGGCATTGGAACAGGCTGGCCAGGGCAGTGGTGGAGTCCCCATCCCTGGAAGTGTTCAAAAGCCATGTGGATGTGACACTTGGGGACATGGGTTAGAGGTGAACACAGCAGTGCTGGGTTAACAGTTGGACTTGAGGATCTTGGAGGTCCTTTCCAACCTTAGACATGCCATGATTCTATGAATATCCTTTGCCTCATAATCAGAAGGGACAAAAACCCACACGTGTCACGAGCCTGCGTGCCTGAGGCACTGCATGAGTGGTGATAACGTTAAAAATAAAGCCAGTCAGCATTTCCTGCAGCTTGGCCAAATATTTGGGACTCAGGACAGACAGTCTCAGCTCAGGCTGGACTCAGAGAGGCTCCAAAGGAAGCCTTGGCCTCAGGGTCACTGCCAAGCAGCTGCTTTGCCCTTTGGATTGGTGAGGCAGAGCTTTGCGAGCTGTGTTGAGAACTCACAGTGACGGCTTCCATGGAATTCTGTCCTAGCTCACAATCCACATCTTCTACCTTTACCCTTTGTACTTCTCCTCTTAAAAATTCTCCTCTCCTTCCACCGTTCACCACACAGCTCCAAGCCCCTCGTTGCTGGTGTCAGGGCACCTGCTGGGTTTGCCTGGTACCTGGCTCTGTGCTGGGCTTTTTCCCTTCTGCCTCAGCAGCCTCAAGGATTCTCCTCTCCTCCTCAAGCTGTGCTCGCAGGAGCTTCTGAGCCTCACGGAAGTTCCTTTCTGCCTGAATATAATTATTCTGCAGCTCATAAAACAAACCTGTGGGAGAGACAGAGCAGCATCAGCAGACACCCAAAGGAAGCAAAATCCTTCCCTTAGCCCTCAGCTTGGAGCAGGGAGAAGAGGATTGGGAGCAGGAACAATGCTTGGCTGTACAGGAATACCTTGAGCACCAGACTGGCTTGGTTTTGTACCTGAGAGGGTCCAGGCTATGATGCTGGATGGCTCCAAGCAGCAGGCATCCTCAAAGAAAATCTCTGCCTCTTCGTAGTGCTGCAGCATGACAGCCACAATCCCACAGAGCAGCAAGCTGGGGCAGGAGCAGAGCAGTCAGCCCTGCAGTGGTGTGGGGGATACACCCACACCCTCCCCACCCACCCACCAGGAGCACTCAGCACCTCTGGGTGTGCTGGGGGTCCAGACGAAGGGCCTTCTTGAAGCATTCCTGGGCTTTGGTGGCATCCTGGCGCAGGAGGCAGAAGGCTCCATAGTCCAGCCAGGGCTGGACACTGCGCTGGTCCCGAGCTATTCTCTAGAAGGCAGAGATTATCACTGGAGTCAGGCTCAGCACCTGCCATGGACTGGGGAGACAGTTCTGGAATGACCATGGCTTCTCTGGCCACCCCAGCCCCGTTTAGCAGGAATCAAGCCCTTGTTTATCACATGCAAGGGTGTCCCCTAAATGGGATCATGCTGGAAGCCCACTTCCTCTAAGCCTCTTCCACCTAACACGTGTCCTCCAGCTCCAGCTGATGCCTCCTAGGGCCCAGTGTCCCCAGAACTGACCCAGCACATCCCATTTCCCCTGGCCTCGAGGCTGGAGTCCTCGGTGACCTGGCCAGGGACAGTCTCACATCCTGCAGAGAGCAGCATCTCCCTGGAAAATCCCTCCCATTCAGCCTGAGTATCCTGGTGATGCTCAGCTCCTTCCTCCCTCCACCACAGGCAGGGCTGGCTGAGCTGTGAGCAGCGGCCCCACTGTGATGCTGAGCTGTGCCAGCCCACACAGGGGATGGGCAGGAAAGAACTGGGGCTCCCTTACCTGCCTGTAGAAGACAGAGGCCAGTTCGAAGTCCCTGTTGGCTTCAGCTTCACGAGCAAAGAGCCACAGCTGCTTCTCGGTTGTGCAGGATGGAGATACAGGAGAAACATCTTCATCAGTCAGGAGCTGGTGGGGAAGGAGACAGAGTTAGCCCTGGGGAAGGAGAAGAGTGGTTCTTGTGATCCCAGTATGGCAGCAGGTGCCACGCCAGCACTGCACACAGTACAGACCAGTATGGCTGGGGCTGGGCACTGGGAAAGGCAAGCTGCTCTGTGGTGGGACACATTCCCACCATTCCCAGGTACCTCTGCCACACAGGGACAGGGCAATATCAATTTTTACAAGGACATGGAGTGACAGGACACAGGGAATGGCTTCCCACTGCCAGAGGGCAGGGATGGATGGGATATTGGGAAGGAATTGTTCCCTGGGAGGGTGGGCAGGCCCTGGCACAGGGTGCCCAGAGAAGCTGTGGCTGCCCTTGGATCCCTGGAAGTGTCCACGGCCAGGTTGGACGGGACTTGGAGCAGCCTGGGACAGTGGAAGGTGTCCCTGCCCATGGCAGGGGATGGGACAAGATGGGCTCTAAGCTCCCTTCCAACCCAAACCTGTCTGTGATTCTAGGATTATTCACAGCATTCCCTAGATCAAGGTGATGACAAACTTCTGTGGGGCCACTCACTGGTGACCCCAGCTCATGCTCTGCCAGCCACCCTCACCATGTGCCAGCTACAGCAGCTCTACCAGTGGCATCCCACACATATCCCACCATCAGGATTTGGAGCAGTGGGATTCGAATGCACTGGACCCTGCCTCGAGTGTGGCTCACGGTCCACATGTGACAACTCCAGCAGATGAAAGCATGAGCCTGCTTCTGTCTTGAAGGCAAAAGTCCTTCACGTGCCCTGGATCCACGGTGAAGCCATGGCCCGAGGCACCCAGATTTGCCCCTACCCTGTTGAGGGCAATGTGCATGTGGTCCACGAGGAACATGTAGAGCTCACTGAGGAATTCCTGGAGCTGCTGCTGGGTCTCAAATGCTGTGGTCTTCAGGTATTTCTCCCTCACAACCTTCACCACAGAATGCTGTGGAGACAAGGGACATTGGACAAGGCAGGTTCCCCCCTGTGCCCCCCACCAGCTCTGTAATCAGACAGAGACAGAACATACTCATTTTGCCTGAAGCTCCAACTTAGTTTTGAGAAATAAATCCAGCCCACCACTGATAGAAGTAAAAAAAAAGCAAGCAAGGGGGATTTCCTTTCCCACCTCCCTGACACACCCTTTAGGGACAGCATGTGGATGGCTCATCTCCTCAGGACAGAGAGGGGGTCTCCAGGAAGAGCGTGGCTGAGGCTGAGCAGCCAAGAGAGTGGAACCTCCTTTCCCTGCCAGGGCAGACTGGGAATGTGAGAGCAGCCAGCTTTGCCTTTCTCAGGTTATGAGCATGGGGCAAATGGATGTGACTAGCTTCCATTCAAAGGAAGTGTTCTCTTGGTGTGGGACCAAAGCAGCTCAGTGCCTGCTCCATTAGAGGGGAATCCTGTCCCCTCAGTGCCCACTGCAACAGCTGCAGGTGGCAGGACAGGATTCTGGAGCACCACATCATCCTGAGTTACCACCATGGGAAAGCAGTTCTTCCCTGAGAAACTGTCAGGACAAAACAAGCAGGGAAGCAAAAAGCACAAAGGAGTCTTCACCTTTAGCTGTTCCTTAAAAGCAAAATATTTCCCAGAGGTATTGAGCTCGTAGTTGAGCTGAAGCCTCTGGTCCTCCAGGGTTCCATGGTCTATCACTGCCTGGTCAGGCAGCTGCTTCTCAAAAAGCTTGTGATATTCCTTCAGGATGGCAACAGCAACACTGGAGATACATTTTTCATAATCTTGCACTGCCTAGGAAAGAAATAAACAAATTTCACAAGCCACTTATGCAATCAACCTTGATATGTATTTGATTTGCCACAGCCCACACCTCCCATTAACTCCACCTGACTCAAGTCTCAATTAGTCTGTCACACATCCTTTCCTGTCCACGCCTGAGGGCTGAGAAAATATCCACAGGTAAACATGAAATCCTTCCTGCTAGGATTTTCCATCACAACCCAGCATTCCAGTCACTGCTATCTCTCCTATAGCAATATAATTGGCTGTGAGTAAAATATATCTCATTTACTGGGAGCCTTGAAACCCATGGCCAGCCCTCTTCAGCAGAATCTGTAATCTCCATAATCTTGATCCTCAGAAATTCTTGGTGACCTGAGAAAGGTCAGGGCTGATTCTGTTCAGGTTTGTCTGAGTCTGATGAAGCACAGTGGCTGGTCTGAGACAAGAAACTGTTGGGACTGCCCAGGAAAAATGTAAGGTTCTGGTAGCCTCTTTTCCCAGCATCCCATTTCCTTCCAAACATCCCTCCATGGCTGCTTTCCCTCCCTTTGCTCCATCTCTTCACCTCTTCCCTTTGAATGGGATGTGAACACGAGTGATGAATGGGTTCCCAAGGGACACTGCTGTGGAGATAACACATACAGGAGTTTCCTTCTCTGTGTATTTCATAGGATCATAGAATATGTTGAATTGGAAGGGATCCACAAGGATCAAGTCCAGCTCCTGGCCCTGCACACACACCCCAACAATCCCACCCTGTGCCTGAGAGCGGTGTCCAAACGCTCCTGGAGCTCTGGCAGCCTCGGGGCTGTGCCCATTCCCTGGGAAGCCTGGGCAGTGCCTGGGCACTCTTTTTCTAATATCCATTAAAACCTCCCATGGCACAGCTCCAGCTGTTCCCTCGGGTCCTGTCACAGGTCACAGAGATCGAAGCTGTCCCTTGTGAGGAAGCTGCAGACCCCAAGGAGCTCTGCCCTCAGTCTCTCTTCTCCAGGCTGAACACTCCAAGTGACCTCACCACTCCTCATATGGCCCTATTCCCTTCCAGACCCTTCATCACCTTTGTGGCCCTGCACCCTCGTCCTCGTCAAACCTCCTCCCTGTGTTGCTGTGGGCTGAGAATGAAGACTCTGTTGTGTGAGAGGGATGAGGGCAGGATGGAGTGGCAGAATGGTGGCAAGGCTCTCACACGTACCTTACTGGCTCCTCCTGTCCAGGGGGGCAGCACAGGTTGGGGATGAATCATCTCCTTGACCCTGTCAATGAGAGCAGAGGAGAGATCAGCAGATCCACTGCCAGGGATGTTGGCTTGTGTGGTGTGAGGGCTCCAAGCCACCATCGTGTGCCTGACACACCTCACAGGGACCTGGGAGCAAAACTGAAGTCTCAGACCAAGAGTGAACAGGTCCCTACAGCTGATGGTTGTGGCTCATCATGACAGGGTTAACATTTACTGCTGACCCAAACTGCTCTCCTGGAGTGGCAGATCTGGATCTTGGAGCTCCTGGTTCTGCAGAACAGGTGTAAGGAAGGAACCAGCATGAGGAAAGCTCTGTAGAATTTGGTCACTAAACAGCCCAGGCCACTCTTTAACTAAGATTTTATTAAGGTGAGGGTGGCTGAGCACTGGAGCAGGATTCTCTGTGAAGTCTCCTTCCCTGGATATATCCAAAAACCATCTGGACACAGAGTAACGTGCTCTGGGGAACCCCACTTGAACATGAACATTGGACTAGGTGACCTTCAGTGGTTCCTTGCAAACGGAATCATTCTGGGATTCTGGACTTAAAATCGTTGGTGCCAAACGAGCCTTAATTCATTTACATTTTTTTCAACATTTCCTGCTTGCTGGACACCAGAATACCCTCAGTCCTCAGAACACGATCCAGCCCACCAAGCCAAGGTGCACACGAGCAGGTGAACAAGGAGGAGCTACACTGAATCCACACAGAAGAGTAGAATTGTATAAAATAGGCCAGGAAAAGATCTGTTCTAAGAGGAGCTCAGCCTGTTCCTCCTGGAAGACAGCAGGCAGCCGTGAGGACAACACACATACCTTCAATGAATGGATGATATTTCTGTTTGACAGACATAAACCTGCACCTCTTATACCTTATTCATCTGCTGCATTTTCTATTTTTTTACTCCATAAATTAGATGTGTTATACCTTTCTAACCCATAACACAGCAGGGCTGCCACTGGACAGGAACTGGAAGTCTCAAAGCAGCCGAGATGAAAGAGCAGCTCTGCAGCAGAACAACATGAAAACTAACATAAAAGCTGAGAAATGGGTAAAACATTGTGAGAAAACTTCTGGAAAGCTAAAAATGAGAGAATGCTCTGGTGAAGCAACAGCAGCACTACCCAGGGCAGTCCATGCTGGTGGCCAGGACTGACCAAGCCACTGAACATCACATGTAAGAGGCAAGCACATGGGGATTAGTGGGAAACAAAGCCCAGACAGGAACACAGACACTGCTGTGCTGCTCTGGTGTCTCTTGTTTTGGAGAGGATTGGCAGGGAGATGCCAGCTGGGATGAACAAGTGTTTTCCCAACACACCAGATGCCACGTCTAAAGCAGTCTGGCCAAATCCTCCCCCTGATTCCTGTGGGCTTTGTCTCAGGCCCTCTTTATGGAGTGTTGCAAGGGGGGTTTGCTGTACAAGCCTCTCTCCACCCTGCAGAGGGGAGCTGTCAGCCCCACAGCCCATCCTTACGCACCGTCTGACGAGCTCCTCCCGCTGCTGCTTTGGGACCAAGGGCCTGTCCAGCTTTATCTCCATCACCAGGAATGTTCCTGCCTCGCTGTACTGTGGAGATAAACATTGCTCTCTGGGTCGTGCTGTCTGCAGCCAGTGCTGGCACAATGAAATACTGAGCACACAGCCACAGAGCTCCCAACTGCAGAGATCCAGCTTGTTTTATAACCCGCCCTCAGCATGAGTTACAGCAGCAAAATCCAGCTCAAGAAACCAGGCTAGGGAAAAGGAGAGAGCCCAGATAATCAATCTGCCTGCAGAAAGAATGTGCATTCCAGAGGAAGAAGCCAAAATATGAAGGGATAATTTAAATAAATGTCTGACAATTTAGAGAGACCTTCTAGCCCAGTGCCAGTCTGCCCTCCAGGTGGACGTCACTGGAAGAACTCTGGGACAGCATCTACGTAAAACATCCTTTGTCCAACTCACTCTTGAGGAATTTGTGTGAAAGGTGTGAGAAGGTGTGAGACACCAGCACGGTGATGCTCTACAGTCTCTCCTTCTCTTTGGAGAGACATAATTACCTGTCCTTCAAGGCTGAGATTTGTGACATTTTCAGATCCTCCAGTGCCATCTGACAACTGGATTTTGGATGGGTTGAGTAACTATTAGGAAAAAGAAAAGATGTCTCTTGTTTCCAACTCAATAAATCTCGTATCTTTGCAAGTTCAGGGTGTAAGATGGTGCATTTGTTCAGGCAGCATGTCCTAAGGTTTCAGGATAAGGGAAAGCTGCAGCTTCCTCACAAGGAGCAGCTCCAATCTCTGCTCTCTGTGACCAGTGACAGGACCTGAGGGTGGAGCTGTGCCAGGGGTGGATTAGGCTGGATATCGGGGAAAGATTCTTCCCCCAGAGGGTCATTGGGCACTGTCACGACCCCAAGGCTACCAGAGCTCCAGGAGTGTTTGGAGCTCCATCAGGCACAGGGTGGGACTGCTGGGGTGTCTGTGCACAGCCAGGAGTTGGACTCATGATCCTTGTGGATCCCTTCATGTTGAGGAGATTCTGTGATTCTAGCATAATGAGTATCTCTCAGCTGGCTGAGGCAACACAGCATCCATCCCTGGTTCCTGCATGTCCCAACTTCCTGGGACGTGGAAACAGAGCAACCATGGTGCCATGTGCCTCCCTAGACCTTACCGTTCCACTGGAATCTTTGTCATCCTTCTGAGCCTCAGTGGGAGCAGCTCTGGAAACAGGAGGAGAGGTCCCCAACCCTTCCTGGGCCAGACTGAGCCGTGACCTGAGATCCCGGAAAATACTGTGCTGAATTTTGGTCTGAAAAATAGAGGGAACAGTGAGAATCAAGGGACAAAGCAGGCTTCCTCACCCCTTTGCCTTAACCTGTCACAGCACAGAACACACTGTCAGGGTCTTAAATGCATTAAGAAGTTTTGTAACCTCATTCTCTCCTCCTAGAGTTCAGCTGCAGGTGCTCCAGGCCATCTCTGATCCTGTGTAGCTGTGAAGCCTCAGATTAGACTGTGAGACTCAGTGGGGTCTCTCCATCTTCCCTCAAAAGAGCTGTGTTTTCACTGAGGACTGGCCCTTGATCCTTGCCTGAGATATGTGGTGAACATGCTGGAACCCAGATCCATGATCCTAAATTCCTGGTGGGATCCTAGACCTGCCCCACAGCTATGGACTTGCCTGGTGATGAGGACTGCTGGATGAATCTGGCTACTCTCACCATGCCTGCTCCACACATTTTTGGGGTCCCCACCTGCCTGACAGCATCTCTTGGCTCCCAGCTCATTTTCTGGTGTGGAGCAGCCTCCCTGACACACACCAGGGAATTGCAAGGAAAGGGTTTGTCAGACTGTGTGTTTACACCATGTTTGACCACCTAGACAGGCTGTTCCCTCCCACACATCCTGGTTACAGGAATTGGGCTAGCAAGAGTTATGGGGATCCTGGGGAGATGATGGAGTGGCTTTAGGGAAACTCCTTAGAGCAAGAAGCAACCCAAAGTATCTGGGGAATGAGAAGGACTTCACTTGTGACAGATAAATGGCACAGGACAAGCAGCACCGTGCAGCCAAGGGGTCGTTATTCATGGCAGGGAAGCAGAGCCCAGCAGACACACTTGTGCCCAGCCCAGCTCTGCAGCAGCCAGTGGGAGCAGGGAGGCAGGAGAAGGGCTGGAATTCACCCGGCTCCTGCGCCTGCACTGCAGCCCCACAGGGAACGTGGGTGGTAAAACCAGGCTGTGCATCTGCCCTCCTGAAACAAGCTCAGGTCTGTTCCAGCAGGGATAGACTGGGGGAAAATGGAGATGTAACTGTCACTCTTAGTAACAGAGAGGGAAAAACGCGAAGACAAATAAACCTCGGTGAGCTAGAGCTGAAAGAGCTCCAGTGACAGCTTTTTTGGTGGTTGCCTGGGGTAACGCGATCCTTTTAAAGCCACTGTTTGCTCTTCCCAGCAACACAGTTCCCTTACCCATCTTCCAGACTGGGAAGAGTGGAGCATGCTGGCATAGGAGGGAGTGGAGTGAGATTCAAAGCATCTCTCAGCCCCCAAACCTGCTCACCCCCCCCCCCCAGAAATCCCCTGCCTTGGAGAAATCTGCACCTAAAAGCTTCTATCATTATTTTTCTCCATCACCAGAAGGGCACTGACGGTTCAGATCCAGCTCCAAGTACCACACTGCCCACATTGCCTGCTCCCAAATAACCATCTGCCCACACTGCCTGTTTCCAAACACCCCCCTGCCTACTGTCCCTGCTCCCAACCCCTCAGTGCAAACCCAGCTGCAGAGCTGGAGCAGAGCCTGCTGCTCTCACCTTCTCAAACACCTCACTGTCCTGGTAGCTAAAGACACGGAAGGCCCCTCGGATCCGCTTCACCCCAGGGCACAGCAAATGCATCATGTTGACATATGCCACGCCATGGAAGGCAATCTGCTTGTCCTCATCTCCCTGGAAACACAGAGCAAGGGACTGAGATCCTGAACAGACTGTTATTCTCCTTAAGGGAACAAGGTCACCAATCTCATTAAGAGGAGGCCACACAGCAAACTGATGCACCTGATGAGCCAGTGGTTCTGTCACTGGCACGCAGCCGAGACAACCTGGATGAACACACTGGAGTCATTCCATATGTAGAATATTAATTTTATCCCAATCCCCATGGGGCAGCTTTTGTTCTCTAATTCCTGCACTCTGGTATTCCTCAGGATGGTCTTGTTGAGATACAGCTGGATGGTTATCAGCTGTGTGGTTAGAAATCCAGGTGATCCTACCAGAGTTGTGCATCTCAGGTTGGACAGAAACCAAGTGGCTTAGGAGGTGTGGGAGGCCTGGCGAGAAGGATCATCATCAGAGCTGCAAAATCCTGGCACTGGTGAGTGCTGAAAGGGATTTACACCAACTTATATGACTTTGCCCTGGAACAGATTAGGAGCTCTCACACAACCAGCTGCCAGGAGCAGAACCATTCTCTAAAGGGCTGTTTCTTTGTTAAACCCCCCTGGTTTAGATGCAAAAGCATAACTTACCTACAGCCCGAGAAAGAATGCGTGAACTCCTTCAAGGTGTTACAAAACCCCACTGGCTAAAGATCAGCTCAGTGAATTACTTCTAATTCTCTTCAAAGCCAGGCTGGACAGGCCTCTGAGCAACCTGGTCTAGTGGAAAGTGTCCCTGCCTGATGCAGGGAGTTGGGAGGAGATGGAGTCTGGGGTCCCTTCCAACCCAAACTATTCTGTGATTTTAAAAGGCACCCTCTCCCTGTCCCATTTCCCCTGAGCTACCATAGACCATCAGTGAGAGCTATAAGGAAAAAATATGACCCTGTATCTATTTAACAGTCCTATAAAGCTGATTTTTCACAAAGCCTCCTGCTCTCTGACTCACTTTGGCTGCTTCAGGGCTGATTTTGGTATCACAAAGGCCTCAAAAGGAAAATGCCTGATAATGCAATGCTACTCCACAAGCCAGACCCCACTTTTACCTTTTCAGCTTTGCTGGTTTTCCCTTTGCCACCGGAGGCCATGGACATCTTGCAGATCTCCACAGGCCAGTAGCGGCACTCGGCAATGCGCTTCTGCAGGCTGGGCACAAAGCAGATGCACTGAGGAGATGCAGAAACCCAGCTGGAGAGCCCCACCACCCTCCTTTGTGCCCCAGCAGCCCCTCTTGGGTTTGCTTCACCCTATTCCCTCAGCAAACACCCTCAGGCCACGGGTACACTGATTTGAGGCAGGCTGGGTACATTTTCTCCTCTACCCACTGCTGTGTGCATTTATGGCACAGCCAGCTTTAAAACAACTGTGAGAGCAACACACTGGGTTTTCTCTCTCCCTCGGTTACTTCAGAAATAAGTAAGAAGGAATGTGATTAACTTTGATATAAATCCTGGATTGCACAGAGCAAGTGGATCATGAGCTTGCATTCAATGTGGCTGGTGACTCTGACACCAGCAGGCAGGTGGATGGATGTGTAGGGAAAAGAATTTTAAAAATCAAACGAGCTAGAAGGGAGTATTTCCACACAAGGAGTAATTTGGCTGTGAAATGCACAGCCATGATGCAGCTGAGGCCAGAAAATAGCAGGATTTAAAGATAAATGGAACACTCATCCTGATATTGAGCGTATCTGGAGCTGCTAAAGGCAACACTTATCCAATAAAAAAGCAAATGAAGAGTGCCCACATGGAGTGGAAGGTTTGAATGTATTTGGGATTCAGTAAAAACTTAATTAGCAGCTCAGAGGAGAGCTGTGGAGGCCACTCTTCTCCATGTCTGCTCACCATAACTGCTGCCCCTTCCTTCAAACCATGGAGGGACCAGCCCCCAGCCCCAGCTGCTGGCAGCAGGAGTGAGCATTTGTGGCCTGGAGACAGCAGCTCCAGCCAATTCATCTTCTCCTAGCACAGCAAAACAAAGCTGCTGCCAGCAGTTCAAGGCTGTTCAAGAGCTGTTCCCTTGCTCAGGTGAACACTTGTGGCCACGAGACAGCCCCAGCAGCCATGGGAGGTGAGGCAGAGCCGCAGTTTGACCCCTAAGAGGTCCAAGAGCACCTGCACGTTGCTGCTCCCTGCCTCAGGTCACTCATCTGAGCATGTTCTGGGGGGGTCGCTCAGGTCCCTTACAGGGCCACTGCAGCAGCGTCCAGGTAACAGCGCCTTTCCGTGTCCCACACAATTCTCTTGGTGCTCTCTGCCTGTGTCCTGAATTCCCTGTCCTGTGAGAAACAGCGTGCAGTCAAAGCCAGGACAGGCAACTCCACAGCCTGCATCATCCTCAAAAATGTCCCTGGGAGAGAATGTGAGTCAGACAGAGGTGTCCAAGTGCCCACAGCCAGGCCAGCCCCGCAGAGAGGCTGACAGCCTTTCCTGCAGACACCATCAGCGTTAAGTGCCTGGCTCACAGGAGATAACACAACTCCCAGCCCAGCAGCCCAGTGTGGGTGTCTTCTGGGACCAGAGCTGCCACATTCTCCCTTGGGATATCTCCTGCAGTGAGTCAGCATGTCTGCTGTCCCAGGGGAACCATCTCTGTGCTGGACACTGCACAGTGACCACCCACCTCCCTCTCATATCAAGTCTCTCAGTCCCTTCTGGTTCTCTTCCAAACCTTCCAGTCCCTTCTCACCTTGCTTCTGGTGAGCTCTCCATCCTCATCCTCATAGGGCCCACCAACAATGAAGGAGTTGGGTATGGCCAGAGCACCAGGGGCCAGGATGGTACCAAGGGGCCAGTTTTTGGGCCGGGGTAATGGCTCTTTTTCACCATCAGCCTTCAGGATGCCGTTCTGGAAGAGCAATAGCAATTCCTTCTAGAGAGACACAAGAAACAAAAGATTTGCATTTCTAACAGGAGCAGGAGCAAGAGCCAGCTGCTCCAAACTGGGATAACAAAGCAAAGCAACAGTACAGGGTGCCTGGCTTGGAAAATGCACTCCACCACACGCATGCAAAGAATGGAATAAAAATAATGAGCCACGTGGAAAAAACCCTGCCAGTTTGAATCCAAATCTTTCCAAACAGACCTTTGTTTGTGTTAAAGAAACACGTCACGCCACAGAGACTCTGAGCCCTCCCAACAAAGGCTGCTGGTGCACAGGCACGGGAGCTGTGCACCCCACGTGCCTGGACATTTGTTCCATGGGGTGGGAGAACAACCCAAACCCAGCCAAACCCCCTGTCACTGTGCCTGGACCATTCTCACCTCACCAGCTGCTGCTATTTGCAAGCAAGCCATGTAGTTCTGCTGGGCTTCAATGGTAAAGACTCCAGGGACAGAATAAGCTGCCTCCATTGTGATGCTCAGGAGGTTCCCACTTGAGAACTCGGTGGCAGAGAGCAGGAGCTCTTTGGTGCTCACTGTCACTTCAAGACCACCCTGTGAGACAAGGATAAAGTAGAGCCAGTAAATAGACAATTATAACTTGCCTGCTCTTAGGGAGAAGCAAGCAGAAACCCAAGGCCAGAATGTATAACGTTATCTTGTGCCTCATCTCTGATGTAAAAGAAAATAGCCCAGCACAGGAAAGGAATTTCAGGACCAATTTGGCTCAATTGTGGTAATTGTTTGTTTAAATCACAGCCTGGCTGAGGTATGGCACATGCCCCAAGGGTCTCCTAAAATGAGCTGTGGAGAAAGAGGCAGGGTCTCATGAAAGGAATCAGAAAGAACATCAAGGGTGGAAAATGATGCTTTTCCCCTGGTGATTCAGAGAGCCACAGCTTTGCCTCTGCCCTATCTCCACGCTCTGTGTGGAGAGCCTTTAATTACCTGTCCCAGCCCTGGATGGATGGTGTGTGAGGGAAAACCAGCCGGTCAGCATTTATTACCTGTCCACCCTAATGAGTGCCCCCCCACCTTGCTCACTGTGAACTGCTCTTAAACACAGAGCTGTTAATGGCATATCCACCCCTCCACCTCGCTCCCGGGGCTCACTGCAGGCAGACTCAGGAGCAAAATTGGACACATTTTCCCAGCCTCATACTTCATTCCCTGTTTTAGTCACTGGGTACTTTGCAATCTGCTGAATGAATAAGGACCTCGCAGGAAAGGCAGTCAGAGTTTGTACAATAATGGACTCAGACATTTTATCTGCAGAAAGGAAGGCTAACAAAGCTGGGCAGGTGACCCTGCCGTTGCCTTTTTGGGGGTTTTCAGCACTGTGCTTTCCATCTTTATTATTTTTTGCAGAGCAATTGGGTAGCTGCACACATTAACATTTCCCAGCACGACTTCTCCTATCAGAGGGAAGTAGGGACAGACGTCAGAGGGAGCGGGAAAGGCCTCCGAGCCTGTAACATATAGGGCTGTACCACATCCGTGATGAGCCAGGCAGCTGAGTCATGTTCTCCCTCCCATTAAAAAGCAGCAGAGAGCTGAATGAGGAAAGGAACAGTTCCAAATTCCACATACCGTGGCCTTGGGGTGAAGCTTCTCTGATGAGGAGGCAGGCACTGCATACAAAGGAGCAAAGACCTTCAGTGAGAGCACTCCTGGGAAGAAACAGGAATGAGAACAGTCTAAAGTGAGACCCTCTGCAAAGAATCATAGCCATGGAATGATTTGGGCTGGAAGGGACCTTAAAGATCATCTTGTTCCAGCCCCCTACCATGGGCAGGGACACCTTACATGAGACAAAATCATGGTCTAACTCTGAATCCTGAGCTACCCTCTCTGCCCCCCGAGTCAGATTTTGCAGAGCTATGAAGGTCACTTTGTCAAAAGGAGATAAGTTGTAGTCAGGGGTCCATAAGCAGAGATTAAAAAGTGCCAGGGAGCAAGGAGTGGTCATGGAGGCTGTGGAATTCCATGTTGTACCTTGCAGCAGGGGTAGAAGGTCCACCACAGCTTGGCCAATAGGAGTGATTTTCTCCGGTTTTTTCTTCTCCCTTGGCCCCACTTCTAGCACAGTCACTAGGGAGATAAAAAGAGAGGAGCTGGCAGAGTTCCTTGGACCAGCAGGTCAGGCACTGGCGAGGGTCTGTGTCAGCTCTGGCACATGCTCTTCTTCACCTCCCAAGGCTGACAAGCACAGCAAAGCCAAAGGAGCACGGGCCAACATGAAAGGGGATTCTTCCAGCTGGCAGAGATGGGCAAGAAGTGCTGAGAGCCTGCCACCACTGCTGCTGAAGTGCTATTCCTGAACCAGTGACTCCTGCAGCGACAGCACCCAGCTCCAGGGTGGGACATCTGGCACCAGGTACTTACAGAGCAGTGGTTTCTGCACAATGACATCCAAGGAGTTGGGCCCCTCGGGGCTGCACTCAAAGCTGGTGCTGAAGTTGTATTCTGCTCTCCCGTTTGGCAGGACATCAGTCTTGGGGGAGTCTCCCAGGACCACTCCGTTGTATTCCACACGCACAAACGTAACCAGAACGTTGCTTTTGAGAGTTTTCTGTCAAAAAAAGAGCTCAGTGAGCAGCTGCGTCTGTGGCAGCATCCCAGAATCAGAGCTCCTCTGGCAGCAGCTGGGGGCAGTGACCAGGACAGGGCTCGCTTGTGGGGGTCTGTTCCACCACAGGAATAGGGAAGAGAAGCAGAGCTTGGACCTCACTCTCCCCTGTCTTTAGGAGGGAAATTTCCTGCTCCATGATGTCCCAAGGATTATCAGGAGCTGTGGCAGGGGGAGATAGAGAGGTCCAGGCTTCACCTCAGGAAAGACACATCTAAAACAAATCCCAAAATACACCACTGATATTTCTGTACTTCCAGGAAGCTTGAGATCTTTGCTGTCTCCTAAGAAAGCAGCTCCTGAGCTACAGGGATGAGCTCACAGGACACCTGTGGATGTCCCATGGTGCAGAATGTCCTGAAATGGACAAGAGAAAACAGCCTTAAGTTGTGCCAGGGGAGGTTTAGGTTGGATATTAGGGAAAATTTCTTCTCTGTAAGGGTGGTCAGGCACTGGAACAGGCTCCCCAGAGAAGTGGGGGAGTCCTCATCCCTGCAAGTGTTCAAAAGACACGTGCATGTGGCACTTGGGAACATGGTTTAGCGGTGGCCTTGGCAGTGCTGGGTTAAAGGTTGGACTTGATGGTCTAAAAGCCTTTTCCAACATAAACAATTCCATGATTCTATGAAATCAAAGGAAGGGCTCCAGCAAGCTCTTTGGGAGCTCTGCAATTTGTTGTTACGCCACCTTCATACCACTTTGCTTTAAAAAGAGATGAGGAAATTCAGATTTTGCTTTGAATTTCAAATGTCTAAACAGAGGGGCTTAAACAGGGCTGGAGAGGGACAGTGAGGGTACAGCATGTGGCACTGGGGACCCACATGGGCAGCATCGGGCACCTCCACAGCAGAGGAAGTGCTGGGCAGCAGGTACCAAAGGGCTCCCTGCAGCAGCAACACAGTTTAGTTCTCAATCCACAGAGAAGTGGCTGAACACAAGGACCATTGTACCCAAACCCAGCTTTCCCTCAGTGCCGAGCCACAGGGATGCCTAACCCGCCCTCAGCTCCCTCTCTCCCTGTCACTGGGATAATTAGTTCCATGCTGGTTCTTACACGAAAAGAGATCTCTTTCACTTGGTTTTAATTTTCAGCCCTTCTCACTGTCTCCTTGAGCATACATCCTATGAATGGCTAAACAGAAGAATCCAATTAACCTTTCCCTGTACCATTAATTATCCAAGGCTCCTCTCTCATCCTTCTCTACATTGCCTCTAATTAAGCAGATTCCACACTTATAGCCAGAAGTGGATTCCACATTCTTATGGCCGGATTTTTTTTCATATAGTTGCTGTGATTATTGCCCTTTTGTAACCCCCACTCCCTTTTGTACAGCCCTTTCTCACGGTGGAGCAATCAGAACCACAAAGCAACATTCCAGATGCAATCAATCCATGAGTCTTTTCTTCCCAGCGTTGTTTATCCTCCTCTCACCTCACACCTCACCTAAGCTGCTGTTTGCTGAATCTATCAGTGTAAGAGGTACTTCAATACTACAATGCAAAAACCTCAAGCAGGTGCTTTTGGATTGCTTTTTCTGTCTGCTGCTGGAGCAGAAGCAGGGATTTGCATTTTTTTCTGCTTGCAGCAGGAGCTGAGCTTCTCCTCCACATTCCCTCCCAAATGCCAGGGCCTCTGGAAGACTTTAGGGACAGCTGGGTGCATCATATGGAAATCACAGCAGTGGTGGTTTCATTGGCATCAGCTCATAGCCTTGCACTGGATCCACTGCCTTTTTAAAACCAGAGCCACCCTATTGCTTTCAATATGATTTAAACAGCTGGAGCTGGGATGAGAATCTGGCTTTACTCCCAAGGTGAGGTCCTTTCACAGGTATTCGTCTCACTGATCACATTTTCGCTGTGTTCTGCTTAAAAAACCTGCCATTTACATACAGTTAGAGGAGGCAGGGAGGTACATTTCACCCCAGTATCTCTGCCCTGCTGCTAGGGAGGTGTGTTCCCCAATTTATGTGCCTCACAAGCTTTTTCCTCTGTGTCAGCTCCTCAGCGGGGAGGAGGAAGCCACAGCGTGGTATTGCTGAACCTCTGATACCCCCACCACTCCTTCCTTTAGCCTTATCACCCCCGCCTGCTCTCACAGGGGATCCCTGTGCCCAGAGAATTGCTCTGACCATGTTTATTAAATTAGTAGAGACATTTTCAGAACTTTACCAAGTCCTGCGCCTGCACGACTGTGATCTGTACTGGTATTGGCTGTGACATACTGGAAAGAGATGCAGCACCACCAGTCAGCCCCGCAGGGACCTCCATGGCTCTGCAGGAGAAAGAATGAGGAAAGAAACATGAAACTGCTCCATTCCTCTCCCAGATACCTCCGCAGGACACAGCAGTGCTGGTTGTGAGTGCTATTCAGGGCTTGGCTGTCAAAACACCATTGAAAGCACAGGCCTTTGGCAGTGACGAATCTCTCACGAGGTGCAGGGGGAGGACTAGGAAAAATGTAATGTGAAAATTATCCATCTCTGTAAGCTTCACCCAGCTGCAGCTCCCAGGAAAGGTTTGTTGTGCCAGGCTGCTCTCGGCTCCCAGCACCGGGTACATCCCTAGCTCTCTTTTACTCCCTGTTTAAGTTAATGGTGACCCCGTGGGCCAAAAGCTGACGGCTGCCAGCCCATCCCCTCATGGTTCCCACATGCCGTGGGGACCTGGCTCCATCCGCTCCTCAGGTTTGTGAATCCCTCTGGATTCCCTCAGGGCCCCCCAGGGACCCCACGGCCCCCTCGCCTCACACCCCTAGGGTCTGGCAGCCCCCTCAGGGCAGCATCGATGGGCCCGGAGGTGCTCTCGCCCTGCTGTGGTCCTGCAGCCCCTCACCGACGGTCCCGGGGGTCTTCCCAACCCAGGGGTATCCAGCAGCCCCTCACCCACGGACCCGGGGGCTCTCCTGCCCCAGAATGGTCCTGCAGCCTTTTACCGATTGTCCCGGGGGTCTTACCGACCTGGGGTGTACCTACAGCCCCTGCCCCACGGGCCTACGGGCTCTGCTGACCCGGGGGCTTCTGCAGCCCCTCACCCACGGCCTGGAGGCTCTGCTGCCCCAGAATGGTCCTGCAGCCCCTCACCGACTGTTCTGGAGGCCCTCCCGCCCCGGGGGGATCCTGCAGCCCCTCACCGGCAGCCCGCCGGGGCACCGCGCGGCGCCGGGGCTCGAACCTACGAGACTGGGCGGAGGGCTCGCGTCCCGTAACCACAGCGACGCGGCTGCTCCCGCAGGACCCCGAAACCTCGCGGGGCCCCGGCCCTTCCCCGCGCGTTTGGGGGCGTGCCCGTGAGGCCGCGGCCGCCGCCATGGTGGGTGTGGGCAGCCCTCACCAACCCCCAGTGGGGCGGCGGTCCCCTCGAGCCGTCCCGTAGGAGCTGGCGGTGCTGTAGGGCCACCGTGTCCCCCTTTGCAGCCTGGTGCGCCCGCCTGCTGCCACAGCCCACTGCTGGCCTCCGCCCCGGCTGGCAGAAGCCGTGGTGCCCACCCAGGCACTCCCTCACACCCCACTAGGGGCCCTGAGGGGGTCCCCGCAGGCCGCGCTGGGGTGCGGACCCTATGGCGGGGGGCTGAGGCAGTGACTTTGTGTCCCCATGGTGACAGAGGGGTCCCAGGGTCTTGGGCAGCCCCCCAAGCTCCCCCCAGATTTGCAGTGTGGGACGCTACAGCATTTTGGGGCACCCCACTGCCACCAGCGTGCCTTTTGGGGCGGGAGCCGGACCCCCGGAGCGGGTTGGCCCGTTCCCGGGGAGGGGATGCCCAGAATAGCTCCGCTATCCGATTCCGAGGGGCCACGGCCGTCTGCACCGCCGGCTCCTGGGGGCTGACATTTGAGCCCAGCAGCGGGACGGGACGGGACGGGACGGGCCGGGCGCCGGGAGTGCCCGAGATCTCCCGGCGCTAGCGGGATAGGAGCGGGATGGCGGGCGGGAGGCGGCGCGGGGCTGGCGGGCGGCGCGGGGGACCCCGGCAGCACCCGGGGACCCCCGGACCGGCCTCCTCGCCCGCACCCGTCTCTCCCGCAGCCGCCACGGCCCAGCCAAACATAGGCGCTGCCCCCAAAACCGGCCGCTCCAAGAAGGCCCCGCAGGAGCCAGCGGCGAGGGCTCCCGATGTGGATTCGCTGGGCTTCCAGGCCATGGACCGCAACGTGCCGGGATTGTCCCACGTCATCCTGCAGAAGCTCAACATGAAGAGCTACGAGGACTACAAGTGAGTGAGCACCCATGGTGCCAATTCCCCACCCCCTCCCCCGGGCAGTGCATCCCGTGTGTCCCCCAGCAGCTGGAGCAGCTCCCATTGCTCATCCCACCCTCCCGGCTCAGCCCACGGGGAGCTCTGATGGGCTCCTGGGTGGATCCCTCCAGAGTGCTGGGCTCCCCGTCCCCACCCAGGCCAGGATGCTCCTTGCTGCAGCTAAAAATCTTGGCAGCCTCAGAAGCAGGACATCAGCCCCACCGTTGTGGCAGTGGGCTGGATTCTGCTCACCCTCTGACGTCTGCAGGTCTGCCATGGACGGGAGAAAGAGAGGCAGCGATTTCGGCATCCGGACGTATTTTGACATGTTCCAGAAGATGGAGGACACCTTTAAGTTTTGCGTCGAGTGCAAGAAGCTCCCCGATGCCCTGCCGGACCCCAGAAGCCTCCGGCGTTGCAAGAGGTATGGTGGGGAAATGGTCTGATGGCACAGGGATGGATCCATCCCTCGCTTCCAGCCTGGTGGCTGAGGTGAAGTGAGGGATGTCTGACCCTGGTGCCCACCTCCCACGCCCAGTGCTCCACCTCATGGGGCACCCCCAAAACAGTGACACAGCCCTGAGAGGGGGTGGCAGGGAGCCGGGCTCGGTGGGCTGGATTGTGCCCCCCCCCTCCATGGCTGGGCATGCTGCCTGTCTGCCCAGGTGCCAAAATGTGTACTACTGCGGTGTGGCATGCCAGCGTGCCAACTGGCCGCTGCACAAAAAGTTCTGCAAGAAGCTGAAGCTGGTGGCTCTGGATCGGCTGGTGGAGTGGCTCATCTTCACAGGTGGGGCATGTGTCCCCCCAGGCCTGCCTGACCCCCATCCCAGGCTGCTCAGGTCCCATGGTGGGATGGAGTGTTCCTTCTCCAGCCCCACCCCCACAGCACAGGTGGGACAGGCAGCCTGGGCTGTCCACCACCACTGCACCCTCCAACCTCCTCCTGACTCCCCAGGAGACATCCCATTTCCCACGGAGACCTGGACAAAACCCGCCCGGGACGTGAAGGGCTGGGAGGACTGGTTCTCCATGCAGGAGCAGCTGGAGGAGAAGCTGGGTGCCATCGTGGCCGGGCGGTACATGACCCTGCTCTGGGCCAATGCCGGGAAGCCCCGGCCGGAGGACGCGGAGCTGCGGGAATCCATCCGGCGGCTGGTCACCGACTTCCACTCGCGGCCGCTCACCATCGGCCTGGGGCTGCGGCTGTTCGGCATCGACCCCCTCACCAGGCCCCTCACCGTGCACGTGGTGGGGGCTTCCCACGTGGAGACCCTCAACACGCGGCTGACGGACTACGACGAGCTGACACGGATGTTCCCGGGGCACCAGGGCGTGGAGATGGTGATGGTGGGGGTGGATGTGGTGGATGGACCCATCATGAGGCCACCCCTGACCACGCTGGCACCCCGGGGGAGGGTCTATCTCAGCAGCTACAAGGGGCTCTACCACGACTTCTGGGAAAGCCACGTGGAGACCAAGCTGGCCGCCCATCCTGACCTGGTGGTGGGCTTTCACCCGGGTAAGTGCCTGCACCGTGGAGGGGTTGGACCCTCACACCCCGCTGCTGGGATGGGGACATCCCCACAGGGCGCATGGAAGGGACTTCTCAGGGACTGCCCTGAGCACCATGGCAACACCTGGGGCTGAGCCAGCAGGTGGCTTGGGACATGCCCAGGGTTTTGCACCAGGGCACAATGGGCAGCTGGGGGGATCCCCTGGGACGTGGCTGCCTCATCTCCCCACCAGGCACTCTGTCCTGCCTGTGTCACCTACCTGCAGGTGAAATGGATCCTTTCCCTCAAGTCTCGGTGCTGTGGCTTAGCTCAGGACCCAGAGTTTGGGGTGCCCCACATGCTGGGGGGGAGCCAGACCCCGCCTTGCTGAGGGCTGCCAAACTCACCACATACTCTGGGGTGTCCAGCACAGAGTGGGTGCAGTTGGAGCTGGCTTTTCCTGGGGCCAGGGCGGGATGGGAAAGAGGTGGAACCTTCTTGGCTGTGTCCCCACAGGTTTTCACGCCTGCCCAGACCTGCTGGCGGGCTGGCTGCCCACCCTGCTGCTGCTGCGGGACTATCGCCTGCCCGTGCTCTTCACCGTGTACAGGTGAGCATGGCCCCGCCACCCCGGTGAGCCAGCCCAGACACCCAGTGACAGTGCCTGTCCTCTCTTCTGGCAGTGAGCAGGAGCTGAAGGCCTCCCTGCAGATCCTCGTGGAGCTCGAGACGCACATTGTGGGCTACGCCAGCAACCCCTTTGCCTCACTGCGGCCCGAGCAGGTCTACTCCAGCCCCAACAAGGCTCCCGTCTACTGCAGCTCCCACTACATCGCCCTGCTGGGAGCAGAGGCTGTGCCAGGGGCCAAGGAGCTGGAGGATGATGATGGCTGGCAGGAAGGAGAGCCCAGTGCTTCTGCTGTGGCTGGGGGCATTGCCCCAGGGCTGGGCTGATTCCTGCCTGCACTGACCACCCGACCCCCAGAGCTTTGCCGTCCCATCCAGGACCCCATCTCCCCATCCTGGGATCAGCGATCCAGACATCCCTCACTGCACACATGCCGGCCTGGGGGATGCAGCACCCCAGCACAGGCACGGCACCCTTCCACAGCACCAAATAAATCACTACCAGCAACCAGCTGCCGTGTCTCGAGCTTTATTTCCAAAAAGGCCTTTGTTTTCCTAAAGAAAACGGAGGGCTGAGCCCACCCCAGCCCCCCTCGAGCAGCCACGGCCTCTGGAGGGACAGCAAAGGGGACCCCGACTGCGGGACCAGCCGTGCACGGGGCTGTGCAGCCCCTTGGGGTCCTGTGGGGACCCCCAGCCCAGTGCCCAGCTGTCACTGTCACTGTCACCCTCACTGTGCCACCACGCTGCTGCCTACCCTGCAGGGTACTGCACCAGCCTGGCCACGGCGAGTGGGCACCAGCTGGCACCTCTCCACTGCTCGCCAGCCTCGGTGGCCCTTGCAGACACCGGGGCAGGTGGAGTCGAGGGAAGCAGCTCCTGCGGCATCGCCCGACGCTGCCGGGGACCCGCGCTGGCCTGGCGTCCCCTCCTGGTGCAGCCAGCGGGTCTGGCACGGCAGTGGTGGCACCGACCCGTGTGGGCACCCACGGTGGCTCTGGGAGGCCAGCACACCCCAGGGCTGCCAGCGCCCTGACAGCGGATGCGGGTCCCTCCCTGGGCTCTGCACCTGTCGGCGGGGCCGGGGTGGGCGGCGGAGCTGGCACAGTCCAGCACGGAGTGGCACCGCCGGCGTCACTCGGCGCCAGCGCGTTCCCGCAGCGCGGGCAGCGTCAGGGTCTCCGGCGCCGACTTCTTCCGCGGGCGAGTCTTGGGGGGAGCCAGGAACTCGGGGGCCTCGTCGCTGAGGGGGG
>VZRS01010254.1:21155-51820 GCA_013398055.1 Ifrita kowaldi | reverse complement strand
CAGGAGGAGAGGCCCACGTGTTCCCCTTCCCTTGAACCTCCTGCATCCATGGCATCCCAAAATCCAAGGAAACCTCGGCGTTTCCTAGGAGCCGCTCCCTCAATCCCAGCTGTTGATCCCATTTCTGGAGATTTTGTGTCCATCCCATTCCACCGGAATCGATGGGACCCATAAAACGTTTAATGCTTGAGAACTCCAAGGATCTGAATCCTTCAGAGGACTCCAATCGGGAAAAAGTGTGGAAACCTGCCATTAAATCCCATTTTTCCAGGGTTTGGAAGTGGGCTGGGCACAACCAGCTTTGTCAACAGCTCCATGCTGATTCCGAAATGATATCCATGGCTCAGGGCTTTTGTTCCTCCTCCTCCTCCTCCTCCCCCAAATTCCGGGAATAAAAGAGCGACGTTCGTTAATTCGGGATTAAACACAAAAGAGAGGGGGAAAAAAAATCACGGAGGCCTCCAACCTCCTGGATTTTCCATTCATCCCAAGCTATTCCAGGCTCTGTCTGCTGCTGGGCACCCTCGGAGAAAACCATTCCTGGAGGAAAATCCGATGGTTCCGTCGGCGCCGCCCCGAAAATTAACGCAGCGGCTGCTCCGGGCCGGGAGTGGCAGCGGCTCCTCCTTCCCTGTGGCAGCTCCTGGGGTAATTCCTTGCTCCTGCTGGGAGCACAAGAAAAGCTTTTGGGGTTTTTTTTTGTAGTATCCGTGGGTTTTTTCCATGAGGGGATCAGCAGCTTGTGGGGAATTGCGTTGGCAATAAATGGAAAAAAAACCCCAAAGCGCTCTCAAGTCTCGATTCCGTGTTATAGATGGAAGGAAAAAGCGTCTGGAATATAAAAATTTGGGGTTTGGATCCTTAACCTGTGGTTTGGATCCTAAAACCTGAGGTTTTGATCTCAAACTTGAGATTTGGATCCTTAACCTGAGGTTTTGCTCCTGAAATCTGAGGTTTTGATCCCAAATCTGAGGTTTGGATCCTAAACCTGAGGTTTGGATCCCAAATCTGAGGTTTGGACCCTAAACCTGAGGTTATGACCCCAAACTTGAGGTTCGCATCCTAAATCTGAGGTTGTGATCCCAAATCTGAGGTTTGGATCCTAAACCTGAGGTTTTGCTCCTGAAAATCTGAGGTTTTGATCCCAAATCTGAGGTTTGGATCCTAAAACCTGAAGTTTTGATCCTAAACTTGAAGTTTTGATCCCAAATCTGAGGTTTGGATCCTAAAACCTGAGGTTTTGATTCCAAACCTGAAGTTTTGATCCTAAACTTGAGGTTTTGATCCCAAATCTAAGCTTTTGATCCCAAAACCTGAGCTTTGATCCACTAAAAAAGGCCCCAAACCGACGTCATCACCTTCCTTGGTGGGCCTGGATTTGTTCCGGTGAGGTCCCTGATAAGAAGGGCCCCGTGGCAGGACTCGTTATCACTTCAGCTCTTAATTGATAACAACTTTTAATTACCTCAATCCACTTAATAACTCATTTCCCTAAAACGAACCAGATCGACGGCTCCGATAGCGCCAATTCCGCTCGGATTCCTGGGATTTCACCCACTTCTCCGGGCATCCCACAACCTCCCGGGGTGGGAACGTGCAGGAACGCGAGGCGCTCCTCCAATCTCCCGAAAACTCTTCCCGACATTCCCTGGACACAAAACGTGAGGAGCGATCCCGAGGGGTTTTTTTTTGCTCGGGATAAGGAGCTGAACGAGCTGTGGATGAATTCCCGCTTTTTTTTGTTTATCCAGCACAGGGATAGACGGAGCGGCTGCGGGAGCAGATCCGTCTGGAAAACGCTCCGGCGCTGGGTTTTGATCGGGATTTTGGAGCACATGGAGGGGAGGTCNCAGGAGGAGAGGCCCACGTGTTCCCCTTCCCTTGAACCTCCTGCATCCATGGCATCCCAAAATCCAAGGAAACCTCGGCGTTTCCTAGGAGCCGCTCCCTCAATCCCAGCTGTTGATCCCATTTCTGGAGATTTTGTGTCCATCCCATTCCACCGGAATCGATGGGACCCATAAAACGTTTAATGCTTGAGAACTCCAAGGATCTGAATCCTTCAGAGGACTCCAATCGGGAAAAAGTGTGGAAACCTGCCATTAAATCCCATTTTTCCAGGGTTTGGAAGTGGGCTGGGCACAACCAGCTTTGTCAACAGCTCCATGCTGATTCCGAAATGATATCCATGGCTCAGGGCTTTTGTTCCTCCTCCTCCTCCTCCTCCCCCAAATTCCGGGAATAAAAGAGCGACGTTCGTTAATTCGGGATTAAACACAAAAGAGAGGGGGAAAAAAAATCACGGAGGCCTCCAACCTCCTGGATTTTCCATTCATCCCAAGCTATTCCAGGCTCTGTCTGCTGCTGGGCACCCTCGGAGAAAACCATTCCTGGAGGAAAATCCGATGGTTCCGTCGGCGCCGCCCCGAAAATTAACGCAGCGGCTGCTCCGGGCCGGGAGTGGCAGCGGCTCCTCCTTCCCTGTGGCAGCTCCTGGGGTAATTCCTTGCTCCTGCTGGGAGCACAAGAAAAGCTTTTGGGGTTTTTTTTTGTAGTATCCGTGGGTTTTTTCCATGAGGGGATCAGCAGCTTGTGGGGAATTGCGTTGGCAATAAATGGAAAAAAAACCCCAAAGCGCTCTCAAGTCTCGATTCCGTGTTATAGATGGAAGGAAAAAGCGTCTGGAATATAAAAATTTGGGGTTTGGATCCTTAACCTGTGGTTTGGATCCTAAAACCTGAGGTTTTGATCTCAAACTTGAGATTTGGATCCTTAACCTGAGGTTTTGCTCCTGAAATCTGAGGTTTTGATCCCAAATCTGAGGTTTGGATCCTAAACCTGAGGTTTGGATCCCAAATCTGAGGTTTGGACCCTAAACCTGAGGTTATGACCCCAAACTTGAGGTTCGCATCCTAAATCTGAGGTTGTGATCCCAAATCTGAGGTTTGGATCCTAAACCTGAGGTTTTGCTCCTGAAAATCTGAGGTTTTGATCCCAAATCTGAGGTTTGGATCCTAAAACCTGAAGTTTTGATCCTAAACTTGAAGTTTTGATCCAAAATCTGAGGTTTGGATCCTAAAACCTGAGGTTTTGATTCCAAACCTGAAGTTTTGATCCTAAACTTGAGGTTTTGATCCCAAATCTAAGCTTTTGATCCCAAAACCTGAGCTTTGATCCACTAAAAAAGGCCCCAAACCGACGTCATCACCTTCCTTGGTGGGCCTGGATTTGTTCCGGTGAGGTCCCTGATAAGAAGGGCCCCGTGGCAGGACTCGTTATCACTTCAGCTCTTAATTGATAACAACTTTTAATTACCTCAATCCACTTAATAACTCATTTCCCTAAAACGAACCAGATCGACGGCTCCGATAGCGCCAATTCCGCTCGGATTCCTGGGATTTCACCCACTTCTCCGGGCATCCCACAACCTCCCGGGGTGGGAACGTGCAGGAACGCGAGGCGCTCCTCCAATCTCCCGAAAACTCTTCCCGACATTCCCTGGACACAAAACGTGAGGAGCGATCCCGAGGGGTTTTTTTTTGCTCGGGATAAGGAGCTGAACGAGCTGTGGATGAATTCCCGCTTTTTTTTGTTTATCCAGCACAGGGATAGACGGAGCGGCTGCGGGAGCAGATCCGTCTGGAAAACGCTCCGGCGCTGGGTTTTGATCGGGATTTTGGAGCACATGGAGGGGAGGTCGGCCAGCTCCCCCTCCCTCCACCCGACAGACGCCTTGGGCGGCTGCCAGAGCTTCCATTCCGGCTTTTCCCGAGTCATTCCCAAGCTCTTGTGCACCTCCCTTCCTGGTTTTCCTCAGGTTGCATCCCAAGGGATGCCTGTCCGAGATAAAAATCATCAATCCACGTTAAATTCCCAAATTTTATCGGGATGATCCCAAATCCTAACAGTGAGGGCTGTGCCATGCAGGCGAGCCTGGAATTCCCACCTGGAAACTGGACCGAAAAGGACTTTAGAAGTTCCTAAATGGATCCTGCAGCATCCCGAGGTGATTTTTTTTGGATACAAGACATGGAATTAAGGACGGTAAGCAAGAAAAAACCCTGGAGAAGTAAGGAAATAGGAAAAAAGAAGGAATGTGAGATGAAGACATGGTGGAGAAGGGAATGGGGCTGGAATCTTCATTTCCTAAGGATCTTTCCAGCAAAAGTCCGGAATTTTAACGCTCCGAGTCACAGATTTCCCCCTCAGCTGAAAATAATTCCCTATATCCCTGCGGCACCTTTCCCTACAGGATTTTTCCAGGCTCTGGCAAAGGATTCCTAGGAAGTGCACATCCCTTCCCTGCTTTCCCCACATTCCATGGATACTTTCCTGAATTTTTTCAGCCAGGACCATCCTTTTTTTTTTGGAATATTTGTCCCAGCCCAAAAACCCAAATCTGCAGCCAGGAGGCGAAGTTCGTGGAGTCATGGAATGGTTTGGGTTGGGAAGACCTTGGGAGAGGATCCAATCCCACACTTTTCCATGGGCAGGGACACCTCCCACTATCCCAGGCTGCTCCAAGCCCCATCCAACCTGGCCTTGGATATTTCCAGGGATGAGGCAGCCACAGATTCTCTGGGAATCCCATTCCAGCCCCTCACCACCCTCCCAGGGAAGAATTCCTTCCCAATATCCCACCCAAATCTCCCCTTTCCCAGTGGGAAGCCATTCCCTGTGTCCTGTCCCTCCAGCCCTTATCCCAAATCCCTCTCCAGCTTTCCTGGCGGCCCTCAAGGGAACAATTCCCAAATCCCTTGGATCATGGGAACTCTCATCCCTGGTAAACTTCCAGCTCTCCCAGCGCTGTTTAATCCCTAATTTTCGACAGCTTCATTAGGCAACCACATGCAAATCCCTTCCCTTTTTCCTCTCGTTCCCTCTGCTTTCTGCGGTTCAGCATTCCAGGAAAAAAACTGGGAATGTGCCGAAGACCTGAGCGTGGAAAGCCTGGCGCTTCCGTG
Organism: Ifrita kowaldi; assembly: GCA_013398055.1. Taxonomy (NCBI): domain Eukaryota; kingdom Metazoa; phylum Chordata; class Aves; order Passeriformes; family Cinclosomatidae; genus Ifrita; species Ifrita kowaldi. The sequence continues at coordinate 46,856 of VZRS01010254.1, read as the reverse complement.
TCAAGCCCAGGCATGGAATAAATCCTCCCAAATTAATTCCAAGTGCCCAGGGAGCGACACTCCAGGCACCTGTGCAACTCCAGGGCGTGTTCGGAATTAATTAGCATAAATCCTGGATATTCATTCCTTGAGTCAGGCGGGGAAATACTTGGAAAGCACAGGAAAGGGCAGGGGGGGTGCTCCTGATCCCATTTTATCCAATCCCGTTTCTCCTGTGCCTGCAACAGGGATGGAAAATGTTTTCCAGCGGGAAAGGCGGGGAATTCTGCCCCTCTGCCATGCTCATTCCCACCTGGAATTCTGCATCCAGCTCTGGGGTCCAACAGCAGAAGGATGTGGAGCTGCTGGAGCAGATCCAGAGGAGGCCACGGAGATGCTCCAAGGGCTGGACCTGCCAGGCTGGGAGAGCTGGGAATGTCCAGCCTGGAGAAGAGAAGGATCCAGGGAGACCCCTCAGAGCCCCTTCCAGTGCCTAAAGGGGCTCCAGGAGAGCTGGAGAGGGACTTGGGCCAAGGGATGGAGGGACAGGACACAGGGAATGGCTTCCCAGTGGAAAAATGGAAATTCAGGTGGGATACGGGGAAGAAATTCTTCCCTGGGAGGGTGGTGAGGGGCTGGGATGGAATTCCCAGAGAATCCGTGGCTGCCCCTGCATCCCTGGAAGTGTCCAAGGCCAGGCTGAGCAGGACTTGGAGCCCAGATCTAAAGGAAGGTTGGGTCAAGGGGATCATTTATTCCCGGGATCCCAAAGCTGGAACCAGAGGTGGGCAAGGAAGCAGCTACAGGGAGAACCCACGGAATCCTCGGTGCAACTTCCAGGAACCAACTCCTGGGTTCTTCTGCCTCCTCATTAATGGGATTATGTTCGTTAGTGCCACACTAATGACCTCAAAACAGAGCTATTAAGGGATCCCAACGTGTCTTGAGGCTGCCCAACAGCTCTTCCCATTCCCACGTATTCCCGGAAAATTTAATTGTGGCTGGACACGGCCCTGCTCCAGAGGACCCTGAGGGGTGGACGAGACGACCTCCAGTGGTCCCTTCCAACCTCACCAACTCTGGATTCCATGGGATTCCGTGTTTTCCACCGATTTCTAAAGCCCTGGAGGCTCCCAGGGCACTTTTCCCACTGGAATGCAAAGCCAAGCCATTCCCAAACACTTCCGATAATCCCCCGGCTTTGCCACATCCCTTGGGATGCATCCAACCTCCTCTGCCCAGCCTAAACCTGGATTAGCTTGGAGATCAGCTGGAATTTCCTCACAGAAAGCGGGATTAGACCTTGGAATGGGAATCACCATCCCTGGAGGGGTTTAAGGAAAGACTGGAGGTGGAAATCGGTGCCGTGGTGGGGTTGGGTCGCAGGTTGGACTCGATGATCCCGGAGGTCTTTTCCAACCTCTGCAATTCCGTAAATAAACTCATTCCAAGTGGAGCTGAGGCTCCGACTGCCATCAAGGAGATGTCGGAGCAAAATTTGGATCCAGGACGGGAAGCAGGAAGCAGAGGGAGGACACGGTGGTGACACCAGGGACATCTCCTGCCCCCTGGCCCCCTTCCATGGCTCCCCACCGGCCCCGTGGACGGTGCAGGAGGAAAAACTGGGATAACCAGATCCCTGAGGAAAATAGGGAGCAGCTGCCAGGGAAATGAGTATTTCCTAGAAAAAAAAAAAATCCCAAAAAGGGGGATCTCAGGTGCCACGAGCGACAAACTCATCTCTAATTCCGACCTTTCGGAGAGCGTAGGATTTGGGAATTCCCTGGCTTGGCTTTAAGGCAAAAATAGAAATATCTGGAGCTTTTCTTAAGAAAGGATTTCTTCCCTTTTACAAGTTGCTAATGGAAAACTCGGGAAAAGATGGGAATTCCATTCCCAGTCCCTCCCAGGGAGGGATTCCTTCCCAATATCCCATCCATCCCTGCCCTCTGACACTGGGAAGCCATTCCCTGTGTCCTGTCCCTCCATCCCTTGTCCCAAGTCCCTCTCCAGCTCTCCTGGAGCCCCTTTAGGCACTGGAAGGGGCTCTGAGATCTCCCTGGATCCTTCCCTTCTCCAGGCTGGACATTCCCACCTCTCCCAGCCTGTTTTCCTTTCATTTATTAATATTTTCCTACCATTTTTTTCCCAAAAAACCCCAAGTTGCCAGGACAATCACCTGGATCTTTCTGTTCTCCCTTTCATTGGCCTAAAAATCAGCTTTTATTCAGATTTTCCCGTTTCTTTAATTTCCAAGTCTCTCCAAAAAAATGATGGTCTGAAGGGCGTTTCCTACAGTTACCCCATTCCCATAAAACCTTGGATCTTTTGAGGTCCCAACCTGGCCCAGTCTATGATTTATTTGCTGTAAGTTTTCCGATTTTTAGAAAAAATTCCCCGAAAGTTGACCCTCTGCAATTGTTTTCCAAGCAACACCAGGTGAAATTCCATCAGAAGGAGGCCGAGCTCGCTCTGGCATTTTCAGCATTCCCACAAATCCATCCCCCACACCGAATAAAATCCCTGCAGGATTCCCAGGGATTGGCCTTCAGATATCCCAAGGATAATGATGTGCCTTGGAGATGTGCCATGGGTAGAGTTGGAGTCTTCCAATCCCACCTAAGGCCACGCTCGAGAAGATAAAAGGATTTTAGGGTTGGACTTGATCATCTTAAAGATCTTTTCCTGATGATCCCAAAGATCTGTTCCCACTCCAGTGATTCCGCAGACGGATGGAGCCGCCCTCGTTTCGGCATTTCACAAAATCATGGAACGGTTTGGGTGGGAAGGCACCTCCAAGATCATCCCATTCCCACTCCCTGCCATGGGCAGGGACACCTCCCACAATCCCAGGTCGCTGCAAGCCCCGTCCTACCTGGACTTGGACACTTCCAGGGATGGGGCAGCCCCAGCTTCTCTGGGAATTCCATTCCAGCCCCTCACCACCCTCTCAGGGAAGAATTCCTTCCCGATATCCCACCCAAATCTCCCCATTCCCAGCGGGAAACCATTCCCTGTGTCCTGTCCGTCCATCCATTGCCCAAAGTCCCTCTCCAGCTCTCCCTGCTACGAATCCTCCCAAATTTGCCGTTCCAATGAAAGCAACAACCACAATTCCTGGGGTAACCATGGATTTAAATTCCTTTGGCAAACACAGCTCCCACAGAAAGTCGCACCCAGCTCCCGAAATTGGATTTGTTTGGTTTTTTCCCTTTGTTTATTTGTTTTTAAAGGAGGAGGATGGGGGACACCCTTCCCTTCCCTTCCCAACTCTCCCTACTCCTCGCTGTCTCCCAGGCTTGGCTCATCCGGCAGCTCCTGAACTCCCACCGGGAATTCGGGGCGGAGGCAGCATTTTTCTGGCTCCTCAACCTCCCCCGTGGGGGCTAATTAATATTCCTTAAGCACCACACCCCTAATTACAATAGACAAAAAGTGCTTTGGTCTCCCAAGTTCTCGACTCCGGATTTTCCCGGTGAATTTACATCCCGCGGAACACCCATTAACTCCGTGTTTTTAATTACAGCATCAAAACCCTCTTGATTAGAGCACAAAAAAGCCGTCGACTCTCAAATTAAGAGCACAAAAAAAAAAAACCTCCCAGCTCATTCCCCTGGTCCCAGCTCACCAGGAAAACATTCCCTATCCCAAGAAAAGGATTCCAGATGGTGACACATGGAAGAGCTCAGAGACGGGATGAGAGCTCCCCTCATTAGAATAAATTAGGATAGAGCAGATTTAGCAATAAAAAGACCTGGGGCAGCTCTGGGTGTCGGAATTTTGTAGCCTTTTCCAGAGGATCCCGTCGCCTCCGGGATAATTCCGTATGGACTGTGGCACTTGACCGCATCCGCCGGGATGGGAACAGAGCCTTCAGTGTTTCTCCGAGCCCTTTTCCATCCTCACTTGCTGTGACTGCATGGAAAAGGGCTTGGATAAAGGGCAAGGCTGTTCCCCTGCCAGGGAGTGTTTGTTCCCAATAACCCTTAACCATTCCCGAAATCCGCCCGTGCCGTCAATCCTGGGTGTATTTGGGAGTTGACCACGTGAGCGCGAGCGTTTAATGGGAAGCATTAAATGTGAAGGAATATTTGACATTCTCCCGCCTCACTTACAGCACAAATTCCCCCGAACCGTGATCCTAATCAACACACCGGGAAAAAAACCCCATGGAAAATGGATAATCAGCATCAAAAACTGATAATCAGCAGGAAAATTGTGCTCGGCAGGAATTTCAGGATGGCGGCGAAGCTCGGTCCAGGAACCCGGCAGCCCCCGCTGTCCAAACTGCTGACAGGGCTCCATCCGCCCAGGAAAAGGGACTCTGGATGTCCTCTCCTTCCGACATTCCCGCTCTCCCTGAGGCCGTTCCCAGCTTCAAAGAGGGAAGTCTGGGAATTACAGCCTCACACACCAGCAGGGTGGCACCGAGGAGCTTTTGGGGCAGCACAAAGCCAGGGAAGACAGGTTTGAGTGGGATATTAGAGAGGAAATTCATCCCTGGGAGAGTGGGGAGGCCCTGGGATGGAATTCCCAGAAAAGTTGCGGCCGCCCCATCCCTGGAAGTGTCCAAGGCCAGGCTGGACAGGGCTTGGAGCAAGGTGGGATTGTGGAAGGCTGGAAGTGGCAGGGGGGTAGAATTTCATGAGCTTTAAACCCCCTTCCAGCCCAAACCACTCAACAATTCCACGATTCCACCTTTTATCATCCAAGTTTTCTCCTCCCGAAGCGTCACCGAGCCCAGGGAAGAGGGAGAAAACCCCATCCACCAAACACAGCCACGCCAAACCCCTTCCCGGTGCCGCCGAGCCCGACGCCCACCTCCTTCCACGGAGAGATCCCATCATTCCTTCATCTGCCATCTCACACCATCCCTCCGGGGCTCCTCGGGACACTCCGGGGCCACCTTCTCCTCCCTCTCCGTTGACGTCTCATCCACCCGAAGGGTCTAATTTGGGGGTGATTCCCAAATCCGAGAGCGAGTCTCCGCACGCCCTTCCCGAGGAGACGGAGTCTCCAGAGGGCCTGGCAGAGAGCCCTCCCCTCCGGAGCCGTGTGGGTGACGGCGCTGCCCTCCCCGATCCAGCCTCCCCCGGGATTTTGCAACAGAAAGGAACCACAGAGGAGTTTTTTGCCGGAGCCAGACGGCTCTTTCCGAAGAGCTGAATTATTTGGGAGATGGGAAACGAGGGGTTGTTTTTTTGGTGGTGTTGTTACTTGGGGTTTCTCTTTTTATTCCTTCTTTTTTTTTTTCACGGAAAGTTTCCCATCTTCCCACTTCAAGGCTGCTCCGAGAACCTGAACAGGGTCATTATAACCAGGAGGGGACCCCGTGAGTCTTTCCCGTACACAGAGCCCTAATCCCGATGTTTAAGACCAGCTTGGCCTCAGATCCGCCTCTTTTTCGGGGAAAAAAATAAAAGAAAAAAAAAAAGGGAAGTCTGACCTCGCTGCACTTTAGTTCTGAACTCACAGCTGCAGCAGATGGCTCAGGAAGGAGACGGAGAAAAGGCTCCAAAATTAAAAAATATTGGGCAAAAAAGACCTGATACGAGCAGAGGTTCCCCTGTCAAGCCACAAGGTGAACTCCACACCAGGAAAAAATCCCATTTTTCCCAGGAAAAGGCAGTTTGGAGAAGACCTGGAAAGCCTCGGAGCCGTGGAGAAATCAAGATCAGATCTGGGATTTGGATCCTACATATTTAATAGCTCAGGCAAGGAGTCCAGAAGTGACACCGTGTAATCCATTTTTAATGCTCCATATTCTTCTTCCCGATGTTGCTTTCAGCCTAAAAAATTTTTGGAGCCGCAATTTATCCGGAGCGGTTGAATATGAAAATAAAACTACGGCAGGGGAGGGATTGGGAGTTTAAGGATTCTCTCAGCTGGAAGGAGGCGTGGCATAAATGAATTATTTCCTGAAAGAGGCTCTTTTATTCCTTCAAGGCAGAGAAATTCCAGGGAGTCGATACCGGCCGGGATTAGACACAAGATTTATGGATTTAGACTAAAAAAAGGGAAGATTCCGAGGAGGTGGAAGGAAAATGTGGTTCATGATGGGGGTGGTGAGGAGCTGGAATGGAATTCCCAGAGAATCTGTGGCTTCCCCATCCCTGGAAGTGTCCAAGGCCAGGTTGGACAGGGATTGGAGCAACCTGGGATAGGGGAAGGTGTCCCTGCCCATGGCAGGGGTGGAACTGGATGGGCTTTAAGGTCCCCTTCCCACCCAAACCATTCCATGATTATCCGTGCACAATTCCCGAGGGTACTCCCGGAAAGAGCAGTTTATTCCTCAGGTCTCCTGAGCCTGAAGTTTGGTCATAGAACCATGGAATGGTTTGGGTGGGAAGGGGACCTTAAAGCCCATCCAGTTCAAGATCCTCTTGTTCCCAAGGGCAGGGACACCTTCCCCTATCCCAGGCTGCTCCAAGCTCCATCCAACCTGGCCTTGGACACTTCCAGGGATGGGACAGCCACAGATTCTCTGGGAATTCCATTCCAGCCCCTCCCCACCCTCCCAGGGAAGAATTCCTTCCCAATATCCCATCTATCCCTGCCCTCTGGCACTGGGAAGCCATTCCCTGTGTCCTGTCCCTCCATCCCTTGGCCCAAGGCCCTCTCCAGCTCTCCTGGAGCCCCTTTAGGTCCTGGAAGGGGCTCTGAGGTCTCCCTGGATCCTTCCCTTCTCCAGGCTGGACATTCCCAACCTCTTTTGACAGAGGTGGTGACACCACACCGATAATCCATATCCTGTTGATCCCATGTCCAGACATTCCTTCCTTGCTGTAATTCCCACTGGGATCCATCAAGAAAAAAACCCCAATCCAACAGAGGCAGCTCAGACATTCCAGCTTTTCCTCCGGGAAAAGCTTCCGGTGGCGTTTTCCACGGCTTAAAATGACCAGAGGAATCTTTGTCCCATTTTTTTGCCGGCCCAGTTCCCCACTCTTTCCTTCTTTCTGGCCATGTCCCTGATCCTGCAGCTTTTCCCCCATGGAAAACCCAGGAATGCGTCACTTATTTTCCCAGATTTCGCCAATATTTATTTTAATCCGGCCCTGATTAAGCCAAATGGTTTTAATTATCCCTCAAATTCCAGTCTTGGAGCAACACTTGCAACCACTTTTGTGCTTCCAGTTGCCTTCGACTCATCAAAAAAGCTTGGAAAAAGTCACTCCGAATAATGTCTCCGCTTCCCAAACCGTCCACCTGGGAAAAGCCTGACCTACTTGGCAGGAACGTGGAGAGCCTGCGCTCTTCTCTTTATTTTTTTCTTTTTTTCCTTTTTATTTCTTTGCAATGATTTAAGAGAATCCAAACGGGAGGCGCTGGAGAGGCGGGAATTCCACAAAGTCATTAGGAGACCACCAGAGGGTTTGGAAGCCACTTATCTGCATTTTTCCCTGTAATCCAAATTCCCTCCATCGATCTGCCAAAAAAAAAGGAACTTTACGCTGGGTTTTGACACTTCCCAAACTGAGGTTTGGGGATGAGGAGAGGAATCCTGAGGAAAGGGCAACCAGCAGGAAAATCAGGATGGATATTTATGAGGAAACATAAAAAAATAGATTGGGGGGAAAAAAATGAAAAAGGAGAGGTCTAAAAGGAAAGGGGAAGAAAAAATACCTGGAATCTGCTCTTTTTTGGTCCTTCCTGTAACACTGAGAAGAAGGAGGAGGAAAAAGATTAGGATAGGATTGGGTGGAATGGAATGGGATTCCTTCTCATCCCAGAGAAGGGAAGGATCCAGGGAAACCTTAGAGCTCTTTCCAGTGCCTAAAGGGGATCCAAAAGAGCTGGAGAGGGACTTGGGATGATGGATGGAGGGACAGGACACTGGGAATGGCTTCCCACTGCCAGAGGGAAGGGTTAGGTGGGATATTGGGAAGGAATTCTTGGCTGGGAGGGTGGTGAGGGGCTGGAATGGAATTCCCAGAGAAGCTGTGGCTGCCCCATCCCTGCAAGTGTCCAAGGCCAGTTTGGAGCACCCTGGGATCGTGGAAGGTGTCTCTGCCCATGGAATGGGGTTGGAATTCCATGATCTTGAAGGTCCCTTCCAACCCAAACCATTCCACCATCCTACCACATCCCTCTCCTTACCCCCATGGAAGTGGAGAGGAGGTAATGAAATCACCTCATCCCAGATATCCATAAAAACGAGATGAGGGCCAGTCATGAATCCCATAAAACTCTAACGCCGAGCCACAGCTTTGGGCATGCAAATAGGTCATGAAAATGATGCAGCACCTCGTAATTCCCAGTGGGAAGGGAGGGGGTGGCTGGGATGAACAGGAATCTGCTCTTTTCCCGGGAGAATTTGGCTTCTTGCACTCAAATCCCTCCTGAGAAGCCGAATTCCTCCAGGAAACTCATCTTGAGAGCAACAAATGGGGAGAGATTTGGATCCTGTGGATGGAGAGCCGCAATAAAAGGCCAGGAAATTGCCAAGTGCTGATCCTGCTTCTCCCAGAGCGTGGAATCTTTTCGGTGTCTTGAGCTTCCGGGGGGGTGAAGGACGGTCCTTCAAGATGAATAACTCGAAATAACGGCACAGAACGCAGCAAATTTAGCAGGTTTTTGTCAGACTCCAAGTCAGCTGTCGGCAGCTAATTACAGGGATGTCAGGGAATTCGGGATTTGTCAGCTGGATTGAAGATGGGAGAACGTTGCTTGGAAAATGTCTCGATTAAACTCCACAAAAATCCTGCAAAAATCCCACAAAAATCCCACAAAAAGAAGAGGAACTTTGTGGGGTTTTGGGGGTTCCGGCCCAGGGTTTTTGTTGTGGCCTTGGACACTTCTGGGGATGGGGAAGCCAAAGGTTCTCTGGGAATTCCGTTCTAGTGGAATTCCCACTCTCCCAGGGAAGAATTCCTTCCCAATATCCCATCCATCCCTGCCCTCCGGTAGTGGGAAGCCATTCCCTATGTCCTGCTGATCCAAGGGAAATGGGGTAAAAATTGGAATTTAGGAGGGATTCGTGTTTGGGTGGGGGTGGGGAAAGAGCAAAAACGTNTGGACCCCAGAGCTGGATGGAGAATTCCAGGTGGGATCTCACCTGAATGGGACAGACGGGGCAGAAATTTCCCCTCTCCTGATCACGCCGTGCGATCCAAACATTTTACTGGAGGACAGCAGAGACCACCTGGACCTTCACCTACCCAGGACTGGATCAAACTCTGGGAATCTCAAAGCTTGGAATTGCAGAAGCAACGCGAGACCAGGAACGGCGACAAATCAAAGCCTGGGGTTTAATTTCCACCAACACCCAACGCCTCAAAGTTCAGGGTCACGGTGTCAACCCACTTAAGCGTGGCCTAAAATAGTTAAGCAAGAGCTGAGTCTGCACCTGAATCCTCCTGACCTTCATCCCATCCCATTAATTTCATCCCGTCCCATCCCATCCATTAATTTAGATCGCTCCGAGCGTTTCGTACTTGATTGCCAGGGAAGATAATTTGCTGTGCAAGCCCTGCTATCAAATCCCAGGCTCTGAGCACGGATTTGGGGCAGAGGGACGCCAAACTCCCCAGGGATGGCCACTCCCAGCGAGGAATGTGCAGTTTCTTCCCAGAGGAGCCCACCAGAAATCATGGATGAAAAGGAAAAACAACAAAACCAGGAAAAAAACAGATGAATTTTTTGACGTGAGAGACGCAGAGGATGTGGAGATTCCTCCACTTGGCCAATCTCAACTGGTGGAACGAGTTTTGCCAGTCCAACTCAGACTTGGTGGATCAAGGAAAGGGTTGGAATTGCTTCCAAAACATTTCTGTAATCATCTTAATGAAGGCAATAAAAATTCTATTCATAGATCCAATATATTTTTTGGAGACGAGGGTTTTTCCTCAAAAGCCTGGAAATATTTTCTAGCAACCGAGCCTGGGAGTTTTCCTGATAAATCCATCCGGTCACTAAATGGGACCTAAGAGAGCTGGAGAGGGACTTTGGAAAAGTGACAGGACAATGGGAATGGCTTCCTACTGCGAGAGGGCAGGGATAGGTGGGATATTGGGAAGGAATTCTTCCCTGGGAGGGTGGTGGATGCCTAAATCCACACCCCTGAAAGGGATTTTGTTCCGGAACCAGTTCATGTCCTATTGGAACCCAACCACTAAAAAAATAAAATTCCATAATATTTACAGAGCAGAACTGGAATCGGGAGAGGTCAGAAAGTGCTCGGCCACCCAAGGGGAGAGAGGATTTTATTCCTTTCCATGACGTACTTCAGGCCCTGGTGGCTGCGGAGCATCATTCCCTGCGGAAGTTCCGAGGGAAAACTGCATCCGCGGCCGACATCGCCCCTGAGGAAAACGAGCTTTTATGAGCACCCGCAACGGCGTCAGCGAGTGGATCTCGAGTTTTTCATTATGCAAAAAATGCATCATTCCCTGATTCCACAGGGGTTGTGCTCTCCATGGCGGAGTTTTATCTGTTTCCATAGTTTAATCTCCAGTTTAGCATCAGGAATTAAGCGCATCCTGCGGGATAAGCGGGAAGAAGTGGAAGGATAAAGAGTTGGAAGAAATCAGGTTTTAGAGGAACCCAGAGAAGCTGTGGCTGCCCCATCCCTGGAAATGTCCAAGGCCAGCTTGGATGGGGGCTTGGAGCAACCTGGGATGGTGGAAGGTGTCCCTGCCCATGGAAGAGGAGTGGGATGAGATGGTCTGGAAGATCCCTTTCCAACCCAAACCATTCCATGACATCCGTGACTTTCCCTACAATTATTATTAGACATACAGGCACCTTCTCCGTACAGTGTTGTGGATACATCCATGGCTTTTCCCCCCTGGATTTCTACATCCTAAGGAAGCCTCGGCTTCCTTGGATAATTTAAAGAGGGAAAAACCAGCGCCAGCCACGCTCCTGGCCCACTTCCCACACAGTTTTGTTTCCCAGGATTATTTAACAGCATCTCCTATAGAAAAACTACAAACATCAAATTTAGAGCTGAGACAATTCCCCTCCCAATTAAAAAATCCAGGAAGCAGCTCAGACCCTCAGCCAGACAAGAAAGCAGGAGATTTCCCAAAGACAGGACTTTTCTTGGCCAAACTGGGGGCTCTTGGCTTCAAAGAGAGAGGTTGGCAACTGGAAAAGCAGGAAAATCTCCTTAATGACCCTTCCCACCACAAGCTGTGGCGTCCCCTGGGTCCTGATGCTATCAGGGCTTCAAATATCCACAGGAGGGTTGTGCTGCCCTGGTTTAATTCCCTGGCTTTGGTCTGGCTGGGCAATTACAGGAATTTTGCAAACACTTAATCCTTAAATGAACTCGACTCCGGGTTTAGCTTCCCGCAGAGCCCGGCGGGCGCCTCTCAAAGAGGCGATCCATGGAGGAGCCGGTTGGATCCCATCGTGCCGGGATGGAGCCAAGACCTCAAGGAAAAATAAACAACCTGATGCCACCGAGCCTCCGCCTGCTCCCTGCAATCGAAAGGCCGGGAAAGTGAATGGAAGCATTGGGGTGAAACCTCACCCCCCGTGCAGGAGGTGATTATCCAAAGCTGCCAGACATGATGCAGGTCCTGCTTCCAGCTTCCCAGAGAGGCAGGATGGGATAAAACTGCCCCATTTTGAAGGGGTTCAGGAGTTACGAGGACACCAACACNATAAGAATCATTGTGCCAGACAGGATCCAGGTCCTGCATCCCAGAGAGGCAGGAAAGGATAAAACAGCCCCATTTTGAAGGGGCTCAGAAATTCCGAGGACACAAACACGGCCACTTCCGCTAGGCCGCGGCCTTGTTTGGATGTGATAAATCTCTCAAAAGAAAGAAAAACCCGGCTTTGGCTCGGAACTAATCTGCTTTGATAAGAATCATTGTGCCAGACATGGTCCAGGTCCTGCATCCCAGAGAGGCAGGGAGGGATAAAACAGCCCCATTTTGAAGGGGCTCAGGAGTTCCGAGGACACAAACACGGCCACTTCCGCTAGGCCGCGGCCTTGTTTGGATGTGATAAATCTCTCAAAAGAAAGAAAAACCCGGCTTTGGCTCGGAACTAATCTGCTTTGATAAGAATCAGCGTGGGAACTGGAAGCTCCAGTAACAACCAGTCAAAGTCTATTTATACAAGACATCCCTGCCAGGGATCCATAGGAGAACTGACACCGGGAAGTCTGCAGGGGGAAAAATCTCCATCAACGCACTCGTTTCAGCAAATGAGGATCTGGGAAAAAGCAGTTTTAGCAGCTTCACGGAGCTCTGTCTAGAAACTGTTGTCTCCCTGGGTGTTTTCATCATGGAATTATGGATTTTGGATTGTAACAATCGTGATGATGAGGCCAACATCCGAATATTTGGAAATGGGATGAGTTTTGCAGCCAAATCCAAGTTTCGCTCTGGGCGTCCATCCAAGGCTTTACCACGAGCTTGGGTGAACTCCAGGTGTTTTTTCATTTCCACACCTGTACGGCCATGGAATCCACCCCTCCATCTCCCTTTAGTATGGAATTCTGACTGATAAGGCCTTTCCAATTAAAAGAACATGAATTAGAATCACGGAATGGTTTGGGTTGGAAGGGCCGTTAAGGACCATCTAATTCCAACCCCTATCCATGGGCAGGGACATCTTCCACTAGAAGGAGAAATCAGCAGGAGCTGAAAGTCCTGGAGGAGACAGAAAACCAGGAAGACGGAGCGTGAGCATTTTAAACTCCATTGATTCGGCACAGGTTTGGAGGCTGACCATTAAAAAGGGAAAGACCTTCATTCCCAGGAAATGCGGTTTTCCTGCTGTCCTACACACCATTCCAGAGCTTTTCAAAAGGGGAGAAGCCACCCTGTAACTCCATCCAGTTGGACCACCCATGGGAATCTCTCCAAGAGTCTCAACTTCGGCTCTGGAGAGCAGCGTTGATCCTCACACGAATCCCTTTGCTCCATAATTTCTTCCTTCAGGTAGATTTAGAGGGAAGAACCCCACACAACAAAATAACTACAACTAATTAATAATTTTATTTCGTTTATCCCCAAATTTTTGACCCTTTTTATCCAAATCACAAGTTCCTCAGAGCAACTCCTCTACGACATCCCAGGTGCGAGCGCTGAGCTCCGTACCCGGAATTCCGCATCCAGCTAACCCCAACTTCCTTCCACTGCAGCTCTTTGAATGGTTATGAATAATAATCTGGATAATTCCCGAGGCAGACAATGATATTCCAGCTTCACCACCCGCAGCTCCGAGACGCATTTCATTAGGAGCTCACGACATCACCTGCCTTTGAGCCGATTATTTTATCGTCGGCATCGGAGTCGTTTTCCCGCTTGGAGCTGAGCACGCGTCAGAAAAATACTCGGATGGGTTTTGAAGGGATAATTTTTTGCCCTTTTAGAAGTGAATCACCTCAAATTAAGATACTGAACAAGATAAGGCTGAGTCACTCACTGGAGCCAGGCTGGGAGAGCTGGGAATGTCCAGCCTGGAGAAGGGAAGGCTCCAGGGAGAGCTCAGAGCCCCTTCCAGTGCCTAAAGGGGCTCCAGGAGAGCTGGAGAGGGACTTGGGACAAGGGATGGAGTGACAGGACACAGGGAATGGCTTCCCACTGCCAGAGGGCAGCGATGGATGGGATCTTGGGAAGGAATTCCTCCCTAGGAGGGTGGTGAGGGGCTGGAATGGAATTCCCAGAGAATCTGTGGCTGCCCCATCCTGGAAGTGTCCAAGGCCAGGCTGGATGGAGCTTGGAGCAACCTGGGATAGGGGAAGGTGTCCCTGCCCATGGCAGGGGGTTGGAGTGGGATTACCTTGAAGGTCCCTTCCCACCAAACCACTCCCACGATTCCACATTAATTCCAAAGTTGATGTGGCACAACCCCAGCCATTGTTTCCTAACAACTTTGGAATTTTTTGTCCCAGAAAACAGCCCCAAAAAATCACCTTTGATGACACAGGAAAACACCGGGGTCGGCTCTCAAAAAAACATCCGACTTCCATCTGAATTTTAGGCATTTTTGACACGATCTCTCCGCTGTCAGAAATCAATTCCAGCTCCTAATGATTCATCTCGCTCTCCCGTAGCGACTGCTTCGATGGTTTGTTACTCCCTAAAATCCTCCACGCTTTTCCTTCCGCGACGCCGCAACTTTCTGATCAACAAACTCATCAGAGGCCGCCGTCACATGCTTTAGAAGTGCCCTCAGGTCTAAAATAAGAATTTTATCTTCAAAACCAAGGATATATTGATATTCCGAGATAATTTCAGGAGGCTCCAGTATCAGCCAGGTGATAAAAACAAAAAAGTCCTTCAGATTCCTGCTCTGCACTGAGGTTTGGAAACTTCAAATCCTGTTTCGGGTGTATTTTGTGAGCCTGAAATTCCACCAAAAAAAATCACATATTTGGGTCTAAATCATATCTGTTATTCTTTAGGCCACTCACATCACCATCCCAAGTTTCCCCCCCACGCTTTATTATCCATATCTGGAATTCTCCGGAGCGAGGCTCTGATGGATAAATTGCTGTTTATTTCCCTGTTAAGTTATGAATTCATAAACAATTCCTCTGCTCTACCCCGGCGCCGTGACTGGCGAGGGAGCTCCGTGGAATGAACAGGAAATGGGGTTGGGATTTAAGAGGAAAACTCAAATAATCAAATGCGAGTTTATTGTGAACTTCAAATTACCCCAGACATTCCTAAAGCGCTGGAAATTTCGGAGCTGCGGCTCCGGAGGGAAAATCAGCCCTTGGCAGGGCCGTGTCCTTCATCCTCTGCATGGAATAAACGCTTCCTCTTCCTCACCTGCCTCTGGGATGTGTGGAAATTTAGGACAATCTGGTACTGAGCAGGGATTCAAATCTCTCAGAAAAGAAAATTAAAAGGTCCCAAAATGGCGGGGAAAAGTCGATGTGAGACTGTCAAAGCACTGCGAGACTCAAATTTAGATTTTTTTTTTTTGTCAATTAGGCGGTTTGGACTTTTTAAAATTTTTTTTTGGCGGTTTTTAATTTAAATATGGAATAATTAGGTAGGGATAAAATGATTAAGCAATGGTGAAAATTCTCTTCCTGAAGTTATAATGAAAAATATGGAAGAAACCAATGAGCAGAGCCTTGAACTCTGCTCTGGCTGTTCAATATCTGAAAGCAGCATAAATTTTCTTATTTTTAAAGCCAACTTCATTTTTAAGGGCGGTCTTTAATTACAATTATTTCCCTTAACCTTGACAGCTTCCCATTTTATTGGATATTATTGGATATTAGCCGGGAGAGCTCTTCATCTCACCCTAGGAAGTTACAAAGTAGTTCTTGGAGAGTGCAATAAAACTCCATTTCCAATTGAAATCCAATTTGAGAAGGGGAAATTGTGCACCCACATTTCCGCTCCTGCGGATAATCAGGAGCTGCTTCTCCTATAAAGGACATTCCTGTCAGGAATGCTGGAGGAAAACCAGAATCCCAGAACAGTTTGGATCCATGGGATCATCCAGTCCCACCTCCTGTCATTTTTTCACACCTTCCACTGTTTCAGGTTGCCCAACCTGGCCTTGGACACTTCCAGGGATGGGGCAACCACAGATTCCTCTGGGAATTCCATTCCAGCCCCTTCCCCACCCTCACAGGGAAAAATTCCTTCCCAATATCCCATCTAAACTAAACATTTTTTCCAATCCGAGCCTCTCTCCGGCTCACGCAGATCCTCAGGGTCACCTCTGGCTCGATTTATTCTGGAAACCATTAACTCAAGGATCCACGTGGGCCTCTCCAATCGTTCTCCACAGGAACGGAAACAAGAAATAAAATCAAGGAATTGCAAGGCAGCAATTTGAGCACCAACTCGGGCAGCGCTGAAGAGATCTGACACATCCAAATCACGGAATTCATTTGTTTATTGGCGAAGATGGGAGACACCCTCCCGGGCCGGGACAGCTCCGTACTTTTCCGGCTGTGGCAGCAGCAGAGCTGTTTCATAGGATTATGGAATGGTTTGGGTTGGAAAGGAGCTTTAAATCACCCAATTCCATGGGCAGGGGCACTTTCTGCTATCCCAGGTTGCTCCAAGCCCTGTCCAACCTGGCTTTGAGCAATTCCAGGGATGGGGCAGCCAAAAATTTTCTGGGAAACCTGTGCCAGGGTCTTCTCCCCTGTTCCAAACTCATCTCCTGCTCATTCACGTGATGTTCCCGATTCCTGGACTGGGAAGCTTCGAGTCCCTCTGCATTCACTGAACCATCACCCTTGTGCATCCACACACATCCTACTCCTTAATAACCCAACTTTTTCATAATTGGAGCAGCTCCAGCCTTCCCACAGTCGTTACCACCCCCCATACAGATAAATCCCTAAAAATTCCATAAGAAAAGTGCAATTAATCCTTGTCCGGGTTGTTTATGGTGCTGACATCCAATACAAACACATTTATCTAGAATCTGATAAAACCACAATTCAACCTCAGTCCTCTGTACAAAAATCAGTTCCAGAGGATTCCCCTCAGTGGTTCCACACACGAAGCACCAGGAACTTCCCAAAAAACACAACCGGAGAGCTCCTGACGGGGTAGGATGAGTTGGAAAAGCTCCCACAGCCCAAAAATTGAGTCCTGCATCCGAAAAGAGCTTTTTCATGGAATGACAGAACTCTTGGGGCTTGCAGGCACCTCTGGAGATCACCTAGTCCAACCTTCCTGCTCATGGAAGGCCCAGCCAGAGCAGATGGATCAGGACTGTGTCCAGTTGGATTCTGGAATCTCCAAGGATGGAGATTCCACGACTTCTCCAAATTATTCCTGAGCCTTCCACCACTTTCTCCACAGAGAAGGATTCACACCTGGAGCTTCAAAGCACCTGGAACAGCTTCTAGAGGGACCTCCAAGGAAGGAGTTTGGAAGGAATATTAGAAGGAATCATGGAATGGTTTGGTTTGGAAGAGACCTTAAAGACCAGATCCAATCCTCAGGAATTGTGGCGTTGCACTGGAATTGTTGTGCCCCATGGGACACCTGTAACAGTTGCCAAACAACAAAACCTGGAGCAAATTTAGGAAATTCATGGAATTAGGAAAATCTGAGACCAGATTTGGGACAAAACGAACGCCTGGGACAAATGACACCTTTGAAGGGCCTCAGAAATCCAACCCACAGAATACTTTCCCCTAAGTCTCCCAAAGATAAAGGAAATCAGGACTAGATCTCCCTTTATTTAGGGAACCCAACAGATTGAGGATATTAATTCTCTCTTCCACAGAATTTCCAACAGTTCAGAGACACCTCTTTCATCCTGCCCTGGGATTTTCACTCCCATGACGAGCCTCCCACCCGGCAGCTCCATCAACCACCACAATCCTCCCTCCTCGCTCCGGATTCCGATCGGAACTCGGGCCCAGGAAATGAAAGGACTATTGTGAAACTCCCCGAAAACATCTGGCCGAGCACCCACTCCCTCAATGCCCGCCTTGTTCCATCCGCCACATCCCGGGATGAGCAATTCCAAGGGCATGAGGCAATCTCGGAGAGGTTCACAACTTTCTGCTTCTTCCCCTTTCAGCTTTCATCTCTCCAACCGAGACTCGAGATGAATTTCGAGTCCTCAAGTGAGAGCAGAGCTGCAAATTTTAACTTTTCCACAGACCCTCAGCCCAAATTCATGGTTTTTTTTTTCCTGTCTCCGCTTAACCTTTCACCTGGAACAACTGAAATGCTGAGAGGATGAGGAATCAAATATTCAGGAGGGCCTTTTGTCTCCTCCCTCCTGTTGCTGATCACTGTTAATCATCACCATGCTGACGATTTAAAGAGGCCGGGATGAGCTCGTTTGTCCATCAGCTGGGAAGTACTGGTTGGATAAAGGGAGGGCGGGATCTTGGGAACATCAGGGATGAAGTTACGGCTGTTGCTTGGCACCGTCTCTTTATTTTGAAAGAAACTAATTCAGACCTTTGTTTAAACACAGAGATGCCCAGGGAGGGGGAATTAAAGCAGCACGACGCTCTGTGAGCTCACCCAACTCCACCAGAACCAGGCTGGTGCCTCCAAATTCCTTGTGTTTTCCTTCTTGGAGCTTCCCAGCTGAGCCTGAACACCCTGAGGTGCCATCATTGTGACACTGGTTAAAACAAAGCAATTCAAAGGAATATTTTGTGGCCTTGGAACCGAATCCACGTCCAAAGCTCGTATTTGGGACAAATATCAGCTTTTAGGGGGCTCAGAAATGCAACCAATGGAATATTTACCCAAAAGTCTCACCGAAACAATGGAACAAGACCCAGAACCTGCTCTCCCAGCAAAACCTCCACATCCTTTGATCCTTCACCAGCTTTTCCACCTTTTTAGGTCATAAACGAAGGTTGGAAGGTGACGCCACCCAAACATCAACCCCTGATCCCAGAGGAGATGCCCCATGACATTTGAGATGTGGGGATGGGGTTTAGTGTGGGCTCGGCAGCGCTGGGTTAATGGTTGGGCTCCATGGCCTTGGAGGGCTTTTCAAACTTAGATGATTCCATGAATTTCCATGAATTTTCCAGGCTGAGTGCTGCACCCAGACCAGCACCAGATTAAGTCACCGGCAACAGGGCTGATGGATATGGCAGGGAACCATGGAATCATGGAATATCCTGAGCTGGAAGGGACCCACGAGGTCTGTCCCTGCCAGTAAATTTCACCCGGAATCTGGGATACGTGGATCATCAAGTCAGGGAATCTGTTCCATTCCATCCTTTTCCACTACCTACCATCAAGTGCCACAGAAATAATACCCAGTAAATACCCAAAAGTGGGGTTTAGTCCTTAAAACCAAGGGACTAAACCCAGTCTGCACTACAGAAGGGTTTAGCAAAGCCAGGCATGAGGCCTGATCCATTCAAGAGGTCTCCCAGTTTTTCTGGAGGATTCCTTCCTCCTTCCAGCTTTGCAAGTTGAAGGAATGACCTCAGGACAAAGAAAGCCTGGAAAATCTCTTCCCTAGGGCAGATTTTGGCTTTAAAGAATGATTTTCCAAGGTTGAATTCCGATGGGAAAGGGCTGAGAGAAGGGTTTGTCTCTGGGGATGAGGGTGATGTTTCTGCAGTGCTGAGATCCAGGTTTTACACAGGGTCATTCCACGAAATTCCTGATCCAGGAGCCCCCAGGGATGAAAAGAAGGTTTCCACAAATAAGGAGAGTTTTGCTTGTACAACCGGAGACACTTAAAGCATGGAATCACAATAAAATCATGGAATGGGTTGGGTTGGGAGGGACCTTTGAGATCATGGAATTCCACTCCCTGCCATGGGCAGAGACACCTTCCACTATCCCAAGTTTCTCCAAGCCCCGTCCGACCCAGCCTTGGACACTTCCAGGGATGGGGCAGCCACAGCTTCTCTGAGAATTCCATTCCAGGGCCTCACGGGGATGGAATTCCTTCCCAACTTCCCATCTCCGGAGGTTTGAAACCATTTCCTGTCCTACATCCTCAGAATAGTTTGGGATGGAAAAGACCTTGAAGATGCCCCAGCTCCAAACACCAGCCCTCAAAAGCCACCCACTCCTCCTCATGTTTGTGACCACAAAGCAAATTCCCGAGGGTTCCTCCCGAGGCAGCAGGTCACGGGAGCCGTGACAGCTTGTGGATGACAAATCCTGTTTTCCTCAGGGAAAAATGTTCCCGTTGGCTCCTCGGGAAGCTGCGATGCCGATGACAAGAGGGCGCCGTATTTTTAGAAAGCCCACGAGGACTTTTATCACTTGTTCTAAATTTTATCTTCAACTCCGGTTCACCCAGCTGGGAGATGCTACTCCATGGAAGCACGGATTGGGTGGGATGTGGCAAAACTCCTGCCGGGCGCCACGGATTTGCAGGATTACTCACAAAGAAACACAAAGTGATTCATGTTTGTCCTTCTAGAAAAGGAATTTTTTTGTCTCTTTCCTGTTCCTGCACGTCTAGGACAATGTGTCCACGGAGATCTCATGGATTAACGCTTCCTGCTCATCAGAACTTCCATCCAAAATGCTGGACTGGAAATCTGGGGGAGAATCCAGCCTAAAAAAACCCTGGATGCTACTGGGGAATCTGTCAATCATGTTGGAAGAGCAGCCTGGAGTGATGGAGCATGACCAGAGATGGGAATGGAGCTGGGAAGGGGCTGGAGAACCAGGAGAGGCTGAGGGAGCTGGAGAGGCTCATCCTGGAGAAAAACGGGATCAAAGGGATCCCAGGGTGAATCCAGGTGGGGGTCAGGATCTGGTCCCAGGAAACAAGGGACAGGAAGAGAGGAAATGGCCTCAAGCTGTGCCAGAGAAGGTTTAGGCTGGATTTTAGGGAATATTCCTCCTGGAAAGGGTTGTCTAGCTTGGAATTCATGGAAAAGAGGGCGTTTGTGGCCTCTGGAAGGAGGGCAGGAACTGAGGACAAGGATGGCAGGAGGCTGGACAGGGAGAAAATGGGAAAAGGGGAAAATCCCAGCTGGAATTAAACTGGTTCTCGCAGCTCAAAGACAATGGATCCATTGATCCCATGGATCCATGAAAAATGGGGCTGGAGAATCTCCATCCTTTGCGGGATGGACAGGGAAAGGGGACAAAGGATGAGGGAAAGGCTGAGGCACTTCCTGACTTCTTTCCCTTGGCTGGGAAGGGACTTCCAAGGAGCGTCTGCGGGAGCTGTGGGGGCTCATCCTGAAGAAAAGGGGGATCAGAGCTCTCCTGGAATTCCCAACCCCAAAAGAGATTCAGATCCTTCAGAATTTCCAACCCCACAAAAGACTGCGCTCTTCCAGAATTCCCAANACCCCACAAGAGGTTGAGCTCTTCTGGAATTCCCAGCCCCACAAGAAATTGAGCTCTTCTGGAATTGCCAACCCCACAAAGGGTTGAGATCCTCCTGAATTCCCAACGCCACAAGAGATTGAGATCCTCTGTAATTCCCAACCCCACAAGAGACTGAGCTCTTCTGGAATTCCCAACCCCACAAGAGGTTGAGCTCCTCCTGAATTCCCAACCCCACAAGGGGTTGAGCTGCTCTGTAATTCCCAACGCCACAAGAGGTCGAGCTCCTTCTGAATTCCCAACCCCACAAGAGGTTGAGCTCTTCTGGAATTCCCAGCCCCACAAGAAATTGAGCTCTTCTGGAATTGCCAACCCCACAAAGGGTTGAGATCCTCCTGAATTCCCAACGCCACAAGAGATTGAGATCCTCTGTAATTCCCAACCCCACAAGAGACTGAGCTCTTCTGGAATTCCCAACCCCACAAGAGGTTGACCTCTCATGGAATTCCCAACCCCACAAGATGCTGAGCTCCTCCTGAATTCCCAACCCCACAAGGGGTTGAGCTGCTCTGTAATTCCCAATGCCACAAGAGGTTGAGCTCCTCCTGAATTCCCAACCCCACAAGAAATTGAGCTCTTCTGGAATTCCCAACCCCACAAGATGTTGAACTCCTCCAGAATTCCCAACCCCACAAGAGCAGCCCCAACCCCAGGAAGAGGGGTGCTGGCAGTTTTCCAGCGCTTTGAGTCTTTCCAGGAAAACACCCACCTCTGTCCCAGTCCTCACAACATTTATTTGTTCCCCGGTCATATTTTGGCTCCTGTGACATCATCCCATGGCTCGTACATCACAGGGAAAGAAAGGAGGAGTAATAAAAGGAATATTCATCCCTAAAGGTTGACAGGGCAGGAAAACCCACTCGCCTGGTGGATTCCAGGAAAGCGTGGGAAGAGCAGTGAAAATGTTAAAGTTGACATTCATGGATTTCCCGCTGGGAGCCTGTTCCCTCTACAACAATAATATCTTGTCACGCTGCTTTTTAAAATTCCCTGACCACTTCCAGGAGTTATTCCAGGCGAAGGCGGGAATTTCAGTTTGGTAAAACACCATTTGCTTCACCAGCACCAAAAAAAAAAAAAAAAAGGGGGGGACTCAAAAGAGTCAAAATGAAATATTTAGGATGTGTTAAATTAAAAGGCCACGGATGGTGACTCCACCATGCTCCATGACCCCTTTTCCCAGTCATCCCTCGGGAGGGACGGATTTGTAAATAGATTCTTAGTCAGAAAGAACCACAAAACTGTGTTACAAAAGCCATATTACAAAACATTCCCAAAAAACCAGGGAGTGGAGCACGGCCCAGTCCACAGGCAGGATACCACGACTTTGCTCATTCCTAAGGATTATTGTTAAACCCTTCTTAATTAGGGCTTTACTCTGCTAATTCTATTTAATAAAATTAAAGTTTCAATTTGGTCCTGGACTCATCCAAAAGGAGGTTGGGGGAAGTTGTTTCCATCCCTGGAAAATGCAGATGCAGCTTCCAGACTGAAGGGTTGGGAATTCCAGGACAATGGGGCTTTAAATGGACAGAGAGTGGGTTTAGACGGGATATTGGGAAGGAATTCCACCCCGTGAGGGTGGTGAGGCCTTGGAATGGAATTCCCAGAAAATCTGTGGCTGCCCCATCCCTGGAAGTGTCCAAGGCTGGGTTAGATGGGGCTTGGAGCAACCTGGGATAGTGAAAGATGTCCGTGCCCATGGCAGGGGGTGGGACTGGATGATCCTTAAGATCCCTCCCAACCCAAACCATTCCATGATTCCATGATTCCATGATTCCGTGACTTGCTTAAAGCCTGCCACACAGGTTGCTCGTTAGCTGCTCCAGAGCTAACGAAGCATCACGACTCATCAAGGCTTGAGTGTGTGGAATCCACCCGGCACGGACTGAAATTCCCAATCCATCAGGAGCCAGCCAGGAGCCCTCACTCCACCAGGCTTTTAGGACACAGCTGCCGTGTCTCCGGCAGCAAAGAAATGCAAGGGATGATTAAAGCTGCTGCAGAGTAATTTTAATTATCTCTGAGTAATCCATTAAAGCTGCACATTAGGACAGCTCCTTCCTTTCGGGGCCACCTGGAATCCTGGAGGTTCGGGAAAAGCTCGGGCAATCCAGATCAGGATTCTTGTCCTGGGTTTCCAACTAAATCCCTGTTTGTTTGCTCACCTTAAATATCACCTAAAAACCCGTGCTGACCTTTCTGGCTGAAAGGAGAACTCCGTGCTGTCAATAGTTGGAATTTATGACCTTGGAGGTCTTTTCCAACCTAAAAAATTCCATGCTCAGCAAGAAGAGCAGCAATATTTTGGGTAAGAGGAAGTTTGGCATTGTTATTCCTCAACAGGAGACGTCACTTGGATTCTCCTCCCTCCACTAATAAAATTCCTATAAATTAAAATTAAATTAGAATTAAAACAAATTAAATTCCTTCAAAAAGACATCAAGTCCAACAGGAGCCGTCAGAGAAATGCTGCTATTACAATTCAAAATGGAATCATGGAATGGTTTGGGTTTGGGACCTTCAAGATCATCTCGTTCCAACCTCATTCCACCATCCCAGGTTGCTCCAAGCCCCGTCCAACCTGGCCTTGGACAGTTCCAGGGATGGGGCAGCCACAGCTTCTCTGGGAATTCCATCCCAGAGCCTCACCAGCCTTACAGGGAGGAATTCCTTCCCAATATCCCAAATTCCCTCTGTCAGTTTAAACCATTCCCCCTTGTCCTGTCGCTCCAGGCGCTTTTCCAAAGATTTCAGTCAAATCGAACTTTTCACGGGAAATGAAGGAAGCAAATCCATCAGCCACATCCCTTCCCTCCAGGATCCCACTGTCAGCATCCTGTTACTCCTGGGGGGCTGCATCTGACCCCAGGGAGGGAGCCCAGGTCCCTCCACCCTGGAAAAGCCTCNAATTCCTTCCCAAGATCCCATCCATCCCTGCCCTCTGGCAGTGGGAAGCCATTCCCTGTGTCCTGTCCCTCCGTCCCTTGTCCCAAGTCCCTCTCCAGCTCTCCTGGAGCCCCTTTAGGCACTGGAAGGGGCTCTGAGGTCTCTCTGGATCCTTCCCATCTCCAGGCTGGACATTCCCAGCTCTCCCAGCCTGGCGCCAGAGCAGAGGGGCTCCAGCCCTTGGAGCATCTCCGTGGCCTCCTCTGGACTCGCTCCAGCAGCTCCACATCCCTCCTATGCAGGACACCCCAGAACTGGACACCAGCCATCCACCAGTGGAGAACAGTGGGATCCCATTTCCCATAATTTTCAAGGTCAGGGGGATTCTGCCCAAGCAACTATGGGATCTCAAAAGGTCCCAAACCCTCAGCATCAGCAATTCCAGGGAATAACTGACCCAGCTCCACGGCCTGGCAGCAGCAGCCAGCGGGTTCCCGAAGCAGAGGACATTGATGGCCATCTCCCACCGCTCCGAACCAGCAGGAAGCTTCCTGGCTGGCGCCATCCCAAAGGAAGAGAGAGGATGCTGGGATCATGCCAAAGCCAACCACACACGGTTGCTTGGAAACCTTTGAAAACTACATTGAAAATTCAGATTTTGATGAAGAGCAGCACGGGCAAAACAAGCCCAAGTTTTGCTTTAAATCCACTTTTCCTCGGAGCCAACCGCGCTGTCACCGCCGTGTTCCTGCTTCCCAATAATCCTGCGGAGCTCTGCAGGTCACCTTTGGGCCTGGAGGCTTCAAGGTTTTCACAAGTTCAGGCAGCAAAGAGGGACCTGCCCACAGCAGTGAATCTTTCTAGAGAATCAAAAATCACCCAGCACAACAATAATTCAGTAAAAGAGGGAAAAGAGAGATGGAATGGAAACGCGGAGAAGGAAAAGAATGGAATTCCTGTCGCGCGGTGCCGCCCTGGCATCTAATCAGGGAGCCAGATGAAGGCAGCAATCTGTCTCCTTAAAATATGCATATTTTATTTTATTATTTTTTTTTTCCCCAGTGCTGCAGAACTGTGTTGGAAGGCGCTCGTTAAGAGGCTGCGCCAGAAACGTCCCTCTGCAATCACGAGGGACGGAACGAGCGATTCCATCGTTAGCGGGGTTTAATTGCCAGGAGCCAGAGAGCTCCTCAGCATCCGCCGTGGGATTCAGGATGGACCGGCGGACCGGGAGGATAAAACCAGGTTTTGGTTCTGAGTTTAAATCCTGCTGTAGCTGCGCTGGGGGAGATCTGGGAGCTGGCTCAGGGTTGGCACAGAATGGGCACCGCACGTGGCTCGTGGGGGCCACGGAACACCGGGAGATTGTGGGATCACAGGCACGAGGCCTTTCCAGCCCACCCCAAACTGTCCTGTGGGTTGTCTTCTACAGAAGGCTCTTCCTCACCTTCCTCACCTTCCACATGGGATTGCTCCTCACCTTCCACACCGGACCATTCATCACTTTCCACATGGGATTGTTCCTCATCTTCCACACTGAACCCTTCTTCACCTCACACACCAGATTCTTCTTCCCCTTCCAAACCAGACTCTTCCTCACCTTCCACACTGGATCAGTCCCCACTGAACTCTTCCTCACTTTCCACACGGGACTGTTCCTCATTTTCCAGACCCTTCCTCCCTTTCCACCCTGAACTGCTCCTTACCTTCTTTATTCCTTTCAAACCAGACCCTTCCTCACCTTCCANTTAAATGATGGGATTAAAACATCAGCACTCAAAAGATTTGGGCTGTGGAGACGCAGTGGAATAAATGGGATTGGATTTTATTCCCAGCGTTTGCAGCAAACAGGAAAAAAAAAAAAAAAACAAACCAGAGCATCAGAGAAAATGTCATGGTAGAGCAAATGATTTTTACAGCATTAAACACCACGATGGACACCGGCCAAATCCAATTCCGTTATGGAATCGTGGAATGGTTTGGGTTGAAATGGATCTTAAAGCTCATCTCATTCCAACCCCCTGCCATGGGCAGGGACATCTTCCACTATCCCAGGTTGCTCCAAGCCCCGTCCAGCCTGGCCTTGAACACT
>VZRS01010254.1:0-20737 GCA_013398055.1 Ifrita kowaldi | reverse complement strand
TTTTTTTCCCCAGTGCTGCAGAACTGTGTTGGAAGGCGCTCGTTAAGAGGCTGCGCCAGAAACGTCCCTCTGCAATCACGAGGGACGGAACGAGCGATTCCATCGTTAGCGGGGTTTAATTGCCAGGAGCCAGAGAGCTCCTCAGCATCCGCCGTGGGATTCAGGATGGACCGGCGGACCGGGAGGATAAAACCAGGTTTTGGTTCTGAGTTTAAATCCTGCTGTAGCTGCGCTGGGGGAGATCTGGGAGCTGGCTCAGGGTTGGCACAGAATGGGCACCGCACGTGGCTCGTGGGGGCCACGGAACACCGGGAGATTGTGGGATCACAGGCACGAGGCCTTTCCAGCCCACCCCAAACTGTCCTGTGGGTTGTCTTCTACAGAAGGCTCTTCCTCACCTTCCTCACCTTCCACATGGGATTGCTCCTCACCTTCCACACCGGACCATTCATCACTTTCCACATGGGATTGTTCCTCATCTTCCACACTGAACCCTTCTTCACCTCACACACCAGATTCTTCTTCCCCTTCCAAACCAGACTCTTCCTCACCTTCCACCCCAGATCAGTCCCCACTGAACTCTTCCTCACTTTCCACACGGGACTGTTCCTCATTTTCCAGACCCTTCCTCCCTTTCCACCCTGAACTGCTCCTTACCTTCTTTATTCCTTTCAAACCAGACCCTTCCTCACCTTCCACACCAGATTCTTCCTCACCTTCCACACCAGGTCCTTCCTCACCTTCCACATGGGATTGTTCCTCACCTTCCCCACTGGAGCCTTCCTCACCTTCCACACCGAACCATTCATCACCTTCCACATGGGATTGATCCTCATCTTCCACACTGAACCCTTCCTCACCTCACACACAAGATTCTTCTTCCCCTTCCAAACCAGACTCTTCCTCACCTTCCACACTGGATCAGTCCCCACTGGACCCTTCCTCACCTCCCACACCAGACTCTTCTTCCCCTTCCAAACCAGACTCTTCCTCACCTTCCACACTGGATCAGTCCCCACTGGACCCTTCCTCACCTCCCACACCAGACTCTTTTTCCCCTTCCAAACCAGACCCTTCCTCACCTCCCACACCAGACTCTTTTTCCCCTTCCAAACCAGACCCTTCCGCACCTTTCATGGGACTGTTCCTCACCTTCCGCACCAGACTCTTCCTCACCTCACACACCAGACTCTTCTTCCCTTTCCAAACCAGACTTTTCCTCACCTTCCACATGAGATTGCCCCTCATCTTCCGCACCAGACTGTTCCTCACCTTCCACACAGTCCTTCTACACTGGACCACTCCTCACCTTCCTTACGGGATCATTCTTCGACTTCCACACGGGACGATTCCCCACCTTCCACATGGGATTGTTCCTCACCTTCCACACCAAACCCTTCCTCACCTTCCAGAATGATCATTCCCAACCTTCCCCACTGGAGTCTTCCTCACCTTCCACACCCAACCCTTTCCCACAGACTCTCCCAAAATAACTCACGGAGCAATCCATGGCAGGGCAGGACAACGCTGCCCATCAACACTCCAGAAGCAAACAGGGAACTCCTCGTCAGATTCCGTGCAAGAATTCCGAGTTAAATTCCTCCCATTTGAGGCTCGATATCAACTCCACACCAACCTACATTGGATTTTGTTCCCTGCCACATCAAAATTCCCCCTCCTACTCCACACTGTTTATTTTGGCTTCCCAGCCAGCCCATTGGCTGCACTGCATGGATCACATTCCCATCTCCATCGGAAGGAAACATGCCTTATCCATAATAAAACTTGGATACAAGGAGCTGAATGACCCGGCTGCTCTGACCCTTCTCATCCCTCAAAACACCTCTCAAATTTTAAAGTTCCTCTACGGAGAGATTATGTAGTATTTTCCCTCGAGGAAAAAGAGATGGATATCCATGGATAGGAGTCACTTTTCCAACAGCCAGGGAAATGGATACTCAGCAAAGATTTGCAATGGGATCTTTAAGGTCCCTTCCAACTCAAACCATTCCATGATTCCGGGAATTGCAGCTGAGACAGAGCCCTCAAACCCCCACTTCGAAGGCTCCTCATCCAGCAGGGACAGCGCCTCAAACCACCCATGAAATTCCCAAGTTCTTCTCAAGAAATCCCACCAAGGCCAAGGGGAGATTTTATAATTTCCTCCTGATTTGACACAGCCGGGACCCGTTTTACTCTGGCAGAAGGAAGATCATGGGATATCCTTGGCACAGCTTCTGTTTTCCCCACGTTTTTCCCGAATCCCACACCCTGAATTTTCCCTCCAGCCTCTTGTTCACAACTCACAGTGGCCAAAAAACTCCACGCTAAAACTGCCAGGAATTAATGCAGCTTGTTTGGGTTTTTTTTATTTTCCCATGGATTAACTGCTACCAGTAGCATGAGGGTTAATTCCCACCGGGAAACAGTGGAGCTGGATCAACAATCAGGCACCTGAAAGACGCAGCAAGGTACCAGCAGCACAAAGGAGATGCAAATAAATTTGCATATCCGAGCATCAAAGACTCCGCGAGATCCTGGAGTGTGAAAACATCTTTTCCCTGCGAGGTACTGAAGGAACGGCAGCGGGAGCGATGGGAGTGGGAGGACAGGAGAATGGGGGGAAAAAAAAAGACAAAAAAGTGTGACTGTAGCAGGAGCTCGACAGTTGGAGCAATTCCAAGGGAACGGCAGAGCCTGGGCACGAGGAAAACAGTTGGGAAGATGCTGACAGGATGTTGGAGCCAGGTGGGGGTTGGGATCTGTTCCCAGGGAACACGGGACAGGATGAGAGGAAAAGGCCTCAAGCTGTGCCAGGGGAGGTTTAGGGGATATTGGGAATATTCGGGTTGTCCAAGCCTGGCACAGAGGTGGAGTCCCCATCCCTGGAGGGATTTAACAAGCCTGCGGATGTGGCACTTGGGGACATGGCCAGTGGTGGCCTTGGCAGTGCTGAAGGAATGGTTGGACTCCTTAAGCACGGGAATCTTTCCCAATTTCAACAATTCCATCATGCTAAGAGAGACATTCAGGCACCTGATATGAGACAATTCCTACAGGGAATGACCGAAAAATGACGGGAGGAGGAGGAAACTCAAAGGTTGATCCCAAAGGCCTGGCACGAAAAAACGAGGAGCAGCTCCACAAAGCACCTGTGGATGGAGTTCACACATCCCTGCAGCCCCACCGGACTCCAGGAGCTCCGTGAAAAGCAGCCAGGAGGGATATTTTTGTGCTTCTGCAGCTTTCCGACAGAATTCCGAGTCTCTCCTCGCGGGGATGAAGGAGTTTCTGCCGGAGCCGTGAAGGAGGACGCGGAAGGTGTGAAAAAAGCAAGCGAGGAGAAATGGAGCAGAAGGAAAACGTGAGAAATAAAGGCAGGAGGGGGCAAATTTTCCAGCAAATCCCACAAGGCTTCTCAATAAATTTCTCAGACCTTTCAGGCCTGTCACAAAGTCTGGGATAGCCTGGAAAATCCTGGTTTAGCAGCCGTGTATTCCACAGGCAGGAGAAGAACCAAGGGATGAGTGGAATGCTCTGGTTGAAGGCCTTGGAAGGGGAAAGACAAAGAGAAGAAAAAAAACCCTTCCAAAATCCCAACAAAATAAGGCAGAACGAGGTCTTCAGGGAGATGGAGCCCAGGAATGATAAGGAGTTGAAGAAAATGGAATAATTGGGATTTTTAATGTCTTGCTGGAGCACGGCTGAGCCAATGACCTCCAGAAATGGAATCATGGAATGGTTTGGGTGGGAAGGGACCTTCAGGATCATCCAGTCCCACCCCCTGCCATGGGCAGGGACACCTTCCACTATCCCAGGTTGCTCCAACCTGGCCTTGGACACTTCCAGGGATGGGGAAGCCACAGATTCTCTGGGAATTCCATTCCAGCCCCTCACCACTCTCCCATAGAGGAATTCCTTCCCAATATCCCATCTATCCCTGCCCTCTGGCAGTGGGAAGCCATTCCCTGTGTCCTGTCCCTCCATCCCTTGTCCCAAGTCCCTCTCCAGCTCTCCTGGAGCTCTCCTGGAGCCCCTTCAGGCACTGGAAGGGGCTCTGAGGTCTCCCTGGATCCTTCTCTTCTCCAGGCTGGACATTCCCAGCTCTCCCAGCCTGGCTCCAGAGCAGAGGGACCCCAGCCCTTGGAGCATCTTCTGGATTTGCTCCAACAGATCCAAGTCTGTCTCAGACAAACACTAAAGGAAAGGAGGAAGAGCAGGTGACTGGCGAAGGCAGACCTGATAAATAAGATTTTGTCTCATCCCATTTAAATCAGGTGCCCTGGAAGTCATCATGGAGCTGTCAGGATGATTAATCCCTATTTATCCACCGCCAGAGCAGGGAATGATTGCCGGGCTGGCAAGTGGGAAGGCCAAGGGAAGAGGAGCCGGGTGCGTGTGGGAGAGAAGCGCTCCGGAGGCAGCAGGGATGAGGAGCTGACTCAAAACTTTGGGATTTGTGGTTGGAGCTGCAGACGGGAGCTGAAAACGTAGGAGAAACTGTTGTGGGATAATCAGGCAGTAAAACAAGGGAATACCTGTGGCACCAGTCGAGTCAGGAGCTCCACTTTGCATAAGGAATATTTAAATAAGGATTTTCCCAGTCTTTAGGGCTCAAAGCAGAGTTTTAAACCATTTCTGGGGTGGTTTATAGTGCCAGGAACTCAGTTCTCCCAAGGAAGAATATTTTGGAACAGAAGTCAGGGTGGTCTTGGGTGCTCATGAAGAGGATCCTTAAAATAAAGCATTTTTAGGAATTCTGGCAGTGCCGAGCTACTCTACAGCAAAGAGCCCATTTCCATCACCCACACTCCATCCAAAACGGAATTATTCCCTGCCCTAAGGCAAATAATTTGATTTTAAGAGTAAAATTATTCCTTCCCCATATTCCCAGGCTTTTCCAACTCCTAACACCCCAAAACAAAGGGCAAGAATCATGGAAAGATTCTCAAAGACACAGAAGCATGGAATAACCCGAGCTATTCCAGAAGGATCATCAAGTCCTGAATGGGACAGCCCCAAAAATCCCACCATGTTCTAGAGAGCCTTTTCCAAAAGTTTCTTGGACCAGGAGACCAAATTCCACCACCCTGGAGAACAAAATAAGAGAGAAACTACCAGAGAATGGCAAGAGTTTCATCCAGCCCACCCTTCACCCACATCTTGGAAGCTCTGGACTTGTGGACTGGAAAAAACAGGGAATTACTGTTGGGAAAACAATTCATTTTTTTATATCATCATTTTTGGAGTGACAACGCTGGGAATTGTTTGCCTGTCCCAGCAATTTTGGTGTAACAACAAGAACTTGTAGCAATTAGGATCTGTTTTTATTACGCAGGAAGAACAAATGACCCAAATCCCAACTCCCACACCCTCTCCGCGAGGTGACCAAATCCTCCTCCTGAACCTGCTTCCCTTTGAATTCCAGCTTTCCCAGTCCTTCGCGAGAGCTCACAGCAGCCTCCGTTTCCAATAATAGGCACCTGGAACAAAGAAGCTGAAAGGTTTGATTATCCCAGCGATGCCTTCCGTGAGCAAATCAGGCTCCTGGCCCCGTGGGAGAGCAAAAATTTCCCTTCTTATCCGTGTCATCCTCGCAACGGAGCAGCCGAGGGAAAATAGGGCAGAGGAAACGCAGGGATCCCTTTGAAAGACCACGGGAAAAGCAGGTAACCAGGTTAAAGGGATGCTACGTCATGGAATTTTTAAGGATGACAGGAGAATTTGGCGGATTTGACGCAATTCCCGGGGAGTCGAGCTGGATGTGGCTGAGTCACGGGGGCTTTTCATGGAAAGGCTCCTCATCTGGAAGGATTCAAAGAACCCAAAATGCTTCCTGTGGTTAAACAAAGTTTGCTCTCCTGGAGAAGCTGCTCAAACCTGCAGCTCCTGTGTGCTCAAAGCCTTTAATCCCGGTAATTCTGCCCTCAAAGAAGTTTGGGAGCTCGTCCTGAAATGACAAAGCCAAGCAGGGCACTCAAACCTGAGCAGCAAGACCAGGAGATAAGGTGGGAATCAGCCAGACCTGCAATTTGCTGGCTGATTAAATCCCTGGAGTGGCAGGAAAATTAGGGAAATCATCTCCCAGACACTTGAAGGAACCACTGGCTGCTGGCTGCCTCCCGGGATAAACGATCTCATCCCAACATTTGGGGGGTGACAGTGGTTGTTTGGGCATGGATGAGACGTTGTTGGAGTCTCCAGAACTCGCTCGGCCTGTCTGGCACAGGACGGGTTTCGGGCGACGCGGGCGACTCATCCGAGTGAGTTTCCAAGGAACATTTCCCACCACGAACTGACCAAAAAGTTGTTTGTCCAAAATTCTGAACTGCTTGGGACGTTCTCCAAGCAAGCTTAGAGTCCCTGGAGAAGATCTGCAGCCAGCTGGACCTTGGCCACACAACGGCCACAGTTCCGAGGTGTCGGAGAGGGAGTTGATCTCGTTATCCGTCAGAATCCTCTTTCCGAAGTGGCACCAGCGGGACACAATTCCAGAATGGTTTGGGCCGGAAAGGAATTTCAAGGTCATCCAGTTCCATCTCTCCCCTCTGGACAACTTCCACTATACCAGGTTGCTCCAAGCCCCGTCCAACCTGGCCTTGGACATTTCCAGGGATGGGGCAGCCACAGCTTCTCTGGGAATTCCATTCCAGCCCCTCACCACCCTCACAGGGAAGAATTCCTTCCCAGTATCCCATCCATCGCTGCCCTCTGGCAGTGGGAAGCCATTCCCTGTGTCCTGTCCCTCCATCCCTTGTCCCAAGTCCCTCTCCAGCTCTCCTGGAGCCCCTTTAGGCCCTGGAAGGGGCTCTGAGGTCTCCCTGGATCCTTCTTTTCTCCAGGCTGGTCATTCCCAGCTCTCCCAGCCTATTCCAACACAATCCAGTGTTTTGAGGGAAAGGAAAATCAACCCCAACCCTCAAGACCTTTCCAACTGAGAGCCTTTGAACCCAGAAACTTGAGCAGAAACTCATCAAGAACCACCCAACAACCCTGCTCAGAAATTGAGGCAAAGATTCCTGGATGAAGCGGCGTTCCAAGCCCACCTCAAATCCAACCCCGAGAAAAACCTCCCGGGGAGGACTACAAATTTCCAGGGAGGAATAGGAATTTCCAGACACTGCCACGCTCCGAGGGCGCTTCCGACCCCCAAGCAATGCCTGCGCTGGGTTCTTCACCCAACGGTGCCCACCCGGCTCAATTCCGCCTCTCTGGACACGGATTCCTCGGAGCGACGTTGGAGCTGGAGGGAATCTCAGCTGCCAATCTCAAAACCAATGACCCGTGCTCTCGGAAGCCACAGTTGAAAAGTGTAGCTAAAAATGAGGGAAGATGACGAGGAGAGCAGGAAAATTCCTTAAACATCAAGATTTGGGGTTTGTTTTGGGGGGTTTTTTTTAGCACATTTATAATTTATTCTCCTCAGACTGATAAATTCCACCTGCACCCAGGTGAGGGTGAGACAGAAATTTAGGATAAAAAAGCTCAAATTTGAGATGGGGAAGGAGGAGACACCCACTGAGACATCTCCTAAATCGGGGTCCCGATGAGATCTGCCCACTTCTCCCTTTTTTCTCCTTTGAAACACGACAAAATAAATCCCTGCTGGCTTTAAATAGAAATCAAATCAACCATGAACAGCCAAAGCAACTCCGTGATGGTCCAGCCATCGCTGGCTGCGCTCAGATATCTTTTTATAAAACATTTTCCTCCCTCCTTGCACAACGAACAAATTGAAGCAACAAATCAATACCGAGAGAGCTCTAAAACCCGAATCTTATTTGGGCTGCATTAGAAATATTCTTGGAGCGTTGCTAGTGAAGGGTTGAATATTTCCAATTATTCTTCCTCCTCCTCCAGCTGACTGAAGAGTTCCTGAGTCAGATGTGGAAAAAACCCAAATCTGCTCCGAATATTTTCACCCTTTGGAGCAGTTTAAGGCCTTTTTTAGGGATAAAAGGAAATTTGTCAAGGAGAAGCGAATCTGAAACAGGGAAAGGAGAAGTGCAACACGTGGAGCATGCTGGAAGAGTTTCCATTTAAGTGGAGGAACAGGGAAAAAAGGCATTCCTTGGAAATATGTTTTGGTGGATTGAAGGGTTAGAAGCTCAAGTGGAGCTTTTTCCTTGGATTTAGGAGCTGATCTGAGCTTAAGGAGGGCAGACACCACCAAGCAGGATGATTCAGGAAGGAAAACTGGGGATTCCCTTCCCCAGGAACCATAAAAACCCAGTCAAGGGTTTCCCAACAAAGCAATTCTGGCCGAGGTCATGGCTCCTCTTCCTCCATCCCACATCTCCCATCCATCCCGTGGATCTGCGCAAGTCTTTCCGTGGAAATCCACCAGGTTTTAAAATTAGGGTATGGAAAGCAGGAGGAGATGTTTCCAAGTACCAAAACACTGGATTTTAATTCTTTCTTTTAATAAAGAGACACATCAGGACCCTTGCCATCCTTTTCCTCATCTTAAGGATGCACGTGGAGCTGCCCTGCCAGCTCCAGGACATCAGGAATGCTTGGAAGAAGAAGACAAGGAGAGATCCCACTCCCTTTGTCATTCCTGTTTCCGGGTCCTGCCACACTTGGATTTTTCACTGGAGTTCTTCTGATCTCCCCCATCAACTGGATCCTGCCTCAAATGGATTCTGCGTTAAGGCCCCGTTATGGTTCCCAGCCAAAAATATTCCCAAGTCTCTCCGTGCCAAGGCTGGACAGCCCTTTCCAGGAGGAATTTTCCCAAAATCCAGCCTAAACCTCCCCTGGCACAGCTGGAGTTTCCTCTCGTCCTGTCCCTTGTTCTCTGGGAGCAGATCCCAACCCCCACCCGGCTCCAACATCCCATCAGCATCTTCCCAAATGTTTTTCCTTGTGCCCAAGTTCTACTTGGAATTTCTCCAAGTGTCGAGCTCCTGCTACAGCCACACTTTTTGTCCTTTTTTTTTCCCCCATTCTCCTGCTCTCTCACTCCCATCGCTCTCACTCCCAATCCTTCAGTATCTCGCAGGGAAAAGATGGAATAAAAAACATTTCCAGGCAAATTTTGTTGAAAATTCAAAGCTTCATTCATGGAGAAGGATCCCCAAAAAAATCTGTCTCTGTTCTGAGGTGTCCTCAGATCATCTCCATGAGATCACAATCTGCCTGTTCCCTTCCCCCTCAGATGTTCGGGATAAACGACAAAACCTCTCCTAATCCTGAGCTTTCCCTTGGAATTCTTGGTGCTATGAAGGAGCTGAAGCGCCAGGTACGAGATCCTCAAATCACGGAATGGTTTTTTTGGTGATTTGACCCTTGCTCCAAGGTTTCTCCTGCTCCAGCAATTCCTGCTGTAAGTTTTCCTGATAAAAAAAGGGATTTTTACACATTTATCTGACTACAGAAAATACTTCCCACTACTCCAGAAGCTCCATACGAGACTCTTCCTTACAAAGCTTGTCTGGTCCGCTCTAATTCCCACAATTTCAGGCAAATCTCCACGGCGCCAATCCATAAACTCATTTATTCCTGCCCTTCCTACCCAAATACCTCAAAGGCTTCCCTAATTCCACGACTTTCCAGGAACAACAGTTCCTGAAAAACCCACGGAGGCAACACCAAATCTCCCTTTATCCCCCAGGATTTAAGTTTTGCTGGAATATTTTTGCATTCTCCATGAACAGGGATTTAGGAACTCAGCAGCCGCTTGGGAACTGAAGCACCGCCCTTGTTTTCCTCACAACCATTCCAAACTTCCCTGTTTTTTCCTGAGCCTGCACTTCACTCCTGATCACAATCAAAGAGCCTCCACGTCCCTCTCCGTGCACGCAACTTCCACACGTAGCCCAGAGCATCCTCAGCCTCCTTCACATCCAGTTTTCTTCTCCCGAGTTTCTGTCCCTTTGGATTAATTCCACAGTTATCGGGTTTTTTTTCCCCTCCATGTTTCTGCTCCGAGGTTGGAACCGGGTGAGGGTCGGGATTTTCTCCCGAGGGAATAAGAGATAGGACAAGAGGAAGTGGCCTCAAGTGGCATCAGGAGGGGTTTAAGTGGGATATTTTTGGGAAAATTCCTCCTGGAAAGAGCTGTCCAGCCCTGGGCACAGGGATGAAGTCACATTCCTGGAGGGATCCAGAATCCCTGTGGATATGGCACTTGGGGTCATGGTCAGCACATTGAAAGTGCTGGGGCTCAATCTTAAAGCTCCTTTCCAACCTAAACAATTCCACAATTCTATTTTTTACCTGCCTAGGTCCCAAGTAATTTATTCCTCATTCCCCTCGTTTTTTTTCCTTTCCAATCCCTGTTTTTTGACAGAGTTTTCCAGGTTTTTGCAGCCTCCTTGGACATTTGTGCCTTTCTATTCCCGCTCTAAATCCTGCTTGAGCCAAAATTCCGTGGAGCTTTAAGTTCTTACTAAGCCAAAATCACTTAAGTCCACAAAATCGTGGAATGGGCTGGGTTGGAAGGGATTGGATTAAAGACCATCCAGTTTCAACCAACTTCCACCATCCCAGGTTGCTCCAAGCCCTGTCCAACCTAGCCTTGGATACTTCCAGGGATGGGGCAGCCACAGATTCTCTGGGAATTCCATTCCAGCCCCTCAAAGGGAAGAATTCCTTCCCACTATCCCATCTAACCAGTGGGAAGCCATTCCCTGTGTCCTGTCCCTCCATCCCTTGTCCCAAGTCCCTCTCCAGCTCTCCTGGAGCCCCTTTAGGCAGTGGAAGAGGCTCCAAGATCTCCTCGGAGCATCCCTGAAGGTTAAATCATTTCTACCACCCAGGAAAATCTGACATGAATCAGGAAAAGAGGAATTAAATCCTTGGATTGGGGAACGTGGGTGGAGGGAGATCCGTGAGTCACCGATAACCTTTAATCACTTCCATGGGCAGATCTGTCTCCTCTGAAATTCCCTTTTCCAAGTTCTCTGGAACAAAACCAAACCTGTTCGTGGCACTAAAATATCCAGGCTCAGTTTTCCAAGCTTAGGTGTTCTCCATGTTCCATTTGAGGGAAAGGGAACAAAGAATGGGATTGGAATTCCCAGCTTTGCAGTGGGATTTGCCACAAGGAGGGACAAGTCTTAAACTCAGCTTATTTATCCCTAAAGCTCCATTTTCTCCAGGATGAGCCCCCCCACCAGCTGCTCCTGGCATTCCAGATCTTTCTCCAAATCCATTCCCATCCCTGGACATGCTCCAGCCCCTCCATGTCCTCCTTGTCACGAAGGGCCCAAAATTGATCCCGGGATTTGAGGTCCCTCAGCACAGCTGGGAATGTCACTTCCCTGATCCTCCTGGCCACACAAGCCAGGTATTCCCACAAAATTATTCCCCCAAAGGCCCCTTTTTCCACAGTTAAAATCCTTAAGGAAACACACTTGCACATGCCAGGAGTATCCCGATTTTTCTATTATCCCTACTGCCTAAAGGACGGGCACCTCAGAATTCCAAAGGCCACAGACCCCTCCGTGGGCTGATAAGAAGCTTAATAAGCTGATAAGGCACTTAACGAGCTGATAAGGCACCGTCACTGAGGCAATGCCTGAGGAACACGTGGAATGAGGCAAACACAACCTGTGCCTTAAAAGTCTGGATCGGGATTTTCCTACATGGAAAAGCAGTGGGAAATGAAGGGTTCTGCTGCCAAACCTGCTCCTCCTGCACACCCAGCTTGGCTTTTCCCAAGGGTTTGTGGTAATCTCCTGATTGGAGCTTCCCAAAAGACACTTTGGGGGACTCTGGAGATGATAAATTAAGACCTGTTTTCCTCCCTGTGTTTATTCCATGGGTTATTCCCGTGGGTTTTCCCACAAAAACACTTCCCAACCTCGTTCTGCGCTCCGAGCATTACGATGAGGGTGGTGAGGGGCTGGAATGGAATTCCCAGAGAAGCTGTGGCTGCCCCATCCCTGGAAGTGTCCAAGGCCAGCTTGGATGGGGCTTGGGGCAACCTGGGATAGTTGGAGGTGTCCCTGCCCATGGAAAGGGGTTGGGAATTATTTCTAAGGTCCCTTTCCAACCCAACCCATTCTTTGATCTTATTCCCTCTTCCATCCTGATAAAAATCCCTTTCCATGCCCCTGCCAGGTGAGGAAAAAAGGGGGAATTGTTCAGGTGAGCTGGAGTGTGACAGAACAGGAATTATTCCAGACTCACTTATTGGGGTTTGGAGTTCCGAGCACAGGATTTTCCTCAATTAAAGAAACTCAGGAACTTCCTGTTAAAACAGAAAATTCCCAGATAGAAAATGCGTTTTGTGGATCACTGTGGGGTTTTTTTTTTGGGAGCAGCACCTACTTCCAAACAGAAAATCCCCAGCATGGAACCGCCACGCTCCGATACGGATTCCTCAAGGTGACATTCAGGAGATGGCGGAGAGGCAGGAGAAGAAAGGGGAAAAGAAAAAGGCTCCTAAAAGGATGGATTCACTTGGAATTTTCCCCTTCCTGGCAGCTCTGACTGATCCGACGGCATCTCCTGGAAATGGCACGGAAGGTGGGAATAGGGAAGGGAATGGTTTCTGCTCCTTGGGAGAGGCAGAGGGTGCAATGAAAATCAATTTAATGTGGAATTAATGGAAAGTAAAGAGGTTTTTCCACGTTTTTGTTGCCCAACTGCTCCATTTAATCCAGCCACACTTAATTAGGGACACGCCAATCCCGAGGGAAGCCGCTCCCGTCCTGGCACCATCCCCACAGCGAGTCAGCAATCCAAGACTTCCAACCCAGCAGGATTCCTGATCCATTTAGACTGAATTTAAGGATGGCATTTATTACAGTGAGGGTGGTGAGGGGCTGGAATGGAATTCCCAGAGAACTCTGTGGCTGCTGGAAATGTCCAAGGCCTGGCTGGAGGGGGCTTGGAGCAAACTGGGATAGGGGAAGGTGTCCCTGTCCATGGCAGGGGTTGGATTGAGATGATCTTTAATCCAATCCTTTCCAACCCATTCCATGACTCCATGATTAAGAAGAATTCCTGCTCCGTGGATGATTCCGAGTCCAGCGGCCTCACCCAACAACCTCCGACCCAAATCCCAGTATTTTTCCTGGGAAGTGGAAGAAAATCCCGTCCCACCTCACCCAGAGCCCGCTGATGTGCTCAGAGATCCGTGAGCACAAACCCCTCGATTCCTCTTCTTCCGAAAGGAATTTTTCTGCCTGGTGGGCAGAAATTTTCCCTTTTTCCTAATAATTCCCAAATATTTGGGAATTAAATCTTGCTGAGGATTTTTGTTCTGTTATTCTTTTTTTTTCAAGCAGCCCAACCGGGAAAGGGCTCCACGAGATTCCCCCTTTCCCTGTCTTTGAGGGGACATGGATCCATGGATGCATCCTCTGGATTAAAGGGAGCAAAGAAGCTTAGGAAGCATCCAGCAATCCAACTCCAGGTCCATCAATGGATCCAGAAAGCCCTTAAGAGGCAGCTTAATTACCAATAAAACTGAGGATACATCCACGCATCCACCAAATCCTCGTGTCCGTGCTCAGGGCAGCTCCTGATGCCTCCTTGAACATGAGGAATTTAAAAGTGGACACCAAAAAGAACAAAAATAACCCTTGAACTTGGAAAAGAAGGAAGATGGGCTCTTCAAGGAGCAGCATTTTCCCTTCTGAGCCCGCCTGGAACTCGGAATCCAGGGACAGCTTTATTTGGAGCTTTTGAAAGGATTTATAGTCCAAAGAGGTGCCAAAAAAAAGCTGGGAAAAGGTTTTGGAAAAAGGCATGGAATGACAGGACAAGGGGGAACGGAGGCAAGAGGGCAGGGTTAGGTGGGATATTGGGAAGAACTTTCTCTCTGGGAGGGTGGTGAGGCCCTGGAGTGAAATTCCCAGAGAAGCTGTGGCAGCCCCATCCCTGGAAGTGTCCAAGGCCAGGCTGGAGCAACCTGGGATAGTGGAAATTATCCCTTCCCATGGCAAGGGGGTGGAATTGGATGATCTTTACNCCTAAAAGGATGGATTCACTTGGAATTTTCCCCTTCCTGGCAGCTCTGACTGATCCGACGGCATCTCCTGGAAATGGCACGGAAGGTGGGAATAGGGAAGGGAATGGTTTCTGCTCCTTGGGAGAGGCAGAGGGTGCAATGAAAATCAATTTAATGTGGAATTAATGGAAAGTAAAGAGGTTTTTCCACGTTTTTGTTGCCCAACTGCTCCATTTAATCCAGCCACACTTAATTAGGGACACGCCAATCCCGAGGGAAGCCGCTCCCGTCCTGGCACCATCCCCACAGCGAGTCAGCAATCCAAGACTTCCAACCCAGCAGGATTCCTGATCCATTTAGACTGAATTTAAGGATGGCATTTATTACAGTGAGGGTGGTGAGGGGCTGGAATGGAATTCCCAGAGAACTCTGTGGCTGCTGGAAATGTCCAAGGCCTGGCTGGAGGGGGCTTGGAGCAAACTGGGATAGGGGAAGGTGTCCCTGTCCATGGCAGGGGTTGGATTGAGATGATCTTTAATCCAATCCTTTCCAACCCATTCCATGACTCCATGATTAAGAAGAATTCCTGCTCCGTGGATGATTCCGAGTCCAGCGGCCTCACCCAACAACCTCCGACCCAAATCCCAGTATTTTTCCTGGGAAGTGGAAGAAAATCCCGTCCCACCTCACCCAGAGCCCGCTGATGTGCTCAGAGATCCGTGAGCACAAACCCCTCGATTCCTCTTCTTCCGAAAGGAATTTTTCTGCCTGGTGGGCAGAAATTTTCCCTTTTTCCTAATAATTCCCAAATATTTGGGAATTAAATCTTGCTGAGGATTTTTGTTCTGTTATTCTTTTTTTTTCAAGCAGCCCAACCGGGAAAGGGCTCCACGAGATTCCCCCTTTCCCTGTCTTTGAGGGGACATGGATCCATGGATGCATCCTCTGGATTAAAGGGAGCAAAGAAGCTTAGGAAGCATCCAGCAATCCAACTCCAGGTCCATCAATGGATCCAGAAAGCCCTTAAGAGGCAGCTTAATTACCAATAAAACTGAGGATACATCCACGCATCCACCAAATCCTCGTGTCCGTGCTCAGGGCAGCTCCTGATGCCTCCCTGAACATGAGGAATTTAAAAGTGGACACCAAAAAGAACAAAAATAACCCTTGAACTTGGAAAAGAAGGAAGATGGGCTCTTCAAGGAGCAGCATTTTCCCTTCTGAGCCCGCCTGGAACTCGGAATCCAGGGACAGCTTTATTTGGAGCTTTTGAAAGGATTTATAGTCCAAAGAGGTGCCAAAAAAAAGCTGGGAAAAGGTTTTGGGAAAAGGCATGGAATGACAGGACAAGGGGGAACGGAGGCAAGAGGGCAGGGTTAGGTGGGATATTGGGAAGAACTTTCTCTCTGGGAGGGTGGTGAGGCCCTGGAGTGAAATTCCCAGAGAAGCTGCGGCAGCCCCATCCCTGGAAGTGTCCAAGGCCAGGCTGGAGCAACCTGGGATAGTGGAAATCATCCCTTTCCTTGGCAAGGGGGTGGAATTGGATGATCTTTACATCCCCTCCCAACCCAAACCATCCCCTGATTCCATGATTTGGGNGAATGACAGGACAAGGGGGAACGGAGGCAAGAGGGCAGGGTTAGGTGGGATATTGGGAAGAACTTTCTCTCTGGGAGGGTGGTGAGGCCCTGGAGTGAAATTCCCAGAGAAGCTGCGGCAGCCCCATCCCTGGAAGTGTCCAAGGCCAGGCTGGAGCAACCTGGGATAGTGGAAATCATCCCTTTCCTTGGCAAGGGGGTGGAATTGGATGATCTTTACATCCCCTCCCAACCCAAACCATCCCATGATTCCATGATTTGGGTGCACCCAACATCCCGGGACCAACGGTGAGTTGAAATTCCAAAGCAACCGAAATTCCCACGTTATTCCAAGGCGCCTCACTGTCCATCCTCCTCTTCCAGACAAGAAACCACCTCGCTTCCATCCCATAAAGGATTGCACTTTTCCGTGCTTTTCCATGACCTCTCCCAACCGGGCGTGAAGCGCACGAGGAAGATCAATAAAAAAACCATAATTCCGTAGCGGCGCTTCCCAAAGTAACGTTTTTTTGACGGCTTCCCGAACGTGCGGCCCCGTTGGAAGTCATTTCCATTCCGGCACAGAGGGCACGGAGCAGAGAGGGAAGATCAATAAAAATGCAACGAGGCAGACAGGGAAATGTCAGCACCTCGGGAAGAGGCGGCCCAGAATCCGCTGGGATCCGGCCCGGGTGCAAATGGATCGGGCACATGGGTTTTCCATAGGAAAAACACCGTAAGGAAGGAGCCGTGCTTCAATCCAGGGATTTTTCCACACTTGATGGTGGTGAAGAATAAAGGGACAGCGTGGGCAAAGGCAGCCATGGCCAAAGGAGCTGAAACCCTGGGAAAAAGGGAATAGGGTTGGGGGTGTTCAGCCTGGAAAAGAGAAGGATCCAAGGAGACCTTGGAGATGTTTCCAGTGCCTAAAGGGGCTCCAGGAGAGCTGGAGAGGGGCTTGGGACAAGGGATGGAGGGACAGGACACAGGGAATGGCTTCCCACTGCCAGAGGGCAGGGATGGATGGGATATTGGGAAGGAATTCCTGACTGGGAGGGGGGTGAGGGGCTGGAATGGAATTCCCAGAGCATCTGTGGCTGCCCCATCCCTGGAAGTGTCCAAGGCTGGGTTGGAGCACCCTGGGATAGTGGGAGGTGTCCCTGCCCATGGAATGGGATGACCCTCAAAGGTCCCTTCCCACCCAAACCATTCCATGATTCCCTAATCCTCCCTCTCTGCCACATCCAAGCCCAGAGATCACCAATCCCCTTCTCCCTCTTTTCCAGTTCCTGCAGTGTTTACAAGGAATGAGGAAACTCCGCCGTCGCCCACAATTCCAAAAGCTCTGCTTCAACCCAGAACCCAAAATTCCAGCCCCCATTCCAGCCAGGAACAAAACCTCCCAGGATCCTGCTGTCCGTGAAATCCAACAAGCGAAACCTTCTCCCTCTGAGAGTCCATTTCAGCCTCATTTACTCCAAGTTTTACGAGACCTTCCTCAACAATCAGAATTTTCCACGTATTTCCCTGTGGGAAAAGCGGTTCCTGGTCTTGGAATGACACCACGGGGTCACTCCACTGCCTCTTCCCACCTCCTTCCCATTTACTGTTGGGAAAGACTTGACAAAAATTGCAAATAACATTTATTTTCCTCTTGAGAATGTGGAGACAGCTTCCCGAAAGTCAGAGTGACGCTTTTAGCTCCCTAAAACTGGGATTGGCGGATTTATTCCCTAAAAATCAGGATGAGGGAGCTGGGTGTGGGAATGTTTAAAGGGCAGGAGCAGGAGGAGGGAAATAAATCCAATCCCTGGATCTGTGAAGCTCAAGGAATGAGCGAGGGATGAAGAATTTGAGACAGGAGGCAGCTCCCATTGGAACAGCACAATGTGATCCTTTCAGGAGCTGTAAAACCAAAAAAACCCCGGGATTTCGGGATTCCTGGGAGCAATTTCAGGGATAACGACAAATTCCCAAGGGCACTGGGAGGTCTGGAGTGCTCCACTTCTTCCCCTCAGCACCTGGAGCACATTTATCCCTCAAACACTTCTTGGCAGCTGGAATTAAAAATAGCCAGCCTGGATAAGTTGGAAAGTGAGGGGGAAAAAAAAAAATTCCAGCCGGAATGTTTATTTTTGGGAAGAGCCAGAGGAGGAAGAGGAAAGGTCGGGGTTCAATGCGTTATTTAGAGCATGTAAGGAAATAATCACTGGAGCAAAAATGCGGGAGGGAGAGGATGGAGGAAGAGCAGGGAAATGATAATTTAAAGGATTTTTTTTGAAGGAAGAGGTCACTGGAAAACTCTTGGAATCATCTTAACCAAATCTTAATCACCGAAACGAAATTCCCACAGATAGTTATCACCTGGAGCAAACATTCCCAATAAAAACTCCATAAAACAGCAACAACAGCCACAGCCCAGCCCAAAAACCCCAGATCCGATGATTTGGGATCCCTCCCCTAAATCCAGGCCCCTCCAGGGCTCTGTTCCACCATCAGGGAACGCGTGGTTTTATGGGATTTGACACCAATTTGACTCTGGAATCTGCCTGAATTCCCAGCTGGATTTTGTGGTTTGGGTTTGGGGTTTTTTAAAGGTTGTTGGGTCATTATTTGGTTGGGTTTTCGTGGTGTCTGTCCCCAAATTCCCAGAGGTGAGACTCCAAAATCCATCACTTTTCAGGAAAGGAACGATGGCACCGCAAGGCTCTCCCGGGAATGGTTTGAGGAGTTTCCCAAACCAGCTTTAAACCAAGACTATCCCACGGGATGCAATGTCCCATATTTGGATTACTGTTTAGGTGGAAAATTATCCAGAAAAACGTGCCCTGGATCTTCCTAAATGTGGGCTGAGGTGTCGGACTGATCCAGGAGAAATCAATGACCTGGATAAGGAAAAGCCACGAGACATTCCTGGGATTTAGGAAGCTGCTCCCGTTCACCAC
Source organism: Ifrita kowaldi (assembly GCA_013398055.1). NCBI lineage: Eukaryota > Metazoa > Chordata > Aves > Passeriformes > Cinclosomatidae > Ifrita > Ifrita kowaldi. Next base: position 2,309 of record VZRS01010254.1, on the reverse strand, counting down.
CTAAAGCAATTCCTCCATGGAATTTTGGAGGGAATTTGTCTCCACCAGCACTATCAAGATTCCAACCCCACAGGAATTTTCCAGGAGAAACCCGCCCCCCATGGTGGCAGGAACCGAAGGCCTGGAACTTTGGGATCAAGGCCTAAGTAGGTCACCTTCAAATCCAGGTCCAAAACTATGGATTCATCCAAATTTTCTGGGAAATGGAGGGGGAAAAAAAGCTTTAAAGGAGCACAAAGTTGAGGGAATTCCGTCCCTGGAGCTCTGCCTGAGAAGACCAGGATTATCCATAGGGAGGACCTATGGGATGCCTCAGGGATTCTCCAACTTCCCACTAAAGAAGGTGGCCCACAGGACAAGATTTTCATGGAATGGATTCCACACGTTCCCAGGACGTGCGATGTCCAACCAACAACACACACGCGACATTCCCGTACTTTTCAGAAGCCTGGAATTCCGTGAAACACCTTTCTAAAAATGATTTCGGATCATTTGGGATGATCCAGTGATACAAACGTCTGGAAACCCTAAAAAGGTTGGACAATCCATAAAAACCACTTTGGGGTTGCATCCGGGGTAAAATGTGGCTCCTTGTCCCAACAAAACAGCAGCAGCAATGAATAAAATCCCAAAAAACCAGGATAAAACTGGGAACTGGCCAATTTTCATGGATATCAGGAAAATCCACCACGAAACACAACCTGACTCAGGATTTGGAAAACCTTCAGGAGTCTCCCTTTCCTTCCAAACTTTTAGGGTTGGACTCCATGACTTTAAGGGTCTTTTTCCAGCCTAAACGATTCCATAAATCCCTGACCCCTCTTTGCTCCCACCACCCTAGCAGCCAATCCCATGGCACAGCGGGACATTCCCAAAAATCCCTTTGAACCCATCTCCAGCCCCTCTGGAAAAGAGCAGCCCGAAGACATCTGGCTCACAGACAGCCCAGCCCCTGGATTGTCTGGATTTGCAGCAGGAAAAATCCAGGATTCGGGTGGGAAAAACAAAGACTTCCCTGGAAAACGAGGGCCTCCCCACACGCCTTTCTTCCCGAAGGGAAGCACTGAAATGCTCTTTCCCAAGGGGATGATTAATGTTGGGATTATCCCGAAAATCCATCCCTGGTTCCGGTGGGATGAGTTGTGCCACCCTCAGCAACTGGAAATTCTGATTTTTGGAGTTAAATTCATCCAAGTTTAGGCTTTTAGGCCTAGAAGTGCTCCCGACCAGTCAGCGATCCCAAGATCCCAACTCCACCACCAGGCCAGGTTGGATGGGGCTTGGAGAAACCTGGGATAGTGGAAGGTGTCCCTTCCCATGGAAAGGGCTGGAATTAAGGATTAGGTGGGATTTAAGGCCTCTTCCAACCCAAACCACTCCGGGATTCTGTAATTCAGGATATTCCATGGAAATCCCACGTGCTTCCCTTCGGAGGAAGGGGAAGGCCGCTGGATGCCTTGAGCTCTCCCTCCTCCACCCATCCCCACACTCCCCCCGAAATCCACACGGAATAACATCCGGAGAACTCCAAGAGCCACCACGAAATCACACAAATAATCCGAGACCCCACATCCCTGGGCTAATCCACGTCCGCAACCAAATCCCGTCGCTCTCCCTTTCCCCAAACCCATCAGTTTTCCACTCCAGCAGCACCAAACGCAGCTCCTCACGTTCGCAATCCCGCTGTTTTTCGGGATCGATGAACATCCATCTGGGAAAAGGCATTCCATGGAGGAAGGAGCCCAAGCAACCCTCATCCCTGGCTGGACACGGAGGCACCGAGGGAAGCGACACATCCCAATTCCAGCCCTGTCCGAGCCACCTGCTGCTCGCAGATCCCAAACAGCTCCCTCCAAACACCCCGAATCCATCCATTTTCTATGGAAAACGTGGTGGGTTTTGGTTTTTTTTTTTCCCCCTTAATCCCACCCAGCTGCGTGTGCCAGGTGAGGCTCCGGAGCCCTGGAGCAGCTGCGGATTTCTCCGTAGAGGTCACTCAAGGGGTTGATTAAAGTGGGAATAAATAACAGGATAAAGAAATAACTCGATAAATGGCTCAAGAAATGATGAAATAAACAAACGAGGAAAGAAATAAACGAGGAAAGAAATAAACGAGGAAAGAAATAAATAAATAACTCCACTCCCATCCTGCAGTTTTCGCAGCCGGAGGGAAACGCAAAGAATGGGGGAAACGGCGCAGGGAAGAGGAGGGAAAAACACCAAAAAAATCCCGAAACCAGCGGCTCCATCGTCCGTGGGAAAGAAATAAATCCCAAACAACTCTCCCCCTCCACCACCTTTCCAAAACC
>VZRS01010251.1:27560-135236 GCA_013398055.1 Ifrita kowaldi | reverse complement strand
TCCTCTGCCAGCTTGCATTTGGTGAGTAGGTGCTGCTCCTACTGCCTTCCTGCAGCTGCAAGGTGATGATTCTGCTCTGGCATAGTGATATAAACAGGCACAAACCAACAAAACCCACACCAAGAATGAGATCCAGCTTCTCCCAAGCACCAGTCCCGTTCTTCTTGGAGGATTTTCTCCCTTGGGCTGGCAGGGACATCAAGTGATTGCTGTGACCACAGTGTGACTGTTTGTGGGGCCTCCCTACCTGCTCCGTTCCCTGTTCTCTGCAAGGAGCATCCCACCACACTCCTCCTTCCCCCCTTCTCTGTAGCTGGGGTAGCTGGAGCCAGGCCCCATCCATCTCCCCGAGTGTCCCTGTGATGGCAGTGGGAGAGGAAGGCTCCATGACCGAAAAAGGCATTGTTGAGTCAAGGGCGGCCGCGTGTGCGAGCCCGGATCCGCACTGCGCTCATCCCATTATGTAACAGGGAGTGATCCTTTTTTGGAGCTGAAAGGAGAGGCGGATGGAGGGGAGGCGGAGGGGCTGGGAGTGGGAATGACCCTGGGGCCGAGGATTGCTTCCAGCAGCCTCTCTGCGTGCTGGGGCCGTGCCTGTAAACAAACCCGCTGCCCTGCTCCCGCCTCTGTCCGGCTGCGCTTCCCTCCCGCGGGCTGGAAAGGCTCATCTCCTCTGCCCTTGGGAGGCTGCAGCAGGAACCTGTTGGCAGAGGGGAGGAGATGGGGCTATTCTGGGCCCCGGGGGTGTTCGGTGCAAGAGCTAAGAAGCATTTGGAGAATCTGGGTGCTTTTTAGAGCCTTGTGAGTCAAAGAGGCGTTAAAAATACGCGGCAAACACGAGAACAGCGCCGTGCTGTGACCCCACACCCTGCCCTCACTTGTCCCCAGTGGCACAGTGGCCACAGGTCTGGGGTTTGCTGTGCAGAGCTGGGGACAGTGCTGGGGCCAGGGTGACAGCCACCACCTCTGCTTTCCCTTCTGGAAGGGAGCCCCAGCAGAGTGTCAGCATCCCAAGGATGGACCTGGGAGTATTTGAGAGGCAGATCCTGGTCTGTAAGCTTTTCCTGGCTCCTTCCCATGTAGCACAACTGAAAGCTGTGGCCACGAAGCGCTGAGTGGGGGGAAGGTGCCTCGTCACACCCCGGCTGTCTGTGCCCTGGAACCTGAGCAGGGCTTGGGCACAGAGTCAGGAAGTGCCTGCCCTGAAAGGAGCGTGTGGAACTACTCAGGCAGCTTTGATGGTGTCGTGTTCCACTGAGCATGAGTTAAAATAAATGCAAATCATGCCTGCCTTACCCACGAGCTCAGCCCTGCTTGCCTTGCTGTGTGCTTTGGGTCATTCCCGTGCTCCTCCATTCCTTTGTCCATGTCCCCTCATCCCTTTGGCAAACCTGGAAGATTTGAGGAGGTGATATTCTGTCACCTCATTCTACAGTCTGTGTGAGCTGGAGGTGGAGAGCCAGGGGTGCTTTGAGACTGATTGCAGGTGACCGTCCTGCTTTTGAGGACTGGTTCTTGCACGTTCAAGCTGTCACCCTGGTGTTGGGCTCTTCTGGTGTGTCACGGGCACTTGTAAGTCAAGGAGGTCTGGAGCTTCAGAGAGCTGCTGGCTGGGTGCTTTTTTCTGATTTTCTCTTTGGTTTTCTTTGATCTCTGTGCCAACAGAACTGGCACAAAGACCCTCGGCAGCCACCTTGATCCTCTTGACTGGAAAGTGCCACCAGCAAATAGTGGTGCCTGACCCTCTTCAATGTCCCTGAGTAAACCTGGAGCAGCCAGGCACCCACGGGCTGGGAGTGCTGGGAGCACAGTGCCCACGGGCAGGGAGTTCTGCCAGCCCTGGAACCACGCAGGGGCCGTGTCCGACAGCCGAGACAGCGCTCCCACTTCCCGCTGGCTTCCTGGCTGGCAGGTACCATCCAGCCTCAGGCAGCACCTCTGAGTTCTGCTGGCAGAAACAACCAGGCAGAACTGCAATATCAATGCAGCTGGAGCATCTAAATCCACTCATTCTCCTGGTTTGTTTCCTGGGGAGTGGATTTGGGCATGTTGGGTGAGGGCCTCTGCAGCTGCCCACGCAGGGACTGTGCTGGCAGGCCCAGGCATGTGGCAGCAAAGTCCCCGTCCCTAAAAAACAAGCCTGAAAGCAGCACCAGAGTTGGGAATTAGGGCAAGCAGCTTCATGGCATCTTAGTCCTGGTCTCTGGATTTGGCTGTTTGCGTTGTAGCCGTGAGGAGCAGCAGGAATTGCAGCCTGTGGTATGTCAGTAAAAGCGATTTCAGGACTCTGTGTGTCTTTGTGCGTATATGTAAAGTAAATAAAATCAGCTTGGAAATGGGCCTTGATTCAGTTGTCTCCAAGCACCTGGAAATTTTGGATCTGGCTTTGAATCTCTGTCCCAAACAAAATTTTTTTTCCCCCTCTTCTAGAAGCAGCATTCTTCCAAAAACAGCCACTAGAATGAAGCCAGCACTCCATGCTTTGATAACAATTGCAACATTATTTTAACTCTGATTCTGTTTCAACAGTTACACATGCCAGCTTTCTTCCTGGATTTAAAAAAGCACAACAACTTCCTATTTCAAACAGAACAAAGAAGAAAAGGATTTGAGAGGAAGTAATGTCTCCCTGTTGGTTTGAGTTTTCCCTGGTTTTTGGAGGGTTAATAGTGGGTTTATGTATTTTGATTCTGAAGTGGGCTAATGAAGCAATTGCTCCAAGCAGGGCCTGGCTGAGACAGCCTGGCCTCTCCCTGGGGCACCACTGAGAGCTTAATTGGTTCAATAAATACTTGAAGATGTTATCAAAAGCCAGGATGCTTTGTGAAAAATCCGGGAGGTTTGGGGATGATTATTTTAATCACGTACCTTCCCCCCCTTCCCTGAGCCCCAAGGCATCACAAGAGGATCTAGGTTGGGAAAAGCAAAATCCAGAGCAATTTGGTTAATTCACTGTGGGGTGAAGACCTTGGAGTCCTGTGAGTTTCCATGATTGCTTCTTGCAGCAGGTGTGTGAGGGAGCAACACATCAAATGGCACAGCAATCCCAGCACCAAGGTGTGGGTTCCTCCCTGCAGGGATGAATGATTGCCCACAGAAGGGAATGATTGATCTTTCTTCCTCTCTGCCCTGCAGTAAGATGTCCTGCACACCCACATCTCCCAGGGTTTCTGCCAGCTCCACCTCTCCCTGCCTGGGTCAGGCAGGTAGGAAAATCCCTCTGCCCAGGATGTCCCCAGCCAGGTACAGGACAGGTTGTTCACAGCTCTAAACGTTCATGGGGCAGCAGGGGAGGAACATTTCAAGAAGGAGAATTTACTTTGTGCAGAAGTTTGAAAGGCCTCAGGATGCTTCGTGTTCTTTGATTTATGGAGGTTTTTTTTTTCCTTTTCTTTCCTGTTTCCTTCCTCAGCACAGGGTTTACCCATGGCCTGGACAAGCTTTGAAGGTGCTGAGCTGAGCATGCTGCACATGTTTCTGCTGTGTGGAGAAGGTGGATTTAGGCTCAGGTAGCAGGTGCTGAAAGCTGAGCCTCAGGGCAGAATCTTTCCATTTGTGTTTTTCAATTCTTACTGCACCCACTGCAGCTGTTGCTTCATTTTTACAAGGTTTCCTCAGAAAGGTTTTGCAGTCAAAGCATTGAAATGTTGCTCCTCTTGAGCCCTCAAGTTAAGGATAATCTTGTGGTTCAAGGCATTATCTGGGGAGGAATTTGGGGGACAAGAACTGGTGAGGTAGGGATGGTCTGGTTCTTGATTTCAGAGTCATGCTTGAATGCCGCGTGTTTTCCAGATGTTGCTTTTTTCTTCAATCCTTTTCACTCCCTTGGTCCCACAGGCTTCTTTTGAGCTTCTGGATAGCCCCACTGTATTCCTTAGGGAATGTTCTGGGGTGGGAAGCAGTCAGTGTTGAGCTGGACATGCTAGCTCGTGTGTATTTGTAGAGCTGTTTGTATTTATACAGCTAAAGCAGAGAAACTTTCTCCTCTTTGTCACTTCGAGCTTCGTCTTCAGTCTGTGTGTGTCTGAATCCTTAAAATCCCTGGGTTTGAGGAAATCACAACTGCTATTCCTTCAGATTTCAATTATAATCAGCATATTTAACTTGACTATTCCTTAGCTGAAGTGATCTCAGTCCTTATCCTCACCTTGAGGGACAAAAAGAGCAGAGCTTTACCCACTTGTGGCAGGTGGTTGTAAATTTGGAGATATTGGATCTGTTTGTTCATTCCTAGCACATCTTTATCGTCCACACCAAGCAAGTCCAACCTGCCCAGGCTTTACTTGCTGGGCTGAGCTCTCTCCATCCACAGGTGAACCCTCTGGATAGTCCACTTTAGTGAGTGGATCCAGCCAGGTAAACCAAGCCCATTTGCCTGTTCCTGACTCTCAGCCTGCCTTTCCTCCCTCCTAGCAGCCCTTGTTGTTTCTAGGAGCCCAAGGAAGGCCAAGGGATGCACCCTCAGCCTTTGTTTTTCATTCCCAGGCCTTCTCATCATAACAGGCCCCTTCAGCTGACCTTGGAGGTCCAGCTTGAACCATGACATTAATTTGGCTCTGTTTTAGCAGCCATTTCATTCCTCCACCAGCAGCTATTTCAAACAGAGGTCCCTTACAGCATGGGCAAGTTATGCACCTCCAGATTATCTCTCAGGCCTCAGTAGCCTTTGGGCACTATCAAAGCATTCAAGTGTCTGAGCCCAGGAGGTCACTTTATCTATTTGTGGTCTCAGCTGAAGTGTAAGGAGATGGTTCTGTGATGAGTTTATTTTTTCTTTCTTATTAAGGCTATTTCTTCATGAAATAGCAGAACGAAAATAGTAACTCATCAGCCATCCAAAAATAAAAAAAAAAAGAGAGGTCTATTTATGTTTCTTGGTGGATTTATTTCTACCTGGGAGCAGCGTGTGTGTGCTTTCAATGTGGCACAGGAATCTCAAATGCTTAGGCCTTTAATAGCACAAAAAATCATCTGTGACCTGCTGGTGAAGGTCATCTCTGAACCAGCAGATATTTGGAGTTCCTGAGCTGTTAATCCCAATCCTGGTGCAAAAGTCTGTGTGATGGAAAGGTCAATTTGCCATTTTCTGGGGTTTACTGAGGTAGGAATTTTCAATAAAGTTGGTGTGACTCTCCCTGAGTTGCAGCTACAGCTGTGGGAGTTGAGGTGGGATTCTTGGGGTGTCCTGTGCAACGCTGTGAGTTGGACTTGACTTTCCTTGTGGGACCCTTCCAATTCAGGATATTCTGTGATTCTGTGAATTACTTTGCTCCTCAGTTTAAATGCTGCTGGTGCTGCCCCTGTGTGTGCTGGAATGGAATGTGATTCCCCAAAATGGGTGTTGGTGGTTGACTGTGGCTGAGAGGAGGGAGAAAAACTCAGGTCACTCCATTGTGAGATTTTCTTTTGAAGCCTCAGCTGCTCTCCCAGAGTGGATTTAGAGCCACATGGACCAGTGTTGACAGTTCTCCTCTTCCCAGTGCCTTCGGGATGGCTCCACACACTGACAGAGCTGAGGAGCTTTGGTCTGTGTCCCATTTGCACCTGCCTTTGGTTTCTCCTTCTTTCTTGTCCCTTTTCCTGTTTAGTTCCTTCGCTTTTCTTTGGAACCTTTGTGGGTTTGGGTGCTTCTTCCCCAGCTGTCTGAGCACCATGTCATGGGGCAAGTTGGCCTCTTCTCAGGAGCTCATGTGGGGCTGTGCAAGACCCATGGAGCCATTCCCAGATCCTGCCCTGTGCTTCCCAAAGTGGAAGGCAGTGAGCTGCCAGACTAAGGAAGAAAATCCATCAGTGCTGTTGCACAACTGAGGGAATCAAGACCTGTAGGCACTCGCCTGCTCTCAGTATGTGCACGTGTGATCACATTCAGAGGTGTTTCTTGGGGGCCTTGTTGCCTAATTCTGGTGTTTTTATGGACATACACGAGCTGGAAACAGGAGGTTGGTTGTGTGGGGCCTTCCAGCATTTGTCAGTTCTCAGCTTGCCCTTGAGCTGTCTGGAAACGTGTGCTGTCCTCTGTAGGTTCAGCTTTCTCTCTGTCCACTATTTGCTTGATTTTTTGCTATTTTAGGAACGTCTCTAAGAAAAAAGAAAGCTTGTTCTTTGCTTTCTGCAGCCTTTTAAAGGCTGGAAAGTGGCTGTTGCTGGAATGAGTTTGGTGTCAGTGTTCAATCTGAACCCCCTCGGTGCAGGGCTGACTCGTTGCAGCTCTGTCCCCAAGTCTCTGAACTTCTGTTGCTTGTCAGATGTTTTCTCAGCTAGGAAAGCAGATTGTGTAGGAAAACATGTTAATGAAAAGCCATGTTAATGAAAAACCATGTTAATGAAAACTCTTGCCCCTGGAGAAGTCACAGTTTAACACTTTAATTTGGTTGGGAATAGCTGGAGGGTTTACCGTGATCCAGAGTGTTAAAATCTGCTGATGGCTGCAGATTAAAACCCTTTTAATTTTATTTCCAACATGGTTTTTCCCAGGCAGGGCTGGGATGTGACATTTTGCCCTCTAGGACAGGTGGAAGGTTTGCACCTCGGGCATTATCTTGTAGCAACATCCGTACTCCAGCTCCGTGGTGATGCTGAGCATGAAGGATGTGCTTCCCCATTCCCAGTGCCAGTCCTGGAGCACTGGGAACATCCCCTGTGTCCCTTGCTCTGAGACATTCCAGGCTTTACCACTGCACCAAGGCTCCTTTTCAGGACTTTTAATGCCCTTTGCTATCCAGCTGGCATTTCCTAGGTGTGCATCCTTCAAGATCTGCTGTTTGCACCTCATTTCCTGCTGCCAAAGGGATCCTCGCACCGCAGCCCTGCCCCACACGATGCCAACCTGCTTCCTTTGCCCTGCTCACCTTTGGCTGCTGCTATTCCCGACTCCCCAGTGGTGTGGGGAAGGACACCCTTGGCCCGAATGCCTCGCCCAGGAAGAATGCAGACAGTCTGGCAGAGCGCAGGTTAAATAAAGTTTGCCTTGGCAGGGCTCTTGGATGTACTCGGAGCTGCCGGGGCGTAGTGGTGACGGAATTGCAAGCACGAACAGCAGCTGCCAAGAGGAACGGGTCTCCTGGCCCTGCTGGCTGACTCCTCTCCTCTGGGAATCTGGAAGTACTGGCACAATCACAAGCCTTTTCCCCAGCCCAGCGCCGTGCCGGCACTCCCAGCTTTGCTCCGGAGCCTCCGGCCAGCGAGGCCGGCGGTGCCATCAGCGCTGCACCCCGAGTCCTGCTAAAGCAGGGAGCCATCCACAGCCTCTGTGGGAGTTATCCTGTGGCCTCTGTGGGATTCATCCTGTGGCCTCTGTGGGATTCATCCTGTGGCCTCTGTGGGATTCATCCCGTGGCCTCTGTGGGATTTATCCTGTGGCCTCTGTGGGATCCATCCTGTGGCCTCTGTGGGATTCACCCACAGCCTCTGTGGAATTTATCCTGTGGCCTCTGTGGGATTCATCCACAGCCTCTGGAGGATTCATTTTGTGGCCTCTGTGGGATTCACCCACAGCCTCTGTGGGATTCATCCATGGTCTCTGTGGGATTCACGCTGTGGCCTCTGTGTGATTCATCCACAGCCTCTGTGGGATTCACCCTGTGGTCTCTGTGGGATTCACCCACAGCCTCTGTGGAATTTCACGCTGTGGCCTCTTGGGATTCACCCTGTGGCCTCTGTGGGATTCATCCACGGCCTCTGCTAATTCTGAGGGGAAAGATTTTAGGCAGTGCAAGCTCTGACTGACGGCTGTGGCTTGTGCTGTGACATGGGAAGTGATTTCCCATCAGGGCAAGAGGGTCCCTGTGGTTGATTTAGAAGCTGTCCCTGGCCAGCACTCGGGTGGTGGGGACACATCATCCCAGTGCAGCTGCAAACGCCTCCAAGCCCTTTTGTGGAGCAGGGATTTTGGGATTTGCAGGTGGTTACTGTAAAAAGGGCACAGTCCTGACCCAGTGGGAGGGAGCATCAGCAGCTCTGTTGGATTTTGGATGGGAACAAAGAAGTCTTTTCCTGTGAGGGTGGGGAGGCCCTGGCACAGGGTGCCCAGAGCAGCTGTGGCTGCCCCATCCTTGGAAGGGCTCGAGGCCAGGTTGGACAGTGCTTGGAGCAGCCTGGGACAGTGGGAGGGGTCCCTGCCCAGGGTGGAATGAGATGAGCTTTAAGGTCCCAAAATCAAACTCTTTGGGGATTCTAGGATTTCATTGCTTGCCATCAGTGGGCGGAGCAGGACTGAACAGCAGGGAAGCATGGACAGCAGGATGAACGGCAAGATGAGAGGGGGGTGAAGCATCAGGATATTCATGGCTCATCATCCTTGGAGTGTGTTTTGGTCTCCAGGAAAGACATCTTTGACTGCCTTGGTAGCAGAGGGATTGATAAAAGGAGCAGAGGCTGTCAGAACAGAGTTCATGTCCTTGTAGTCCTTCCTGGGGGTTGTCTGTAGTTAAACACCAGTTCCTCCAGCTCTGTCTCAGACTGTGCTTGGAGATAACTTCGGAGCTTCAGGCCAGTTTTATCCCTGAGCTGGGCTTCCTGAGTGACCGGTGATTCACTTGGGTTCCTGTGATTAGCAGGGTGATGGGGCTTTTTATGGCCTTTGCTTTTCCCACATTTGTCTGTAACACAGGGAACATCTCCTACTTCTGGTGCATGGAAAGCTCAGCTAATTAATACTTATGAAGATCTTTGGTGTGCAGACATGAAAACTGCACGTTAACAAACCCAGGAAGCTGATTTACCCCTCCAGGGCTCTTGATGGGTGGAAATATCCCAACTTGGTCCCAAGCCAGACTTGCCCTGACCTTTGTCTCTCACTGTTCCTGCAGGTGGCTGGAAGTGCAGATGGTTACCCTGACCTGCACCCAGCGCTGGGTCCAGTACCTCCAGTTGCTCCAGGAATCCATCTGGCCTGGAGGAGTTTTACCAGCAGTGCCTAAACCCCCCAGGACAGAGGAGCAGAAGAAGGCAACAGCAGAGCAGGCCCTGCAGAGCCTGATGGGGATCTTGCCCAGTAAGTGTGTCCCAGAGACCTGCCCATGGGATAGGAAAGTGCCTGGGGAACACTCCAGTGCACCGGAATCTCTGGAAATGTGATTAAATGCAGAGATGGAGTCTGCTCGTGCCAAGGCACTGGGAAACCTTCATGACCCTTGAGGTTTGATGGTTTCCTGCTAGCAAAACCCGGAGTTTTCCAGTTCTGGATAGTTTGTGTAAGGATTTGGGAAGCAGCCCAGCTCGGAGGGAAGGGATGTGTGTGTTGGCCATTCCCGGATGTAGCCAGGCCATGATTCAGTGCTCACAGTTCCTGCTGAGCCGCCTCACCCAGGCAGGGCTCAGGACAGCTCTGCTCCCACCTGCTGCCAAAGGGTCCCATGGTGAGGAAAGTCACCGTGCAAAGCCTGTGGCTTTTCCACTGCACCGAAATCCCGAGCCCAGCTGCACTGGATTTCCCTTTCTTGAAGTTTGACACGGGGACCTTTGGCATTAAAGCAGCTGCTGCCTAATCCATGTGAGTGCAGTCTGAACTTTTAACTCCTTGATGTAGCGTGAAGGGCCCTCGCTGTCCTTTGGGAATGAAAAGGCACTGCTAGTACATGCCCTTCCAGCCAGGAATGCTTTCCTGGCACTCCCCCCTGTCCCAGGCTCAGAGCACCATCACAAGCTTTGATTCAGCACCCACCAGGAGAAGACTGACCTGTGGGAATATGCAGCTCCTAAAGCTTTGTCTCCAACGCTTACAGATGTGATCCAAGAAATCCTTGGGACCAGTAAGTGTCAGATGAGCTGGAACCTGGTGCTGGAGTCGCTGAGCCAGCCTGTGATCAACAGGTATGTGATTGTGTTCTTTACCCTGGTGCCTCTCATGGGGTCTGAGAGCTGTGCCCGGGGTTTTGCCGTGCGATTCCCACTGCTTGGCACCGAACACATCCAGCTTGTTATTCCAGACTTGTAATATCAGGGGGCATCTGCATGTCCAGGACCTCAGTCTGGCTGCAGATTATTGAGCCAGTCATGTTAATTATGTTGTTTGGCCTGCTTGGTTAGGGGATGTCAGGGAAGTAAGACAAATCCTGGTTTAGTTTGGTTTGGGAGGAGCTGCAGCTCTGTGTAGGGGGTGTTTCTGTCTGTTCCCAGTGCTGCAAGTCTGGAAAAAAAGGGTTTGGTGATGGACAGCAGAGAAATGAGGGTCAGACTGGACATCAGGAGGTATTTCTTCACTGAAGGGGTTGTTAAACATTGGAAGGAGGTGCCTGGGGAGGTGTTGGAGTCCTCATCTTCTGAGGTGTCCAGGGAACAACTGGACGTGGCACTCAGTGCTCTGGTCTGGTTGGCAAGGTGGGCATTGGTCACAGGTTGGACTCAATGATCTGGGAGGTCTTTTCCATCTTCAGTGATCCTGTTAAACACAAGATGCATTTGTGTTTTCTGTGCTGCTCAGCAGCTTCAGCACCACTGGTCTGGGGGAGGTGAAAAAAAGCTGAGCCACCCCTGAAAGCATTTCTCTTCTGGGGACCCAATATTGTTCCTCTCTGCCCTGGAGCATTGGAACACCCCTTCCTTGTGCTGAGCTTTGCCTCCCATGCCCTGACCAGCCTAAGCTTCGTCTTTTCTCCATTCCAGGCACCTGGTGTTCTGCCTCCTGGACATTCTGCTGGAGTTCTTGGTTCTGAAGGGCTCCAGCAAGGAGCTCGAGGCTGCAGCTGCCACACCTTGTGCCTGCAGTGGCTCGGACAAAGCTGTCCCAGCACTTTAACCAGGGCTGGTGCCCCCAGCAGTGGAGGAGAGAAGCAGCCACCAGCATGGAATGATTGGATTTTCAGCCTTTACTGAGCGTGCCTGGGAGCTTCTTGTAAGGAATTTCTCCAGCCAGTGCTAAATGAAGCTTCTTCCAGGCTTCTCTGTTTCAGCTGGGTGGTGGATCAAACCCAGAGTGAGGGGCTGAAGATGCTGTGCAGTGTCTGTTCCATTGCTGACCTGATGGAGAGCCTGGAATGAGCCAGCCTGACCCGTTGGAGAAGGAACCACGAACCCCGTGGTCTTGGCCCACCCTTCTGAACATCTCTAACATCTCCAGGCAGAGAGCACAGGAGATTTGCTTTTGTGGCTTCAGGGCCCTCGTGGCACTGAGAGAGTTGGTGTGATGGGATCTGCTGCTGACTGTTCCTGCAGGACAGGTGGAGGGAGGAGCAGTGCTGTCCCTGCTTTGTGAGCAGCCTGCCCTGTGCCTGTGCTGCACAATCCGTGTCACAGAAGGAAGATGGGGAACGGATGGAGCGTGGAGATGTGGTGGTCCTGAACTCATCATCCAACTGCCCAAGTACCTGGGAGGTGAGAGCAGGGGTCAAAGGTGCTGCCCTGCCTTGGGGACAAAGATCAGCTGCTTCTCCCTGCCACTGCTCTAGGATGCAATAGGGGGGACTGTGATCCTGGGGAAGAGACTCTCCTCAGGCTAGGGAGGAATGGCAGCTTGGCTGGACTTTAGGATTCCCTTGTATTGTGCTTTCTGAGTCACCTTTTAGTCTCTGGGACAGTCACCTGGAAGGCACAGCACAAAAGGAGCTGACCCATGTGGGACACAGCAAGTAAATCAGCTCCCACACAGATGTGCTTGTCACAGGAAGCTCTGGAAGAGGAATGAGTCCCTTGGGGCCCGGGGGGAGTCCTGGATGTGTGTCATGGACAGCCAGTGAGTGAGGCCCCACCTGAGCCCTACCTGAGCTCTGCTGTTCATTGCTGTGGCACTGGGCTTTGGTTTGCTGTGCCTGCTGCTGCAGCAGCTCCGTGCAGGGCTCTGGAAAGCCCCTCAGGTCATGGAGCGTGGATTCGGCTGCTGCTCCTCCAGGTTGTCCAAGACTTGAGTGGTTTTGTGAGCTGATGTTGCTCAGCAGTCAGGTTCCTGGGAGTAACAAAAGGACTCAGAACATGCACCAACAGACCAGTTTGGTGACCTGCTTTGGTGTATTTTCTGTGAGAAACATGGACTGACCAGTGCTGGACTTGGCTGGTGAAGGTGTTCTCTAGAGACCCAAGGAGACTGCACACAAGGGAACCATGCAGGATCACTGAGGTGTCTGTGCTGCAGTACCAGATGGTTTCATCCCACAGAACCAGGGAATGCCAGGCTGGAAGAGACTGCCTGCTGTTTCTGGGAGCTGGATGCTCCATGGCATGTTTGGAGAGAAGGCAGTGTAACTCCAGCATGCCAGTCCTGCTCTTTCCAAAGGAGCTGCTTAACAATGGACTCACCACAGTGTGAGCTGCTCTGTGCTTCTGTGGTGTGAAAATACCGGGAGGGATCATCTTGCTGCCAGCAGATAGATTTTTAGGGAGCTCTAAGGACATCCCAAGACCAGGCAGAATCCAAGGTCATGAAGCAAAGCAGTTCTGCATCACTGTTGGAGCCATTTCTCAGCAGGAGATGGTAGATTGGCCACCTGCTTGGAGAAGAAGGGAGGTGTGAGTTAAGTAAGAGTAGATCAGGTGGAGAATGCTTTGGGATAATCCCAAATGGCCAAGCAGCAGTTTGGGAAGCAGGACTCAGATATATCCTTAAATATCTGCTTGGAGCAGCTGCTTCACCGTGTCTTTCACTGCCAGGTTCCCGTTTCCCGTTTTCCTCCTGCTTCCATTTACCACCCCAGCTGTCAGCAGGGGGAGAAGGAGCCCCCAGCCAGAGATGATGCAGCAGAGCCCTGTTGTGCTTGGTGGCCTCCCAGATGCTCCTGGTGTGCTCGTTTGCTGTTGCTTCCTAATTAATGGTGTGGGTTTGGGGCTCCAGGACTGGGGTCTGCCATTGATTAGGGATAATATTAAGAGTCTTTGCTGAAGGGGATCATGGAGTGCAAGTTACCCATTGCCAGCTCCAGGTTCAGGCTAAAGTCTAGCACTGTCCCTGCACGCACTGGATGTGGCACTGGAGGGATGAGCTGGCACTTCTCCTTTGCCAGGAAGCCCAAGTTCTCCCTGCTTTTAACCCCTGCCTCTGAAATTATGCAAATGACTGAATGTTCAGTCCTCCTGGTGGAAATAATGTGTGATCACTGCCAGTTTGGGAGCTGGTGCTTTGCTGGGATGGTGCAGCAGTGATTTGGGGTTGTCCCAGCAGCAAGGTCCCCCTCTGTGTTAAGATACAAAGAGCTGGGGCAGAGAGAGAAATTGGATTTACTGATGTGCACTGAGAGTCAGTGTCGGAGCTGGGAGCAGACCTAAGAAGTGTGAATTGCAGAAGGGTTGTTTTACTCTCCAGAAGCCCCTTTCTTGTCTCAGATACCAGGGGTTTGAGCCCTTTCTCATGCTCTCGCTGGCTGGGCTTCAAATTCCCACTTTCTCCTTGGGAGATCTTAGTACAGCCTTACAGCTGAGGTGGAGCTGCCCAGGAGCAAAGAGCCCCTCTCTGCATCGTGTTGTTAAGGAGTCAAACAAATCCAATTAAAAGCTCAGCTTTTTTTCTACTGTGAGTCCTTTGCCTCACTGTAATTTTGGGATTAAATCGAGCACAATGGTGGCAAATGCAAACTTCAGCATTCAGGTGGGCTGAAAGCTTATTTCCGTTGGACTAAGACTAGAAAAACTGCTGTGGTAAAACAAACAAGGTTGACAGAAAAACTTGAGCTCGCTCTGTGTGTGTGATATTCCCAGCAAGCTCCTTTTTTTCTGCAGGCATCTGCAGAAGGAATTTGTAGAAGGCTCCAGCCCCCTCTCTGAAGGGTGGGTGGTGGGAGCAGCCAGGTTGGGTCTCACTTTAGGTAAAGAGCAGCACCTGCCTCAGGTGGGTGCTCAGCTCTCCCTCTCCAGGTCCCTCTGGCTGTGTGTGATCTGCCTCCAGCCCGCCACTGGCTGACTTGGTGGAGAAATATTTCCTTTCCCCCTTCCTTAGTTTCCCCCAGTTGTCTGGAAGCTTCCTGGAAGCAGGGGTTGCTGCTGTGTGTGGCTGAGTGCAGTGGTGTAGAGCTCCAAGGCACCACTCTTAAGCTAAATAACTGTTAAACTGTGTTTTTAGGGGCAAGAAGTCCCACCATGCACTGACTCCCTGTCCTATTTCCTGTACTCAACCCTTTGTATCAGCTGTTGGTGGTGCTGCTGTTGGAGTCTGTGTGGAATTGTGCTGTCTGGAAAACCTGCTTAATTGTTAAATGGGGAGCAAACCTTCACTCCCAAGTACCTGTGTGCAATAATACTTTATTTCAAACTCATTTCTCTGTCAAGAGTTTTAAAATTTGCCTTTGGTCTCTAAGGCAGAGAAGAACAAGTGGGGAAGAGGCCGGGTGTGAGTGGGAAAGGGGGGGAGGTGTTTCCCAGGTGTCACAAGGGCGTGGCAGTGGGTGTGGGACAAGGGTTTTTCCTTTTTCCCCCCTGGCACACAGTGGGGCTGCTCAGGCGTGGGAAAGACCAAAGTCCTTAAAGCTTGGTGAGGATTCGGAGCAGTTTCCCACCTCACCAGCATTGCTGCTTTCTCCCTGACACAAATCCCTTGATTTAGGCTTTCCAGGGAGTCTAAAACCAGGGAAGCAGTGTGGGTCATTTGCCTTTCTTCTGGAAAACAGGGAAAGGCTCCCCTGGAAGCAGGGATTGTGCTGAGCCATCTCCACATCCCTTGGGCAGCGCTGCTCCGGAAGCTTTCCTTGCTATCAGTGCTGGGATAGGAAAGCTGGTAAGCTGTGAGGAAATAGGGAATGTCTGAAAATGAGGAATTCCACGGGAAATTTACAATATTATGTCAAAGGAAAAGAAAAATAAGAGGGAGGAAGAAAAACCTGATACAATGAATGCTTGGGTCATGTATTTTTCTGGATTAGCTGTGCCACGGAAGGAGCCCGTACACCCTATGAAATCCACTCCCTGCAAGCCAGCGCACATTTGTACAGCACATGATGTGGGATCATGGCTGAAGCCAAGTTCCCCGGGATCATATCCACCCCGGGGTAGATTGGGCCATTTCCAGTGTCAACAGCCAGAGGATTAAGCATTTATCTCTGCAGAACAGGATAATTAATACCAGATCGAACTCGGGGCTGTGCTCCGAGCCCGTGGCTGAATTCGTGCCCGAGCGTGGTTTCGCCGCCTGCGGCCGAGTCGTGGGGAGAGGGAGAATGTCCTGGGTGCTGCAGGATGCAGGCATTGCCTTGGGATCCACAGGAATGGCACTGGGATGGCATCAGGCTTCCCAAGTGGAGCTGAGGGTGAGCTCTGCCATCGTGGTCACACGAGGTGGGTGTTAATTTCTCACCCCTATCAGGAAGACTGTTCCTGGCCTGCCAAAAGTTGGAGGAATGAAACCAGGGCACTGTGATTTGCCATCTTCTGGGTTTAAATGGAAAATCCAGGTTTTGGCACTTCTAGCTGTGTTGAAATAAATGAACACCCTTCTCCTGGCCACAGTCCAGGTCAGGTAATTATATTCTTCCTACCTTAATGCCACTACAGCCCCTGTCTCCCCTGGATATGCTGCACTCTTTAATTCCTGTCTGGAACTTGCTTATTAGGTTACAAAGTGGGATTTTTTTATTCCACTCTCAGTAGAATTTGTGCACAGAGCACCAGCCAGGCCCCAGCCCTGTGCTGAGCTGCTAAAACAGGGAAAAGCTGCCTTAGACGTTTGACTGTGCCTGGTGGTGTCCTGGAGCATCTCTCCTGGCTCGTAAGGCTGTGGAGCTGGGAAGGTGGGTGACAAAGAAGGTGAGGGAAAATGTCACAGTCCTGTTTGATTCAGTGGCTGCTGGAAACCTGCTTTTCTCTGTCAGTTCCTGAGGCTGGTGAGTGTTTGTGGGAGAAACTCAGGACTCCTGGGTGGTGTCTTACCTTCCTCTCCAGTCATTTCTTCAGAGATTTTGGAAGACTAACATACGTCCTTGATGGCGGAAAAGTCCTCCTGCTTTTGAGAATATTTGCCATGTCCAAACCTTGCTCATCAGGCAAAGCAGCCCTGCCTTGGTTTGAGGTCCAGCCCTGAGAGCCCCCATTTCCTGCAGTGCCTGAGCTGGTTTGGAGTGCCTGGTTTCCCTGTTGGAGGGCACCTGCTTGTGTGTGTTGGTGGCTCCTTGGCCTTTACATCTCCTGCAACTGATGCATTGAGTTGGGTTGGTTTTTTTTTTCCCTTTTGAAAAGTATTTAAAGTCTCCTCCTTTCCCTACCCTTTCAATGCCACTCTTCCTCTCCCGGCCTTGCTGAGCGGGTGAAAAGGTTGCTCAAGCAGTACTTGAGGACAGCATCCCGCAATTCCACGTCCTTCCTTCCTGTTCCCAGGCCCCTCCACTCTTCCCCGGCCCTCGAGGACAAGGAGGGTTTGAGGGACAGCAGGGGTGAGGATCAAAGCCCCTGAACCACTGTTTAAAACACCGAGTGCCCACTGCTCCTCTTGAGAGTCGCATCTGGCAGGGCCTCATTAACCTGCTTCCCCCTCCTACTCCTTTGCCTCTGAAAATCAACAAAGCCAAACATAACAAGTTGCCTTGCCTGAAGCAGCCTGAAGTGTGTGTGCTTAGTGTGAAAAAGCAAAGCCAGGCCATTGGCCAAAGCCCCTTTTCTGTGCAGGCCACTTCACATTTATTACACTCCAAGCCGGAGCTCTTTAAGCCCTGATGCTCTTTAGAGCTGAGCTCTTTAACTTTCTCCCTTCCTCCCCTTGCAGGCTCCATTCTCCCCTTGTTCCGCTCCTTCCGCTCCCTCCGTTCCCTTTTGTCCTGTGAGAACGAGTCTTTTAATCCCCTTGTACTGCAGATTAAAGCTGTTACAGCCTCCCCAAGATGACATTTTCTCAGAGAGGCTCACAGCCAGACCTTTATGAGAGCTCTCAGTCTGTCTGCTGCTGCCTTTCTTCTCGCCACACTAACCTCCATCCCTGACCTTTCCCTGAGGAGGGAAAGGCTGTGGAGTGCAATCCCATGTAGGCAGTGCCTGCGCTCAGCAGGGCTCGGGGTGCAGGAAATTAAGACCCATGGAAATTAAGTAGTAGATAAAGAGAGGAAGAAAAGATGATGGGAATTAAGAGAGAGAACCAAAGCAACATTCAGCGTGTTTGGAAACCAAATGCTGGGCTGGGGTCTGAGTTTGTGAGTCAGCCTGTCTTTATGAGGAGCCAAACCATTAACCTGGGACTCATTTCCAGTATTCACCTTCCAGCACCTAAGGGAGCTCCCAAGAAGGCTGGAGAAGGACTTCTCACAAGGACATGTAGGGATAGGATAAGGGGGAATGGCCTTAAGCTGAAGGATAGAATTAGAGTAAATATTGGGAAGGAATTCTTCCCTGTGAGTGAGGTGAGGCCCTGGCACAGGGTGCCCAGAGCAGCTGTGGCTGCCCCTGGATCCCTGGCAGTGTCCAAGGCCAGGCTGGACATTGGGGATTGGAGCAGCCTGGGACAGTGGAAGGGGTCCCTGCCCATGACAGGGGGGGGCACAGGATGGGCTTTGAGGACCCTTCCAACTCAAACCATTCTGGGATTCTGTAAGAGGTTTCCCCACACTAACTGGCCAGGACAGGCTGTGCTGACAGCCCAACTCGTGACACTTGTGCTCTCCCATCCCGTGCCCGAGCAAAGGCAGAGGCTTCTGGGGGCGGCAGCAAAGCTGCTTTCAAAGCCACGAATAAAAGAAGTGCAACTTTCCCTTTTTGGGAACTCATTTCAGGGCAGAAGTCCCCCGGCAGCCCAGCTTGCTGATAATGAAATCAAACCGGGAGCTTGCCCCTGGAGGGTCCGTACGTGTGAACCACTGCCATGTCGAATCCATCTGAATCCTCCTCCAGGAAAGCCCCGGCCCTGTAATTACTGGTTTTCTAGCAAGCAGCCTTTTCTTTCTCTTTGTGTGGGCCCTCTCCCGCCTCCCTCTCCCTCCGTGAGCGCACAATAAGAGGATATTTGTAATGAAAATCACCGGGCGGGAGCGGAGAACAAAGCAGGGGCGCTGGGTGGGGATATTGGAGGCGCTGGGCTCCCACCTGCGGCCGGTCTGCTCGGTGCTGGGACAGTGCGGTGGGCACGGCAGCTCTCATTAACCCCGATGTGCAGAGAGGGCTGCAAGGCACGCTGGGCCCCGTTCCATAGCTACCCCAGCTCGCTCCCAAGCGTGCAGCCTTATGAAGGGACAGTCTCCCCAGCAACTCTAATGCGTTTTTGCACCGTGCCCTCTAATCTGAGGGAGAAATGTCACCGCCGTCACACCCCAGGCTGGCAGCTCCCAGCCCCGGCCGTGCTGCTGAGCACATATCCAGCTTCAACCTTCTGGTTGCTGGGGTGAAAGGGCCTCTTCATCTCCACGGGGAGAGGCAGATGAATCCCTGGCTCCAGCAAGGGACCTGCTTTCTTTTTTCACGCACCACTCCCACCCCCACCATCCGCTTCAGGGGCTCCTTATTATGTCTTTTAATTCTCGCCTGCGAGTGGGAGGGAGCAATAAGGCGAGGGGGGAAAAGCCCTCACAGTGGGGAAAGGCCCCAGTCAGCAGTGTGTGAAAAGAGAAGGCAGCGTGGGGATTAAAAACGTCAACTTCATGGGAAGTGATTGATATTTAATAGCTTCACTTGATTGCTGTGAGGCTGTGACATGCACAGCGCCCCGAGGGCAGCTATGAGCCCTCGGAGAAATCCACTCGACTTCCACTCGAAGGACCAGAATTCCACTAACCTGGGCTAGTGGAAGGTGTCCCTGCCCGTGGCAGGGAATTGGGAACGAGATCTCCTTTAAGATCCCTTCCAACTCCAGCCATTCTGGGATTCTGTGATAAGTGATGCCATTTCTGGGTGTCCCAGGCAGTGCAGGATGGGGAGAAAGAGCCTCGGGAGGTGAGCTGGGGTCACCTGAGGCCAGGTTGGCGGGTCAGGGACTCATCCTCTCTGAGCCTGGCTGGCACAGGATGCAGGACACAAGTCCTGGCACAGCAAACAGAGCTGAGCTCCCCTCCTTGCGATGGCAGAGAGCTCTTGAGACTTGTTTACTGCAAAATGCTGCTGAATGCTCTGTCTGTGAAGTATTCTCCAGTTTGCTTGTGTTTGCAGCCACTTTTAGAGCATTAGCTCTGGATAATCTGCTCTCCTCAGCAGATGCTCTGGTGCTTATCTGCCTCCTGTACAATCAGGGCCACTAGAGGAATCCGTCTGTGCGACAGGATCGTGTTCCTGCACCAGCAGGGATTTCTGCAAGATTTTTATCTGATCAGGCCAACAAAAAGTCTTTGATTCCTCCCTCATCACGAGTATGCCCCTGCTGCAAACACCAGCACCCAAACTGCAGGCTCATTTCTCACCCAGATTGCTTCCCACGCCCCCCTGGATGCAGCCTGGGGAGAGGAAATCGCTGTTGGAACAAGCAGCTCTGGGAGGACGGAGATTGCTTCTCGTTGCTGCTCTTGTGACAAAGTGATGCAGACACTGGAGCTTTGCTGGCATGACTGCCGGGTGCTTCCCAGCACTGCACCTCATCGCTCTCCCCAAAGCCAATGTGCCTGTATTGTACCAAGGCTCCTCAATGCCTGGAGAGGCCTTCTAAAAACAGAGACTGGACAGGAGTAGGGGAATAAAGGTCGGTATTTATTTGAAAGGCCTTCAAAGGTACCCCTGGGGAGCCAGAGGCTGTTCTCAAAATGGCCCCCAAGATGGACCCCGAGATGGACGCCAGGCCACGAGTCCTTCACACTTTTATAGCTTTGGTTCATTTGCGTATCAGGGTTAATTCTCCAATTAAAGCTTCAGTTTAATGATGTAATTTCCCCTCAGCTTGCCCCCCTCTCAGAGGCTTTTGGTTTATACATTTTGGGCCTGGGACTGTCTGGGTGTCCTTGGAGAGCAGGCCGGGAGAGGCTTTGTTGTGTCTACTGAGAGAGCCGAAATTAACAGGCTCCAAGAAACTTCAGAGTTACACACTGGGCAGTGCAGGATTTGAAAAATATGAAAGTTAAAAACCTAAGGCATCATCCCAACACTCCATCAGGACCATTAAGCTTTTCCTTTCATCCATGCAAGTGAATTCTATAAACTGCTTTTCTGGCTGCCACTCTCGACATGCTTTCAAACACATCCTTGCATGTTCTGAGAGCTTCATCCCAGCTTCATGTGCATCTCCAAAGCACCAGCTGAAAATCCCCCTCTCCTGTGAGGCAGGCACTCGCAGTGTTTTTTGGCAATATTCCTGCCTGGAAAAGCAGGATGCATTCCTGTCCACCTTTTGGCTCTTCTGCCTCAAGGAAAACAACGTCCAGGAAACAAACAGCCACAATGCACCACGATTCTTTTTTAAAGCCTGTTCTTGTCCCAGTGTGCTCCATCAACAAAAATAACCTGTCCCACCCGCCTCAGCAAGGTTCACCTGGAGCCCAGAAGCCTCTTTGGAACGTACAAAAGCGCATCACACAACAAGGCCTTGAAAACAACACTGGTCTCTTTGGATCGCATTCCTTTCCACGCCAGGCTGACGATTCCCAAGCCAAGAATGTCACTAACTTCTCGTATTTCTCCTGGTCATTTCTGTCCTGAAGTTGGAATGCAGCCACAAGCAAAAGGGGGCTGAACGGCCTCATGGAGAGACATTACCTCAGCGACAGTGGACAACAGCAAGGCTGGCACGCCATCGGGCAGGATATTCCCTGGAAGGTTCAGAGCACGTGGCGAGGGACACAGCGAGGGTTAACTCCGGTGTGGAAAGGTCCTGGCAGCCTCGGAAAAGTATCTCCATGGAGCTGGAGAGCAGAGTAGGCCAGAGAGGGAGAGGATGCAGGAAGGCTGAGAGCAGTTCCACAGCACAATGGTCAGGGATGAAAAAGTCATATTGCAGGGAGGGAAGGAGGGGAACAGGGCTGAAATCTCTGGAGTAGCTGAGGAAACCAGGGTTGTTCAGTCCGGAGAAGAGGACGCTCAGGGAACACCTGATTTCTCTCTACAAGTCCCTGGCAGGAGGGTGTGGTGAGGTGGTGCTCAGGCTCTCCTGCCACGTCTCAAGTGAAAGGACCAGAGGAAACAGCCTGAAGTTGCATCAGGGGAGGTTCAGACTGGATATCTGAATAGAGGTTTGCTGAAAAAGCGGTCAGGCATTGGAATAAGTTGCCCAGGAAGGTGGTGGTGTCTGGATGTGGCACTTGGGGACACAGTTTAGGGGTTTTTATGATGTTGCTGAGTTGGTGGTTGGACTCGATGATCTTGAAGGTGTCTTCCAGCTGTGCTGGTTCTGTGAATTTATGTGAAATCTGCACTTCTTTGCTGTGGCTTGAGAGGCAAATTCCGTGGCTGAGGGAGAGGAGCACACAACAGGTACCCTGAAACATCCGGGTGTGAGGCCAGCGTGAGGGAACGGGACTTACAGTCCTTCTCTGGGGTGGCAAACATGGAACTAAAGCTACATCTAAAGCTCCAAATACCCTTTTGAAAGCTCCTTACGCTTGTATTGTCCTCAAGAAAAAGTTCATCTCTTGTGCTTGGCAGCAGCTGTGTTTAGCCTGGAGTGCGGCACAAGCACTGGCAGATAAGGTGGCACCGGGAGGTTTTGCAATCCCTGAGCCCTCTGGGTCCTTCTGGGGGAAAACTTCAGAAGGACCCGATTTCATCATGATGCAAAATTAGAAGATGGTTGCAGTAGAGGAAGAAATCATGTGGGAAAGAAAAGGAGCAGCTTCACACGAGTAAATCCCCTCCAGCGCTGTCCCAAATCCCGCTAAAGTGCCAGCTCTGATTCTGCAGGTGTGGAAAGCCTGGCAGGCACGGGCAGCATTGCAGGCAGCACCCTCCTGAAACAACTCTAAACTGCCAAAAAACTCATCAGTTTGTTATACTGCCTGTAAGATTTGTGCTTGCGGGCCCCAGCACTGCAGGGCCAGGTGGAGACACCTTGCTTGGCTTTGAGCACCTCAGGAGGGACCCAAACTCTTCCCATTTTTGGGGAGAACAAATGTAGTGGAACCTGGTAGCTCCTAGATCCGTGTGTCGTGCTCCACGGGGGCAGTCTGAGCTGTCAGATCCAGCCCCAAGGATAAACCTTTGCCCACACCACGTCCCCGTGAGGATCCTGGGTGTTGTGGATGGGCTCAGGGGTGAACATGCTGTGTCCTGCCATGCCCAGGAGTGGTTTCTCCAAACTTTTTTGCTCTGGGGAGCAGGCAAGCTGCGGAGTTTGGTTTGCCCTCAGGCCTGCTCCCAACCCTCCAATTCAAGGGATCGTGGAATAACCGAGTAGTTTAAGTTGGAAAACGCCTTAAAGCTCATCTCATCCCACCCCCTGCCGTGGGCAGGGACACTTTCCGCTCGCCCAGGTTGCTCCAAGCCCTGTCCAACCCGCCCTTGCTGTGCAGAGGAAATCCGGGCTGCAGGATCCACGAGAGGGAGCTTCGGGGTCATCCCGAAAATCCCTTCCCAGGCCAAGCAGAGTCACAAGATGGTGCTGTTGTCTCGGCCATCGCAGAGCCTGCGAGGGACAAGGGACAGCCCCTGTGGACAGGGGACCCTCGGGACCCCCCCTCCGCCACCACACCGCCCTGCGAGCTCCGTGCAGGACAGAGCCCAGCTCCCGGATGGCAGCTTCTCCCAAATCTGAGCCCATTTCCAGCCCTCCTTCAGGGTGATCCCAAGGCTCTGCCTGGTTTTTCTCAGGAAAAGCTGGTGGACCAGCGATCTAGAAGAGAAACGTGCCAGCAAGCGCGGCTTCACCTCCAACCTGCACTTCCCATGTCCTGGGGTAATGTCCTGCCCTCAGGGTGAAGGGTCTGTGTCCCTGGGGTTACAGCTTTTATCAGGGGTCTAATCAACCTGTGGAGCCAGGAACCTCACGGTGAGGGGTCCTGGGGGTGGGGACGTGGGGGACAGAAAGTCCAGAGGGGGTGAGGGTGTCCCCATCCCTGGGGAGCCCCAGCTGTGCCGAGTGACGGGGATGTGGGGTGTCGAGAGCCCTTGCTCACGCTTCCCAAGGGGAAAGCTCCAGCCTGGGCTCGAGGAAAAGTTTCCCATGAAAGATTCCCTGAAGCTGGCACGTTCCCACAAGGGGCTTTGATTTCAGGGTATTGGCCTTTTCCGATGAGAAACCATCCCATTGGAAATTCCCAACCAGCAGAGGGGAGCTCCCTGGTGTGCCGGGGGAGGCATCCTGCCGCCCGCAGCGGGAATTCAACGCCGGCGGAATCCTGTGTCCGCGGGCTCTGGATAAAGAGGGACGAGTGCAGCCAGCACTGCTCCCAGCACAGGGAAGCTGTGCAGTCCTGCAGCTGAGCAGCTTCGCTCTCCATGGGCTGCTCCTTGTTTTCCAAACACTTTCCTCTAGGAATTCCTCCTCCATCAGGAGGCAGAGGGTGCAGCCTGCGAGCAGCACGGACCAGAGGCAGGAGCAGCGGGGGCCGTGGAGGCACTGGGAGCACAAGCTGATGCCTTGGTGGGGGTCTGAACCTAAAGAGGGTCCATAAAGTTTGAAATAATGAGAGAAACCAAGGTGAGCAAGTTGGATATCAGCAAATTCAGGTTTTAGGAGGAAGTCTTTGGCTGTGAGGATGGTGAGGCACGTTTGCCCAGAGAAGTTGTGGCTGTCCTGTTTCTGGAGGTGTTTAAGGCCAGGTTTGGACAAGATCAGCTACAGTCATTGGGCATCGAAGCCTAAGATGTGTCCAAGGCCGCGCTGGATGGGGCCTGGAGCATCCTGGGACAGTGGAAGATGTCCCTGTCATGGCAGGGGTGGCACTGGATGGGCTTTAAGGTCCCTTCCAACCCAAACCATTCCATGTTTCTATGACCTGCTCTCAAACAGCTCTGCTTATCCAGTGGTGCTGTTTCCACATCCCCACCACTCCCCAGTCCTGTGCCTCAGCTGTGGAGGAAATTTCTGGGTGTGCAATGGAGGCAGCTCTTCTCTTTTTACATTTGGGGTTCCTCTAGAGCAGTGACCAGTTCTTGCACCCCCGAGGGATCTTTCTGATGGACCACAGGACGTTGCTGTGAGGGGCAGCACGGGAACACTCTGGACTCACCTCAGTGCTTTGTGGCTGGAAAATGACCTGGGTTTCTGCCCTGAGGTAGGGCAGGCAAGGCAAGGTGCCTGGAGACAGGGAATGGGGCAGGCCGGCTGCTGGCCCTGGAGAAGGCAGTGCCCTCCTAGGGGTGCTCGCCCTTGGTGAAAAACCAAAAGCTGAATCATGACCGGGCCATCTGCTCTTAAAAGTAGCCCAAAATTTGGCTCTTGATGTTTCTCTTTGATACCATCACTGGCTGCCAGGGAGGTGCTCACCTCAGGTGTCCTCACACAGAGAGGAGGACTCGCTCCACGGGAGGTTCTCCCACTCTCCAGGTGACATGTGCTGCTTTCGGGGGGGGTTCCAGCCCTGCCCACACCGTGCTGGTGGAACTCACACTCCACGAGTCCTTGGTGGGATAGAAGAGATGGAGCCAGAGAACTGAAACCATGAATAGGTCACCAATCCCCCTCTCTCTGCCCAGGGTCTCCTCTTCCTGCACCACACTGGGTTCTTCTGTCATGCATCAGCTTCAGGGCTGTTGCACAAGAGCGAAGGAGAACAGGCTCCAGCCACAAATTTCCCCAGGGCTTTGTCCATCTGGTTTGGAATGCCTTCCCTGAGAGGGCTTTCTCCAGCCCTCCTGGGATAATGTACCACGGCCTGCTGCAGCTCTGATGGAAACCGTGCCTCTGGTCCGTGGCAGGTACTTCATCTGGGCTCCGAGGCTTCCTTTCCTCCGCTTGTTTTCCTGGTGGTTGTCTCTCCAGCGAGTCCCTTTGAGAGGCCTGCACTTCTCAGATGTTATGTCTGGAAGTTTGCTCTGTTTTTTTGGCTAAGGGGCCCAGGGTCTGGAAGTAGAGAGGCTTTTATGGGAACCCAAGTCCCCTTTTGACACGACTTCCTTGTGCTTAAATTTCAGGTTGAGTTACAGGCTCGAACAATTTCTGGTTGGATATCTTTCATTGTCAGAGGGGATTAGGGCAGTGATTATTTACATGCACCTCTATTACACAGAGTCTGTTTCTTTTCTTTCCTTTCTTTTTCCCCCAAGTAATTCCACATAATATGCAAACCTTGACTGAAGCAGCCCCGTAGATGGGGGAGAGGGAGTGAATGAAGCTCCTGCCGTGCAAAGTGGAACGGGCAGGTGGAGATGTCTGAACTGGGAGACGCCTGTGGGGCCGATGGTTATGGAATCCTAGAACTGTCTGGATTGGAAGGGACCTTAAAAATCATCTCATTCCATCCCCCTGCCACGGGCAGGGACAATTTCCACTAGACTGGGCTGTTCAGAGCCCCACCCAACCTGGCTGGATGCTTTGGGAGAGCATCCTCTTCATCCTCCTCCTCCTCCTCCTCCTCCTCGCACTCGTATCCCGAGCAGGCAGGTTCCCCCGGAGCATCCCCTGTCTCCAGCTCTGGCTGCTCCCAGCAGAGCTGAATGCCTGGCACGCTGGGCTGCTGGTTTGATCTAGGGCAGCTCCTCTGGAGCTTTGGCTGTTCCCCAAGAAATAGGGAGATATTTTTTTTAGAACCCAGCGTGCATGAGTTTTAAAAGGGATTTTTGATAGAAGTCCCATTTACTCCTTTATTTGGCTTGGGAGGCTGCAGTGGAACAGATTTCTTTACATATCCTTGAGTGTTATTTGATTAAGGTTATGACTGCTAATAAACACTCCAGGGCTATTCTCCATCCCCAGCACTTGTAATTCAGGCAGACTGTTGCCTGCATGGGACTACACCTTTTTTATATCAGTACAAGGGACCGGAGTGCTGATTCTGCTCCCCTTTCATCAGTTCGCCAGGGTATTGCTCACTTTGATTTATTCCAGCTTTATAATGTAAGGGAAAATAGAAATGAGAGGCGTGCCAGGAGTGTTTCTGGCACAATAACCAGTTTACTTCCTTTTCCTTCACTTTGCCATTTAGAATCACGAGTTCTTCTATAAAACAGCTCTGAGAAGAGCACACATTACCCTGGAGTGAGAAAACTTGAAGCTGCAGAATCAAACTGACAAAACCCAAAGTCTTGTTTGAAATGTAGGAGAAGCAGGTCCTGCTTGGAAAGGCAGAGGAAGGAAGGGAGCCCAAAGGACTCTGCTCTGTCCCCCAGAAAATGAGTGCATTTCTTAGTATGCTTAGGTTTTGCCGTGTGAGTAAATATTTTTAATTTTTTGAGAAGGAAAAGAGAGGGAGTGATGCAGACACCGGTGGTACCAGCACTGCCACAGCTGGGGAGGGACATCTCAGCACTCAGGGAGGGTGGTGAGTGAACCTCAGCCAAAACCAGCGAGCCCTGGGCTGGGGAAAGAGAGGGTCAGGCTCTTCTAGGGGTACACAGCATGTCTGGAGAGCAGGAAGCAGAGCCTCAGGACTCGCTCAGACCCTGGTGAGTGCAGTCACCAACATCCAGGGAACAACCAGGGCACAGCAGAAGTTTAAAAAATGAAATCAGGATGTGCTTGAGTGTACCCAGGATGCGGCTGAAAACACACACTGGTGGCCAGGTGGGAGCCCAGGAGAGCCCAGAGAGCTCCCTGGTCGCTCCAAGCTGTTGTGCTCCCCTTTCCCCTGCAGGCTGGGGGCCTCCGTGGCTTTTTCCCAGCCGTGCAGCACCGTCTCTCCACAACAGCCCCAATGAGTCTCGGGCTGTGCACTAATGAAAAGCTGTGTGGGCCAGTCCCTAATTACACCCATCAGTTAAGCTGTCAGAGGGGGCTCTCAGCCTCCTTGTTTCATTATTAGATCTGAGCCTTGATGAGCTGCAGTCAGGCGTGAAAGGGCAACCTGAGCCCATGGAGGTCTCCACTCCCCCACGGAGCTCGGGGGGTTTAGAACTAGACCTGGTTTTTCAGGTCTGAGCTTTACCTATTGCAGGGAGAGAGCTGAGAGAAAGGAAGAGGGAAAGGTGGAGAGATCCAGAGGCCTTCTCTCATTTTCTGGCCTTTTAGAATCTTCAGCCTTCAGCGCTTTGAAGACAAGAAGCCATTGCCTTCAGGGCAGGCTTTCCTGCATAAAAACTTGAGGAACTGCAGCTCTGTATGTTCAGCTCCACTACAAACGTGGTGCAGGGGTGAGTCCAAGCCATGGCGTCTTCCAGCCACATCTGGGTTTCAAAGTGTCCCAAAGGATGATGTTGGGGGCTATTTCTCCACATAAGTGGTCCCTTTAAATTCGCACCAGAGCCAGTGGAAAACAGACATGCAAATGATGGGGTTTAGTGACAACAGCACCAGTTTATTTGAGCCAGGGTCTTTATGGGGAGATGTGTTTGTTTTCTCAGGCCACATATTATTAACTGATCCCCAGACTTTGTTTTTACAGTCGCATTGTGAGCAATTTCCCACTTCTCACCCCTTTTCTCCATCAAAACACTCTGGCTCTGGAGTGGTGTCTAAGGCACCCCGGGCTGCTGCTGCAGGGGTGAATGTCCATTCAGCAATCCTGCCGAATCCCACTGAATCCTCTTTCTCACTGGGAAAGTCAGACTGGGAACTTCCTGCTGCTCTTCGGACAAGATCAGCTACAGTCATTGGGCATCAAGGCCTAAGATCTGTTCCAAGGCCAGGCTGGACAGGGCTTGGAGCAACCTGGGATAGTGGAATGTGTCCCTGCCCAAATGGAACAGGATGAGCTTTGAGGTTCCTTCCAACCCAAACCATTCTGGCATTTTGTGATTCTGTTCCCTCTTGGTATGAAGGGATAATTTTTTTTTTTTTTTGTCTTCCCCATGTATCAGCCCCATTCTTGTTCCAAAGCCCCTTTTCCCAGCTTTTTCTTTCCCAGGACAAGTCTGCCACTTGCTGGATGCCTGTACTGGGGGAGAAGAGCCCATTTGCCAAGAGCTTCGAGTGAAACACTTACAGGACCTTCTCCTGGAGCATTTGGCTCTGTTAAACCAGGAGAGAACAGGCTTTTTGCCATTCCTTCATAAATAAATAAATTCGAGAAGCATTGAAATAATTAACCATGGCCGCACATGAGGTGCTGGGCAAAGCCAGCGTGCTGGGAAAGGGATGGGATTTTGGGCAACGGCTTCTCCTCATCAGGTTCCCCACCTGTGACTTCCACAGTCTCCTCCCCCTGACAAGCAGGAATCTGAGACGAAGCAGCCTGTTCTGGAGGGCTGGCGGAGGTTGGGGGTCTCTGCTGCGGAGCTCCACACAGCTGTTAATCACCAAATATCTCTGGCTCCCAGCAGCTGTCTGGTGTTTATCTTTGCCTGGATATCTCCTGGCCCGGCCTGCCGAGAGCAGGCTGTGCAGCCAAGCCAAATAGGAAGGGAAGGCAGATCCTCTGCACACAGGGATGTGCAGGCGGGGTTTGTGGGGCTGTGTCCCGCTGCTGCACCTGGGGGAGCCCGTCCGTGCCCTGTGTCACTGAAATGTGCTGCTTGTGGAGGTGCAGGTGAGCTGAGCGTGGCTCAGAGAAGTGCTCTCGCTCAGTCATTCCCTGAGTTCTCTCTAAGCCTTGCAAAGCTTTTGAGATAAAGTGGAAAAATACAGAACTTCCCAAATCTTCCGGCATCAGTCACAGAGAGGCTTTAAAGTGCATCTCAAAGGCCCTGGGCCATCCCTTTGGGAAAGGAGGAGGAGGAGGGCTAGCAAAGGAAACTGTAGCACCTATGGAAGAGAAGGAGGGTTGACCCTGTGGCTCCAATTAACCTGTCCTCACAGGTGTGTGAGGCCACGAGGTTCTATAAATCAGGCTCAGGAGAGG
The DNA here is from genome assembly GCA_013398055.1 of Ifrita kowaldi. Lineage (NCBI taxonomy): Eukaryota > Metazoa > Chordata > Aves > Passeriformes > Cinclosomatidae > Ifrita > Ifrita kowaldi. The sequence goes on along the minus strand of VZRS01010251.1, from coordinate 106,623 downwards.
CAGAGTTTTCCTGGGAAGGATTGAGAGCAGCGGCTCTCTTGGCCTGTTTGATCTCCTTTCTGTGGCAAGAAGCTTGCAGTGACCTCAGATGAAAGGCTTGAGTAGCAAGGAGGACATGAGTGTGTTATACCCTGATTTTTCTGAAGGCTTGCCCCTTTCTTTTTCCCTGTTTCCAGGTCCTTTCTGTGACAGAGCATCCTGACAGGATGGATGAGCATCCAGAGGATGTCCTGGCTGCATCCGAGTTGCTGTTTGTGTGATAAGGTAGGGTTTAGCTGAACTTATGGGTGGTGGGAACCAGTGAAGTTCTCTTTTATTGAATTTTAGCTGCAAGTGTCCAGGGAAGAACAAGGTTGTGTTGCTGAAGGTTGTGAAGCTTCCAAAAAAGGGTTGGTGGTTTTTATTTACTACTCAGTTGGCTGAGTGTTTAATATTGTTTTGTAAAGAGAGCTTGAGGTCCTGGTTGCTGCTGACCCTCCCCTGAGGGTTCAAAGGCTGTCAGGCACTGAGAGTTATGGGCCCTGGCTGTACAGGATCGTGAAGGGATAAGACTTGTCTGTGCCTTGGACTTGTCTGAGCCCTGGAAAGGCTGGAATCTTGCAGTCTCTCACACTGAGTTCCTCAGGGGCAGCTGCATGGGATCTGCTGCAGTGCTGGCTGTTGGAGAGGGTGTTTTTTGGGAGGTGGGGAGCTGGAGGCCTGTACTGAGCTGTGTTTTGGGCTGTGCACGCCTGAGTGAGTGAGGGGGTGTGAGTTTGCTGAGCCCTGATTTGCCTCTTGCTCTGTGAGTACAGCGAGTGCTTTCCATGGACATTGTGCAGCAAAGGCCAGGGCTTCTTCTAAAGCAGCTCTGCTTTCTTGGCTGGAAATGCCCAGTTTTCCTTCAGGTCCAGCTCTGGTATTTATCAATTAACTTCCTCCAGATCCTGGGAACAGCCACAGCTGTCCTTCCCTTCAGCCCAGAGCACCCACTTCCTCCTGCCTTACCTCATCCTGCAATTAGTGTCCCTCAGGGCACCCTGGGCTGCAGCAGCGGCACAGCCTGGGAGGATACAGGGGTGGAAGAGAGAGAACCCCCTTGCTCAGGAGGGGTGTTCAGGCAGGACATGTTTGTGTCTTGCACCTGGAGAGGTGGGGGTGAGCCTGGAGTGGGGAGCTGGGGCTGTACCGAGGGTAACGAGCTGCCAGGAGGCTTCTGCTGGGGGCTGGGGGAGGAAAAGCAAGGGAGAGGTTGTGGTGGCTCCTGTTCCCACCAAAAAACAACAAACCCTTGGGCTCTCCAGTCAGAGCCTTTGCTGTAGGTGAGAGACTTCTCCGAAGGGAGAGCCCCTCTTTCTGGAAGGCAAAGGACAGGAAGGNCCTCCTGCCTTACCTCATCCTGCAATTAGTGTCCCTCAGGGCACCCTGGGCTGCAGCAGCCTCTCCATCTGTCCCCTCCTCTGTGCATGCAGCACAGCCTGGGAGGATACAGGGGTGGAAGAGAGAGAACCCCCTTGCTCAGGAGGGGTGTTCAGGCAGGACATGTTTGTGTCTTGCACCTGGAGAGGTGGGGGTGAGCCTGGAGTGGGGAGCTGGGGCTGTACCGAGGGTAACGAGCTGCCAGGAGGCTTCTGCTGGGGGCTGGGGGAGGAAAAGCAAGGGAGAGGTTGTGGTGGCTCCTGTTCCCACCAAAAAACAACAAACCCTTGGGCTCTCCAGTCAGAGCCTTTGCTGTAGGTGAGAGACTTCTCCGAAGGGAGAGCCCCTCTTTCTGGAAGGCAAAGGACAGGAAGGGAGGAGTTCAGCTGGACCAGACTCTCTGATAATGAGCTCGTCAGCTGTTAATGTGCTCAGAGGATGTGGCAGCCCATGGATTTGCTGGACTCTCTGTGCAGTGATTGCTTCTCTGAAGAGCCAAGAGTCTCCTGAGGAGCAGAGGTGCAGGCCCTTCCTTTCCTCTGTGGAACACCAGGAACAGGCTCTTTGGGGCTGTCACACACCGGGGTGAACGTGCTGCCCTGGAAAGAGGAGGGAAAAACTGCACAGAAACACTGCTGTGCCCTGGGGAGACAGTGGTGGAGACAGCTCAGGAGGCACCTCGATGGCAGGCACAGTCTAGAACTCCATCCCCTCTGCTTTATTGTCCTTGCAGCCTTATTTCCAGATGGCAAAGGGAAGCATCACCTTTGGCTTTGCCACCTCAGATGTGCTTTGGGCAGAGCTGACAGGTCAGGGCTCTGCAGTTTCCACGGGGCTGGCACAGCATGGAGGGGTGTGGGGGCTCCTCCTGAGAGTGCTGATGCTCAGGGTGGATCAGGGCACCTGTGGGACTGCTGCTGGTGGTGCAGTGGAATATTAGCCTGGCCCCTTCCCCATCCCAGAGGCACCAAAAATCTCGAGGGAAATTGCCACGCTGCTGTGCCTTGGCGTGGGCACTGTGGGGTGCAGAGGGAGAGTGGCCTCGCTCTGCCCCTGGACAGCCCTGCCAGACAGAGCAGAAGGAAAGGGAGACAGCAAAATTATCCCCAGTGCTGGTTTCAAACTCAAGTCAGCTTCCAGTCCTTGTTCTGCCTGCTGGGAAGACCTGCCTAGAAGGCTGTGGAGCTGCAGGAAGGTGATGTGCTGCGAAAACATCTCGTTCTGAGTGCTGCTGCTCTTCCTCAGCTTCCCACAGCATCCTCTCTGACCATCTCCAGTGTTCGTGGCATCCCAGCCTGCCCTGTGTCCCCCCAGCTTGGTGAGATGGACCATCTCGTTTTTAGTCAGTTTTCTCCCCTTCCCTTGTTTTGTTGGGAAGAACAAGCCAGAGCCGAAACCCAGCTGCTGTCAGTGGGGGCCCTGTGGGTATTTGTGTCCTGAAATCCCATTTTCCTTTCTGAGCTGTCGAATTTTGTTGTTTCTGGCCCCCACTGATTCAGGAAGCAGACATCCTGTTCTTCTCCATCCTCTCCGTGTCCCTTGGCTGATGTTTGGCATTAGCTGAGGACATTTGGTAGCCCACTGTGCAAGCCACCATGGGAAGACATCATTTTCCCTGTAATTTACACAGGGGCATTGTGGCCTGCTTTAACGTGCTTTGATTTAAACAAAATGGTGTTTATAGATGAGTTTGGTGGGGTTTGTTGCAGAAGGCAGTCAGTCTGTTGTTAAAAAGGGATTTTTTTGTTGTAGAGAGGGGATTCTGCCTCTGAGCTGAGGTTGCTGAGTCGGGCAGCTCTTATGAGCAGAGCCTGTATAAAAATGTGTATGAGCCCTCCTAAACCTTCTTGTAATTCCATGGACTTCAGCGTGGCTCTGACGGTGCTTGGAGGGGGGAACTTCACGCTGGAGTCGCCTGGCAATGGTCCCAGTCAGGATGGAGGTCACTTCTATTGACCTGAGCTGCATTCAAAACAATCACTTAGGTGTGAAAAAATCCACTGCCTGTTCCCAGGGCTCCTCAGTCCCCACCCAGAGTATTTTTAAAATATTCATGATGAGCTGTCATTTTGGCCAGGGCTCACTTGGCCATTTAGGGCTGGTGGTAACAATGAGACCACAACGTGCAGGCACAGGCGAAGGAATGAGGGGCTTTGTGCTGGTTTATTGTTTTCCCCTGCTCTGCCTTCGGTTGTTTGGAGTCCTGCAGTGGTTTCCAACAGCTGGCCCGGCCATCATCCCGATCGTGTTGCTCTGTGCTTCGCTGAGCTGGGGGGACTTGGCAACCCGGCAGCTGTCCCAGAGCCTGAGCCATGAATGAGCTCAGAGGGGAAGGAGAGAGGCTTGGATGGGAGAAAGTGTATTAGTGGTGGCTTTTTTTCCAAGTGAGAGGCTGACAGAGTTGACTGGATCCAGGCACAGCCTGAGCAGGTGCTGTGTGTGCTTTGCCCTCCCGTGTTTCTCCTCCTGTGCCTGGACCCTTCTGGAGCACTTGGGGCGAGGGATGGCCACAAGAAGCCCTCAAACTGTCTGAGCATCCCTGCAGCACCAGGGCACTGCTCAGCCCTGCCCCAGGAGCTCCCCTGTGGTTCTGCCAATCCGTTCCAGTGCTGATGTCCAGCTGGTCTTGGCTCTTCCCCCTCCGATGCCCCACACAGATCTATTTTTTAAGCTGTGTTTCAGGCTTGAGTGCAACCTGCTGACAGCCTGCCGGAGGTTTTATGCTGCAAATCCCAAATGCCAGAGCTGCTTAAAAAAGGGTTTTGAGCAAGATCCTCAGTGGAGGATCCTCACAGCATCCTTGTGGGATGGGATGCTTTGTAAGCCATGGATGGGAACTGGTTGGGGGAGACAGTCTTAATTCCTTGACATAATGTGGAACTGCTGTGGTGAAATCCACGTTAAATTAAGACAGATGAGTGCGGAAGGAGTTGTTGGAGGAGTTTACTGTGTTCAGCACGAGAGAGCCAAATCTGTGTTCTCTTGGTTGTGTCTCAACACCGTGGATGCCTCAAGCTGCCTGGCACAGGGCTATTTCTGCTAAGATTGAGTTGAAGTAGGAGTTTTCAGGGGATGACATTGAAGGCTTGGGCTCTGTCACAATTTTCTTCTGCACTGAGAGGAGGGAGCTCAGGCCCCTGCTGAGCTGACAATAAACCCCATTCTGAGGTGTGCAGAGCAGCTCTAAAGCTCAGCTCCCTGCGAGTTATTTCCTTTGAGCTCCTGATTACGCTCTAGCACGTGATCCAGGATGGATGAGGTTCCATCCCTTCCTCCTGGATACCTCATGGATCTCCAGCAGCTGCGAGCAATTTATTTTGGGTGCAGTCAGTTAACGTTGTGGTGAAGTGCTTTGAAGATGTACGGCATCCTCCAACGCCGAGCTTTGTTTCATTATTATTATTATTTAACATCTCTATGCAGCTGAACTACTGTCAGGCGTCCTCACTTAATAACACATTTTGTGTCTGGATCTTTTCTGCAAAGGCAGATTTTTGGCCCAGGGGACGGTGCAGTGATACAACAGAGTCTGCACTTACACGCTGCCTGTCATCCCAGTCTCCCAACGTGCTCTGCAGGCACCACTTCATTCTCACCATTTGGTAGGGCAGGCTGGAAATCCATCATCTGTGATTCCACAATCTCTGTGCTGGGGCTGAGGGGGAAAGGCTGACCTTTGTGAGGTCAGACAGGAAGGAATGAGCCCCACATTGCCCAGAACCTGCTCTCCCCGTTGCAGTTCCAGTGCCCTCCCACTGCATCCATACCACGGCCTCGTAGGAACCTCTCCCGCTCCTTACAAAGGGATCTGGCAACTGCTGCCTTGATATGTTCTTATTTTGGATCAAAAAGCGCAGAGCTGGAGGTTGCTGCCGTGCAAAAAGCTTGGGCACTGCAGAGGTTGAAAACCAAAGAAGCAGGAGACATCCCGGGTAAACAGGGAAGCAGGAATGAGCGACTCCTGGAGTCGTGTGAAGTTTGGAGTGAGGTTTCTGTCATCAGGGGCCGGGTTGTTGTCTTTGCTTTCTCTTCTCGTGATGCCACCTGGAGACCAGGCATTGATTCTGTTATTGAATTCCATTCCTGGCCAGCAGGAGAGCAGGCAGAGCTCTCCAAGGAGCTGCTGTTTGGGATGCCGTGGGAAACCAGTCTGACCAGAGGCCACCCAGCAGCCTAAATCCCCCTCCTGGGAGTGGGGAGAGGGACTGGGCCAGTCCCTCCGTGTCAGAGCAGGGCAGCTTTCCTGCTCTCTCCCGTGGCTGATGGCTGTCAATCCCCCCTTTTCACCAGAAACATTAAAAAATCACTTTAGAATTGAGGATGTGATAGGAGATGGAGCTGTGGAACTGCATCACCTCTTGGACATGAACATCTAGCCTAGAAGACTTGGAAAGCCGTGCTTCCCCTCCATGCATCCCCCAACCCACCCCAGGGACAGCAACAGCTCGGAAATAAAATAAATTAACCAGCTCTGCCGTTCTGACACATAAAGAGCAACTCTTGATAAAGGCCTCGGTGTTGTTCTCCCTGCCAAGAATCATTCAAGCAGCGTCGTTAGTGACTTATCTGTGCTGAAGCACCAGTGAGAGCTGACAGGGAGAGGCCCCATCGGCCACTGCTGTGCTGAACATCTGTCTGCAGCCCCAGCTGTTTGCACCCTGCGTGGGGAACCTCCTTCCCTCGGCCACGCGAGGGATGTACAGCTCCCTCCGAGGCTCACGGCGTGCTCGGAGCAGAGTTTGGGGTGACCGACAGGGAAATTCCTCCTGCTCGCTCACAGCTTTATCAGAGCCCTGCTCCTCCCAGGGAAAGCTGCTCCTGATAACCAGGCACTGCAAGCAGCCATTAGGGGTGGGAAGTGCCCCAAACAGCCCTCGGTGGGACTGGGAATTGGGCAGCACATCCCGAGAGTCCTGGAGCCTCTCAGCCACTGGCAGCCTCTTTGTCTTCCTCTTTATCTTCCTCTTTATCTTCAAACGTGCCCATTGAGAGAGCAAACTTATCTGCATCTCAAGGCAGGGAATAAAGAGACTCTTACTGCCCTCGAGTCTCCTTGGTCCCAGCGTCTCCAGCTGGTGCTTTACTGGAGTCTGAATTGCTCTTAAATGTCCCCTTGCTCCCCATATCACTGGGTCCAGGGCCTGGAAAGGGATTTAAGACGGCTGAATATGGCCCTTAACGACTGCCACAAAAGTGCATCCCAGGGAAGGGATGCAAAACACTTTAACCCTTGTAAAAGTCCAAAAGCTTTGTGTTAAATCTTCAGATCTGCCAGCAGAGATTGCCCGGGCTCGCTGTCTGTGCCAGGTTTGTGTGTGAAGCTGTGTCCTGAAGGCAGTGCTGGGCAGGGTCATCTCTGCCCAGCGAGCTCAGGTTCAGGATTGGCAGCCCGACACAATGAACCAGCCTAAAATTTGCCTGGAATTCTAAAGTCTGGTTTACGGCTGTTAAATTTGAAACCAATCGAGCCAAACTCGAAACCCATTTACTCTCTGAACTCTTCTTTGCTTGCTTGTTCAAATACTGGGAGGGAAGCCAGCTCTGGAAATGAAGTCACTTTTGAAAATGGCTGCTCTCCCCAGAAGGAGGCTCTGAAAATTCCCATTGTAATTTAAAGTCATTTTTCCCCCTCCTCCACCCCCCCCTCCCCAAAATATTACGAACTTGGCTTCTGAATCAGCCCCTCCCATATGTCCTCAAATTAAAAAGAGGGGAGAAAAGTAAGAAAGACACTGGCACTGCAAGACCTTTTTTATGGCACCGGTTTTATTGCATAGGATTCAGCCCATTGACAGGCTGTAAAAGTTTATTGGAAGCAGATACAGCCCGTCAATGGGCTGACCAGTGCCCCTGGCTGGGACTCACCCCCAGGCTGTGGAGAAGGGATGTGGCTTTGTGGCTTTTTCTGCACTTTGGGTCATCCTGAGGGAGAATTTCCTGCAGGGAAATGCCCGTTGGGAAGCACCGGCGCTGGCACAGGGTGTGAGTCGGGTCTGTGGTGAGTCTTTGGGGTGAAACACATGGCTGAGGTTATTTGTGCCAGCAGGTCTTTCCCTGGCAGGGGGGATTGCCCTTGGATAATATTCCCATGGATGCTTCATGTGTGAGGTCTTCTGCATGAGAGGAGCATCCCCCTCACAGAGCCCACCAGGCAAAGTGCAAACCAAGGCCTTGTGCTGTTCCTTGGGACTCTTGTGGACTTGGAAGGGAGCTTTTTCTTGGGAAAACGGCTCTTGGTTCCAAAGGAAAGCTGTTCTCAATCCCTGCGTGCTTTTGCAGGATGCCTGGCACACCTGTGGCACGGGTTTCATGTGCCTTGTCCATGTGAAAGCCTTGGGAGTGTTGGGGCCTGCCCACAGAATGTGCTGCCTTGTCCCTTGGGGGCTTTGGGGTTTGTGCCAGCAGTCCTTGATGGTTTGGGTCGATGTGGATTTATTTGAACTTTATTTATTTTGTTGTGTACAACAAGGACAAACTCTGCCTTTTTACCTGCATTCTGTCCCTCTCCCCTGCTTCGTGCCGAGCTGCTGCAGCAAAGTTTGTCCAGAACAGAGTGAGGGAGCAGAGTGCCAGATCTGCTGCGTTCCCAGGGCGATGAACTCCAATAACTCCTTCCCTCTGGGACACTCGGGGACCCTCAGCAGAACAGGGCTGTGTCCCCCTGCCACAGCCCTCACCTTGCTGGCCTGTGCCACTCGGGCTGTGCTGCCAGGAGTGGTTTGCTGGGGGAGCAGCCTTAGGTGAAGCCCAGTGTTTGTATCCACAACAGGGCTGCATCAAGGTTGCCGCGTGTCATTTCATCACTCTGGCAAGCGACAGGCTCGGGGCTTGGAGTGTGGAACTCTTTATTTTTAATAAAGGAAAAATCTTTGCGCTTTTATTCTGCATCTGTCAGCGATCTCGCTTGGCTCGGCCCTGGAGGAGTTCAGCTGGCCCTCGTGTTAAGGAAAACCAACAAATTAGTACAGATGTTTTTCTGAGAGCTACGGGGATCAGGGATCAGTGATTTAATACTGCCTGATATTTGATAGGGGACGCCCAGGGAATATGTGCTGGAAACCAGGAAGTAATATTACATGAAATCAAAATATAAATATGTTCCTAAAGGTTTAGGTAATTTTTTGCAATTTCCCCTTGTACTGTTTTAAATGAGGTCTCTCCTTTTCCTCCTGTTCTTCCTGCACTTGTTCGTGTAGGAGCTGGATTCAAAAAGCCAGGGAGTAAAATGGAGGCTTTTTGGGGGGTTTTTGTAGGATCATGGAATCCCAGAATGGTTTGTGTTAGAAACGACTTTCGAGCTCATCCCGTCCCACCCCTGCCATGGGCAGGGACACCTCCCACTGTCCCAGGTTGCTCCAAGCCCTGTCCAACCTGGCCTTGGACACTGCCAGGGGTGGAGCAGCCACAGCTCTGCCAGGGCCTCCCCACCCTCCCAGGGAACAATTCCTTCCCAATATCCCATCCATCCCTGCCCTCTGGCACTGGGAAGCCATTCCCTGTGTCCTGTCCCTCCGTGCCTTGTCCCCANTCCCTCCATGCCTTGTCCCCAGTCCCTCTCCAGCTCTCCTGGAGCCCCTTTAGGCCCTGCAAGGGGCTCTGAGCTCTCCCTGGAGCCTTCTCTTCTCCAGGTGAGCACCCCCAGCTCTCCCAGTCTGGCTCCAGAGCAGAGGGGCTCCAGCCCTGGAGCAGCTCCGTGGCCTGCTCTGGTCAGCATCTCTTTGTAGGCTTTAGCACAGCTGAGGAGCACACATTTAAAAGCAGATATTTGGGGAGGAAAGCAGCCTTCACCACCAGAGGTAGAATTTTGCCTTTGGGAAGCATTCAGGCTTCAGGATCCACCATTCATTGTGCCCTCCCTGCTCCTTCCAACCCTGAGAACTCATGAGAATCAGGGTATTCCATGATTCTATAACTCTGTGCACTGAGCTGGACCCACAAGGATCATCAATTCCAACTCCTGCCAAGATCCATCTTTAGGAAGGGGCAGCACGGAGATGGGAAGTCACTGTGGCACCGCTCTTCTTGTTGCCGTGCCAGCGAGTTGTTTTTCCAAGGGGTCTGGGGCATTGCTGGATTCCTGGTGGTCCAAAAGGGCACAAGTCTGTTGTCTTTCGGCGTTTTGTATCATTTTCCACTTGTTCTGAATCTAGGTGACATCTCTGAGCAGACTTACCATGACCGTAAGGAGTTTCTGCAATTCTTCGTGGTGGTTCTGGACACGTCGGAGCTCCTGATGTGTCGTGCTGGTCAGTCTGCCACATCTCCTCCACGGGGTTTTTGTGTTGCTCAATGGCTTCAGCGCTGCTGGGTTGGGTTTGCTGATACCTAAATAACTCACAGCATGAGAATTTATTCACACCCTCCAGAAACCACAAGATACGGAAAAATTCATGTTATTCTTGACTCTCAAAAACATAGCAGTGACTGAGATGAAGTCATAAGGGCTCTGCAATGACCATCAGGGGGATTTTGAAATAATTCCCAGACCTTCTCTCTGTCCCTGGGATGCCCAGGGAACCCCAGCTGTCTGGCAGAGGGGAGTGCATTGCTAAGCACTGGCAATTTTGGAGTGAAGAATGGCTTTTCTGCTCAGCTTGGAGCTGGCAGGGCCTCCCAAGCAGGCGCAAGATGACAGGATTGTGGCTGAAGATTTTTGGGTTGGAAAACTGGCTTGATTGTGAAGGTCACACCAGAGCTGACCTCCCAGGCTGCAGCTGTGCCTTGGGCAGGGCAGTGGTGCTGCTGGTGCATCCTCTGGGTAACATGGAACTCAAAAGCATCAGGAAGTTTGGCTGCTCCAACCCCATTGCTTCATTCCGGAAGATGACACAAACAGCAGCTCTTTCCCCTCGCATTTCCCTTCTTGCCCTTGGGCAAGGACCCAAACCCTTCCTGGTGTGTCATGGATTTACTGGTCCCTCACCAGTGGGATGATGTTCTGTCCTGGTTCTCGTTGCTGTTTGAGAGCGTCACAGCTTTTGGGGTGTGCCTGGAAACATCCCCGGTGTTCATCCTTGTGCTGAGGTTCGTGGCTTTGGATTCAAATAAATGAGCTTTTTATGAATGTCGTGTTGAGGTTGTGCTGAAAACAAAGCTAGTTAGAAGCTTCTTGGTGATGGAAGTGTTGAGGCAAGGAAATCCAGAGCAGGGAGTGACAATGTCCTGCACTTCCCAAATTCCTGCCGGGGCTGTTCCTTTCCCTTTGCTCCTCCGGCTGTGCCTTCCTGCAGCACACAGAGACTCAAGGATCTCTTGCCCATCCTACCCCGTGGTTTCCTGGCTTGCTGGGATTCTGTAACTCTTTTGGTACAGGGATAGGAAGGCTGAGGTTTTTGTAAGGCCTCAGTTGGCTTTAAATTGTATAAACTTCGTACTCTTTTTACATCCAGCCTGCAAACTTAGGGAACGTATTCAACTCTAAAACAATTTCTCAACTTAGTGACAAATCTGCTTCCTATAAACTCAAGCTGTTGGCATTTGCTCTTGCACTCCTTTAATGCTTTATTAATGAAGTTCTTTTACAGCTGTTCCATTATTTCACCTGGGATAAGAGTCAGGGTCACAGGTGGATAATTATGTGGGTCATCCTGTTTCTATCCTCTTAAAACTCTGGCACAACATGAGCTTTCTTCCAGCCCTCAGTGTTCCAAAGACTTATTAAAAGTCAACATTAACAATCCAGAGCACTCTCTGGCCAGGTCCCTTTTAAATACGAGTTCTCTGTGCTTGCTGATTTCAAAAGACCTCATTTACTAGCTGTGGCTTAACATCCTCCTTAGTTACTGTTGGATTAGGAGCTGTTTCATCATTGCGTGACACAAGCAAATCCCATGGCCTCCTCTCAAAGCCCCAGTGGCTGCTCGTGTGGCTGGAATACCTTGGAGCTGTGGAAATACCCCTTGGCTGAGTGTGATTGTACTCCTTTAGTGGAGTCAATACCACTGTTAGGGGTTTTGTTCCTCTGGAACTGTTTGAGGTGTTTGTCCCAAAGGGAATGATGCAGAGATTTGCTGTTCCCAGGCAGGGAGATCATCACCCTGGGGGGAGGGACTGTACATGGCACAAACATCAGTCCAGGGGCAGGAAGAAAAGGGAAGAGGGGCAAGAAAGCTTTTGTGCAGTGGAGATTGTCCTAGTGGAGGGTGGAGAGTACATTCATGCCCAGACTCAGGAGTGAGAGAATCTCAGAATGGTTTGGGTTGGAAGGGACCTTAAAGCTCCATCCAGTGCCATCCCTGCCGTGGGCAGGGACACCTTCCACTGTCCCAGGCTGCTCCAAGCCCTGTCCAGCCTGGCCTTGGGCACTGCCAGGGATCCAGGGGCAGCCACAGCTGCTCTGGGCACCCTGTGCCAGGGCCTCACCTCCCTCACAGGGAGGAATTTCTTCCCACTATCCCATCTAAACCTCTTCTCTTTCAGCTTAAATCCTTTCTCCCTTGCTCTACAGAAACCTCTCAGAGGAAACCCCTGGGACATGTTAGGGTGGGACAGGGGCCATGTGGGCGGCCCTTGGAGAAAGGGCTCTTGGGTCACAGCAGGATGGAGCTGGGATGAAGGCAGGAAGTGGGGAAAGGCCACCTGGGCTGGCACTGAAGGGACATCCATGGCATAACTGGCACAAGAACACATCTGCATGAAGGGGTGACCAGAGAGAAAACCAGACTTAGCCAGGGTCTCCTGGAGACCCTCCTTGGAGAGATGCTGCTAACGTGGAAACAAAAGGGTGAGAAGGGGAGCAAAGGAACAGTGGTCTAGCAGGGAGCCAGGGAGGCGACAGTGAAAGAGAGGCCGAGTGGAAGTCATCCTTTAATTGCTGCCACATGGATGCAAGAGCCTGGATAAGCCGTGGAAGAGCTGGCATTGCACATCTGAAGCAGGAGTTTAGCCCAGGCTAAGGCTGGGAGGGGTTGCAGAAGTGGAAGGCAGAAAATCCTTGACCACAGACAGGGAGTGGGCAAAATGGGACAATGTGGGTGTTTGGGTCTCTCTTATTACTGGACAACTCAGTGGTTCCTGCTTGAAAGGGGAAGTAGAACATTAACTGGTGTGTGATGGTGGCTGGCCAAAGCGGTGAGCAGGATGAGTGCTCTGTACGTAGGTGGTTGTTTAAAGATGAGCTTTGTTTTGGAAAAGTATCACAGAGAAGCAGCTGTTGGATCACTTCTGTTGCTGCTGCTTCTGCTTTATCAGAGCCGTGTTCTGAATCTCTGGAAATAAAGTGCCATGTATGATTTGGGGGAGATTTTTTTGTTGCTCTTGGTGGGGGAGAAGCAGCTGAGCGCAGAATGGGAGCTCAATAACCATCAGCAGTGAGCAGAGGTGGCTCCCAGGTTCCTATAATTATGCTTTTCTCTGCTTCAGACAGTTTAAAATTAGCCTGTGTGCCAATTCTGTGTTCCTGAAGACCTACACAGGGATTTTAAGCTCTATATTCCTAGAGGTGAGCTGTTCAGGAATAAAAACTTTCCAGAGCTTCCATGCATCCAAGCTTCTGTTGGCTTTCCTGATCCCACATTAGTTGAATATGTGCTGCCCCAGGGGTTAGCCCCGTTTAATGCATCCAGAGTTAAAAACTTTGGGCAAGTTCAGCATAAATAGTACCCAAACTCCCATCAAACTGCTCTGTGAACGTCTTGCAAATAAACATCTGTCAGTGCAAAGAAACTCTACCCCTGTGACCCGCGTTACTTGTGATGGCTCCAGGTCTCTTTTGAAATGGAATCCTTGAATTATGCAGGTTTTTTGCCTGGTATTTACTCAAGTGCTTGCTATGACACTGAAGAAAACAGGTCAGTGTCAGGGAATTGTGGCTACTTCTGGTGATTTCTTCTCAGCCAGGTAACTTAATTGCCTTTCCTGCAATATAAAATATCCTGGGTAACCAGATATGAGCATAGGGAAGAGTGAACTTGTATAAATTCGGCTTGCAGGTTGTTGGCACTGCGCTGTGGCCCTTTCCCTGCCTCGGGAAGCACGGTCTGGAGGCTGCTGTGAAAAGGTGGATGTGAGCAGGAGAAAACCAGACACACACCAGTTGCTGGTGGTTCGCTGCCAAAACAGCAAACCTAATAAAGTGAGATTTTGCCAGGCATGGAAAAAAAACCCCACTCAAACCCAAAGTGTTTCATAATCCCGGAGGCTGTGGATGATAGGAGAGGGAATAGTGTGTCAGTGCTGCCAGTCAGGGAGGTGCTGCCCGAGGATGGGATTAGCTTTGGAGGTGGCTGCTGCAGGGGAGAGAAACCCCCTCCCTTCTGGGTGGGGAGCAAACGCTGGATGTAATTTGTCATGGATAAAGTTTGCACATAAATCACCAGGTGCATAAACAGAGGAGGAAGAAACACCGGCCAGGGAAAGCTCTGCCTGGGAGGGTTTGGAGCTGACCTAGGCCTGGGTCTCTTGTGGTTTTTGTATTGCAAATAAAGAGACAAGTATCGTGCTGGGAAGTATAAACAGGGCTCTCAAGCCCTCAGGCTCCACATTAACGTGCTGTCAGCTGCCCCTGGGAGGAGCTGGTGGAAGCCGGGATTATCTCTGAGCGTTCTGTATGTGCACACTCAGGTGTCAGAGTCAGCAATATGTGCATATTCATCTCTCTGAGTGCCTTCAGGAGTGATGGGGAATAACAAAGGTGTAGCACCTTTCCTCTCTCCAGGACTCCTCTGGCAGCTTTGAACTGCTAAAGGGGTGAGGAGTCCTCAGGCTTTGGAGCAAAAGCCATTCCCAAGTGGCAAATTCTTCTCAGTGCTGCGAACCCTGGAGTGACTCTGACAGTTTAAACAGGGAGCAGCCTCCGCTGGGAACCACCCTCTTCTTAAGCCTTCCAGGAGAAAATTATTCCATTTAACACAAACGGCAGCTTTTAGGTGAGGCCAGGGTTAGGTGGGATTTGAGCTCGGAGCAGACCCAAGTCATGAAATCACCCAGTAGCGCCCAGAGCATCGGGACTTGCACATTCTCCAGTTTGCTGCTTGTGTCTTTGGAGGGCAGATGAGCGGGGAACCGGCCCCCTGCCCCACTCTGCCGGGCTGGAGCCTGGGGCAGATGCTGTAAGGGGGGATTTGTGTTCCCCCTGTGCCACCCACCCGCTGTTATCCATGGGGGAAATTCGGCAGTGTGGGAAAACAACACCCAAAGGTTGGCACAGGTCACCCCGTTGCAAGGATTTGTTGTGTTCAAGGAAAGCACCTTTTCTGGAACGTGTTGGGTGTTTCAGCTTTGGTGTAACCCCTCGAGCGTCCCCACAGGATTTTAACGATGTGCTGTAGAACAATTTGCAGTGTCCTGCGTGCAGAAATTCAGAAGTCTGAGCTGGGAGTTGTCACAAACCAGACTTTGTTGTCAAGAGTCTCGGGGATTTATGAAGCTGGAGGATGTGATTGTTATAAATGAAAAATGCCCAATTAAAATAAAACAGATATAAAATTTATTTCGTGTCCGAGAATTCGAGCACACAAAGCCACGATCGAAAAGGGAGACAGTGCCAAGCCCGGGATTGGAACTGGGTGAACACAGATCTGACCTCTATCGCATCAGACCTCCCCTTGTTCACGACAGCCGCTTCCAACAGCTTGGTTATATACAGTTTTTTCCCATAAAGTCCGGATTTAGGGCACTTGTCATATTCATGAAGTACACCATTCATGGAGCTGGGGTGGACAAAACGTATCCTGTCCTTGATTAATGTCCCATCACCGGTGGGAGTTGTCTGATGGCCCATGATGTTCCATATCTCGGTTTCCGATCCAGTCGTTAACACTCGAGCTGGGAGGGGATTCTTGCGAATAGTTAATCAGTTCTGCTGGGAAGTTTTCTTTGAAAATGCAAATAACTGGGGCCAGCTTGATTCTTTCTCGACGAGTTGTGGTTCTGTTTTTGGGATGTAAATTAGTTCCCGGTCGAGGTTACAACTTTTCCCTGGGCGAGTTTTGTTCATTTTTACATTAGTTACAACTCCATATTTTGACATTACATATTTGAGCACGAATTCCCTGTTTCATATATATCATGATGATAACGTGAGTAGCTGCAGGACTCTTCCCTCTAAAAGACAGCTTTGGTCTCCAAACCTGGATGGTGCCAGTGCTGGGGGAGGCGTAGGGAGAGGAGCTGCTGAAGGATGCCACGTGGGAGGCAGGGGTGTGGGAATTAGGCTGCTGAGCTCCTTCCCAGCACTGCCGCAGCCTCTGTGTGACATCTCCTGAGCCTCTCTGAGTCACAGGAACCAGTGATAACGATAATCCTTTGCCCCAGTCCTGTCTGGCTGCTCCACCAGACTCCAAACTTTCTGGGAAGGAACATCCTCTGTTATTATCATTATTAGCATAATTGTGGTGCCACAGTCACAGACTTTATCATATTTCTGTCTTTTATTGAACTGTAACGAAACAACCAAATTTTTGGGGATGTACAACTCTAACCTGACTCAACAGGAGCTGAAAGTGAGAGCCAGGCTTTCACTGTGCTCCGTAACAATTGATCCCTGGGTCTCCTCAGATGCTCCTGACTGCAGCATGGGATGGAGTGTGCTGGTTTGCCTTCAAAACCAGCATATTCCAAATCAATCAAATCTAGTTTGGGTGAAGATTGCTGGGGAAGTCAGCTGACACTGAGGAGTTTACACCTCATGTGGGTTCAGGCAGATTCCACCGACCATAGTTTCTCCACTGACCCCAAACTGATCCATATAGGTGTTCCCAGCTGTTTGGGAAGAGCAGGAATGCCTGGTGGTGTTGTGAGGCAGGATGTTCCAGCACACAGGAGCAGAGTTTCCCTGAAGGGAGGAGATGAGTGAATATCCCTGCGTGTAACTGAGAGCCATGAAAAGCTCACCAAGGAGACACTGTGCTCTGCAGGGTGCCACCATCTCCGTGCTCCTTATCAAAAATGGAAGCAAACAACAAATTAAACCCAATTATGTTTGTTTCCCAGGCCTTTGTTTATCCAGGGGATTAAGCCTGGCTTCAGCTGTTGGGATTTGGCGAGGGACAGAGCCCAGCTCCAGCTGAACCCAGCTCTGCTCCACGGCCAGGGAAGAATTGCTGCCTTGAGGCAGAGAAGTGCAAACCAGCAGTTATTGAAGTGCTGATGAATTTTTAGGTGTGCGAGGGCATCTGGGGTGTCTGCATGCTGCAGGCTGAAAAAAAAAAGTGGTTTATTTATTTTTTTTTTAATTTTCCTTTTCCTTAAGAGCTCTGCAGGTGATTGGGGCTGAAGCACCTCTTCATGACACGGAATGTTCTGAGTTAGAAGTGAAAGGAATGAGAGACTTGTCTTTGCAAACAAGCTCTGGGCCTGCTGGTTGATGAAATTAGCACTGAGAGATAAAAAGAAACAATTGGGAAGGGTTCCACTGATTGCTGAATGGAAGGAGATTTGTCTCTACAGACAAACTGTAGGTCTGTGGATAAATGAACTTGGATATTGAGAAATGAAAGAAACAATGGGAAAATCATAAAATTCAATAAGAACTAAAAATAAAGGGGGGTTATACATTAGAAGGGAGCCTTAGGTATTAGGAGTTCCGGGAAGTCTGTACCTCTCAAGTACCTCAGCCAACAGGGAAAGAGAGAGGGAGATGCGGTCAGGAAATTGGGATAAAAGGAGGCTGCGCCCTCCAAAAATTTGAGACGCCCCAGGGGAATGCCCCATGGCCTCTCCCTTTATTCGAATAAAGTTCCAGGGCTCCTCTGTCTCCTTTTTGGACATAAACCTCTGGTGTTTGTGGATTAATTTT
This sequence comes from Ifrita kowaldi, assembly GCA_013398055.1. Lineage (NCBI taxonomy): Eukaryota > Metazoa > Chordata > Aves > Passeriformes > Cinclosomatidae > Ifrita > Ifrita kowaldi. The sequence goes on along the minus strand of VZRS01010251.1, from coordinate 89,489 downwards.
CCTGACAGAAGGGACCCACAAGGATCGTCGAGTCCAGCTCTTAAGTGGCATCACTTGGCACTATCAGCTAAGGAATCTCCTTGGCTGTGAGGGTGGGACAGGGGTCAGATGCTGGGCCAGGTTTGTCAGGGATGGAGCAAGATGTCGAGAAGGTCGAATAGAAGATCTGAGTGGTTAAGAGTGGACTTGGTAATGTGGGTGTTTTCTGTGTGAAACTTCAGAGCACTGCTTTTAACTGAAAGTGGGAATTCAAGAACTAAATTGGAGGGGTTATGTAATATGGAAAGAAATAAATCAAGTCTAAACCTTCGGGGGGGGGGGGATAACTTCCTGATAAATCCCCCAAACTAAGATTTCCTGTGTTAGCAGCGGATGTGAACCCTTCCACTAAAATTGAAGACCTCCTCCGAGAGGGATCAAAGGGAAGGAGGCTCATCTCCGCTGCCTCTGCAGATCTGTTTGCCTCAAATGCACTTGTTAAAAAACACAAAAATATCTCGAGGAATGCTGCCTTTAAAAACAAGTTACTCAACCTGGGAGCTGCATTTTGGAGGCTGGTATTGAGGCAGATGCCAAGTTTCCCTCAGCGCTGTCCATCCAAACGCTGTGTTTAATTTCACAGACTTTCTGGAGCACCAGGGAGAAGAGCTCTAGGGAGATACTGCAGGAATTTCATCCCAAGCATCCAAATGCCTTATTCCTAAAAGCAGCTGGAATGCCAGTGCTGGTTTGCGTGGGATTATTATTTATGGGTGGTTATGTGTGATTATTTCATCAGGAAATGTGGTGATAGGACAGGGACTGATGGCTTCAAACTAAAAAAAGGGAAATTTAGGTTAGGTATAGAGAAGAAATTCTTGGCTGTGAGGGTGGGGAGGCCCTGGCACAGGGTGCCCAGAGCAGCTGTGGCTGCCCCATCCCTGGAAGTGTCCAAGGCCAGGCTGGATGGAGCTTGGAACAACCTGGTCCAGCAGAAGGTGTCCCAGCCCATGGCAAGGGGTGGAATGAGATGAACTTTAAAGGTCCCCTCATACCCAAACCATTCAGGGATTCTGTGATTATCACAGGTAATCAAAAACTCTTAATCTGCCAGTGCTGAAACGTCTCAGCAGCCTCAGCTTGCTGCATGTTGTCACCAAAGCATTTGCAAATGGCTTTTCTAGTCAGGTGTTTGCAGCTGAAGCCCAGCTGTGAGCTGAACGTGCTGATAAGAGGGGAACAAAAGAGAATTTCTGTGGCTGGATGCACAGGTGGGACCTTGCTCCTGAGGTGTCCTGTTCTGAGAAGCCCTGTGTGAGCTGCAGGCAGGTTTTGGGGTGTACCATAAACTCAACCCCTGGCCTGTGATTGCTTTGGTTACAGCCAAACAGATGAACTGTGCAGCAAAAACCATCCTGGTGCTTCCTGAGGAGCTGAGCTGAAGCTGCTACATCCTGGATCCACCTGGACTCCAGATCCCCATCTCTGGCAGTGTCCAAGGCCAGGCTGGATGGGGCTTGGAGCAAACTGGGCTGGTGGAAGGTGTCCCTGCCCACGGCAGGGGTGGCACTGGATGGGCTTTAAGGTCCCTTCACAACCAAACCACTGCTGATCCTATTCCATGATTCCACACGTGCTCCAGCTCTGGGCTTTGCCTGCTGTTTGCTGCTTCTCCTGGCCCCCTCCTCCTTCAGCCACTGGCTGCAGTTTGTATTTCCCCTTTTATTGCCTTTGGCTCTGTCACGATGGGCGGTGCAGTATTTTTGTTCTTCGCTTAATAATCTTTTGGCGGCCGTTGGACATCATTTCTCATTGTATTGGTGGAGGATTAGCTGAGATGATGGGAGATATTTCCTGTCTCAGCCAGCAGGATGGGCTTTGCAGGGCTTGTGCCTTCTTTTCTCATAGTGTAATGCTTTGTTTGGGAATGTGTGCAGGCAGCTCAGCTATGGGAAGAAAGCGCAGCCCCTGAAGCACGATCGCTTTTATTTGTGGCAAAAAGCCATGGAACAGGCAAAATCACTGGTATTCCCAGGCTGGACAGACCTCAGGGCCTGGAGCTGAGGTCACTGGTGTCTGCTCATGCCTCTGCGTTGTGATGGGAGGCAAATAGATCCCCTCTGTTTATCCCAAGCTTGTCTTTATCGAATCATAAAATCATGGAATAGGTGGGAAAGGTCGTTAAAGATTAGTTTGTTCCAACCCCCTGCCGTGGGCAGGGACACCTTCCACCAGAGCAGGCTGCTCTGAGCTCCATCCAACCTGGCCTTGAACACATCCAGGGATGAGGAGCCCAGGGAGTTGCAGGTTTTCCCTTGGAAAGGGCTGCTTCATACCTGTGGTGTTGAGTTAAGGGATGCTGCAGGGCTTCTTTCCCAAAGTCTGGGAGAGGCCGTGGCTGATGAAGGAGCAGAGGGAACGGGGTCATCAGTGTGGAAGTGTTTGCAACCATCGCTCTGCAGGGCAACAGCAAACAGGCTTTTCTGCAAAAAACAAAGCAAGCCTGGAAAAAGGTTGAATTTCTGGGAAAGTGATCGGAGAAGGGTGGGTCTAGGTCCTGGTGACGGTATGAGGGTGTTATCTGGCATCCCGCAGTAACCACAGCCCCTCTCAGGTTACTGTTTACTGGCCCAGATGGGATCTCCAAGGGAAGTTGTTTTCTCCTGCAGCAGCTCCTCAGGACCAAGCCTTGTGCTTGCTCTCTCCTCCAGCTGCAAGGCTTCAGTGACTCTTGAAACCCCCCCAGGCTCTGTCTTCCCTCTGCTGTGTCTTATCAGTACACAAGGTAGCCTCCCTGCCCCAGCCTGGATCCCGGATTTCTGTCTGAACACGCTTCCCGTGGCTCGGGCAGGACAGCTCTTGGCTGCTGGGATCAGATGCCCAGTGGGGCTCCAGTTGCTGGAGAGAGGTTTAATGTTACACCAGGGAGTGCAAGGGGAGACAAGACAGAAAGAAAGGACTTTGCTGGTTCCGAGGCGGTTTGGTTCTCTTGTAATGACAAGTGCTGGGTGTGGGGGGAGGCATTGGCCACGATAGGATCCCTCTGCAGTGCTTTGTAAAGGCAAGGGCTGCAGGCTTCTGCAACCTTCCTGCCCCTTCCCAGTGTGGGATGTGGTAGCAAAGGCTGAAAACCCAGACAGCTCAAGAGTGGAGGAAGGAAGCTGATGGTTCCTGGAAGAAACCGGGGATACAAATGCCCCACATTCCTCGTTGTTTGCAGTTTGTGCTGATTTAGTCCCTCGGTGTTGGGGTACACTGTGTGGTGATAGAGATAGGCCCTGAAGGCCAGAGAGAGAGAGATCCACTTTCCTGGGCCCAGAGGTGACCCTGGGACTGTATCCAGGTCACTGGGATGGGCAGAGAGAGGATTGTGAGTTTGTGGACAGGGTTGGACCTGTGAGAGGTGATGGTTGGAGTTTGTGACCTTACAGGGTATTGTTTACCTGTTACCATAACAGGCAAAATCTGGGCACTACCCCAGGTGATTGGGGGACACTGTGGTGAACATCTTTGCTGTTTATATGATGTGATATCCTGGGTGTGCTGGGATTTAGGGGAATTCTGGCTGTGCAATAAATGACTTTGCATCTCCCTCTTGTGTGTGGAGCCCATGCCCGTGCGTGATCACTGCACCTCGGTGTCAACTGCCTGAGATCAGCTGCTGCAGCAAACGTGCCCCGGGTTTCCCGGAATGCTGTGGGACTGTCACTTCAGCTGCCCCAGGAAAACAGCTTTACCAAAGCCCTGGTTTCCTTGTGTGGTGGCTTTGCCTTCTCCCACTTTTATTTTTGTACAGAGCAAGCACAGGCTCCGTAACTTTACTGACAGGAGTCGTCTTTGATTTTCAGTGACTGAATGTGGGGAGGAACTTCTAAACCAGTCAGTGAAATCCCCAACATAGCCATGAGAGTCCTTAAAGTATAGGAAGTGAGAATCTCTTGTCAAACTCTCCTGGTTTGCTGCTCACTTGTAGTGGGAGCCATGGAAAGGACCGTCCTTCAGTCTGAGCTGTGAGTGCTTTATCCCTCAGCTGCCTGAAATACTAAAAACGGGACGTGCTGCCTTGTTCAGAATGAGCTGGTGGAAGAGCAGGGCCCAGAAAATGCAATTTTTGATGTGTGATGACCAGCAGGACCTGCCTCTCCTGCACATCTGCCTGCAAGGGGTCTCCACAGAGCCCTCCCAGCCCAACGTGGAGCTGGTGGGACCTCCCAGCAACCTGAAAGGAACAAGGAGAGGGGGATCCCTCCCAGCAGCCAGAACAGTGAGCAGCTCCCACCGCTTCCCCTAAGAGCAGGTCTGTGTGTCAGAGCTGGGTTTTTTGGACATCTGGCCTGGGATAGGTGTTTATAGCTGAGCCAAGGGAGGAATAGGTGGCTGAAGAAGTGATCAAGCTCCTCAGCCAAAGTCTGGCTGGGCCGCACTTGACGCGGACGTTGAGCAGCAGAGACACCGTGAAAGCTCTCTCATCTCTCGGAGGGTAATTAATAATTTGTCTCTGAGAAATATTGCAAAGGAAATAGCATGGGGAAAGGAACGGGAGCTGAACTGTTCTCCAAAGCTCCTCCTGACACTTTTAATCAGTGCTGCTCTGTCTCCCATTGACAGCTTTTGAGAGACCACTGATCGCTCTTCGTGCTGCTCCTAAAATCGGCTCTGTCAGGAGTTAGAAATACCAGCATTCTTCCAAAGAAGCTTATTTTTATTATATTCCCAGCCTAATACTGGAAACCGAAGAGCTTTAGAATAGAACTGGCTGCAACTCCAGCATTTCCCTTGAAAGAAAGTTAAGTTATGGGAAAAATCCCTCTTTTGACAGCCTTCCACAAAAAAAAAAATCTTAATTTTCCCACAGGAAACTTGCAAGCCATGGGTAAGTGGGTTTTTTCCTCGCTTTTTTGCTGTCTCTAAGTTTTTCCAGCTTGAGCTTGATGTTTCCAAGTGTTGCTCTTGGTGTGAGCTGGCAGGAGGTGCACGAGGGCAGTGGCGGGTGAGGCTTTTCCTCTCTGCCTGAGAGAGGGAGGTGGAAATCCACCACTAAAAAGTGCAATTTTGAACCACAGCAAACTTTCTACAAGGTATTTTTTTCCCTGAGCTTTTCTAGGTGGCAACAACCGGCCCCTCAAAGGATGAGGTGGCTCACAGAGGCTGTGTTGTGGCACCTGTGGGAATATCGAAGGTTGATCTGCTCTGTACTGCAGTGGATGTGTTTCCTGAGGCTCAGGTCCCTGGGGAGGGGCTGATGTGGGTCCTCAGCAACGGTGGGAACACGCAGGAGCTCTGCCAGTGGTGCAAAAGGAGTAGGACAGGTAGAGAACTCATTAAACTTATTTATCATTGTGTCATTAACATTTTGCTCTGTCTGCATCAGGCAGTGCCAGAGCATCAAGGAAGGGAAGCTCCCTCTGGGAAGATGTTGCCAATCCTGCAGTCACCCTGCTCTGCAGCCTCTCTCGCTTGGGTGAGAAGCTGTAAGCACAGAAAGCTGTTTTCTCATCTGCAGGGCTTTGGACGTGCAGCCCGAGGGGTGACAGAGAACAAAGGTCCCAACAGCAAGAGCATCTCAGCGTTGGGTCTGGCAAACAAACAGCTCGAGGATCCCTCGCACACAGAATGTGAGCAATGTTTTAATTTCTGGGGGGTTTTTACTATTATTATTTTAGCTGCCAAGAGTTCCTTGCCAGCTTTCTGTGTTTTGGTTGTTTTTAATCCTTGCTTGTTTGCCTCTCTGTCGCAGCCTTCTCAGGCTTTTATGGCTGCAGCACTAACCCCTCGTGCCCTGCAAACACATGCTGCATGACTTTACTCACGTGAGGCAGCTTTGATGTCAAAATCGAGTTAAGTATGTGCTTTAGTGTTTATAAGACTGGGTCCTCGGTTTCTTAACCCTTGCCCAAGAAGTTTAGGTTACTGTAGCTTTCCCAGTAAATCCCTGTCTGCTTCATTTCGGGGAACAGCTCCGTGTTTTTCCCCACCTCTGCTGAGAGACACTACAGATGTGTGATACTTGGCACTGTGGGGTTTGTTGGTTTTTTTTCCCCTTTGTTTTTGCTTATGGCTTTGTCTCTGGGCCTCCAGTATCATGCTTTCCCTCCCCTATGGCTCTGAATAATCAATTTGGAAAGCCAGGAAATAAATCAAAGGTTCAGATAGTAATGTAGAAAGAACGAAGGGAAAAGCAGACATATGGATTTCATCACCAATGGAGAATAACATGGATAATAATAACAACAGAGTGTAAATGAGTGTATGTACTCACAGGAGGCTTTTCCAAAATGATTGTTTTTGTACATGATCGGGGAAGTTATTTTGTGGTCGGAGTTCTTTGGAACGATTGTATCCTAGCACTGCCTGAACTCTTTCCCAGCCCTGTTTTTTACAGCAGTGGGGCAACAGCAAAGCTTTGGTGTGACCAGCTGCACCTTGAGAAGGGCTCAGCAGTCCTGGGGACTTCCCTGGAGAAGACTCGCTCGCGTGCTCAGCAGTGATGGTTTCCATCCCCATGTCCCGTCAGCTCCGTGGCCTGGAATTCACTGCCTTTCCCCTAAACAAAATTAATCAAGCGTGCAAGGCCTTCCCTGGCCAAGAAAAATGATGGAGAGAGCATTGTCTGAGGGTGGAGAGCAAGCCCAGCTTTGTGTTTGCTGGGAAGCCGTCGATGCCTGTGCTGAGGGACTCGGGGGGTGCTGGACCACGGAGACCCTGCCACAGGGACGTGCAGGATTTGTGCTGAAAGCAGCACAACAGTTCTGTTTGCTTTCCCACAGAACAGGATTCCTCTTTGCTTTGACGTTCTCTCCCTCTGTGATAGAAGGGCAAGTACGATGCCATGGTCTTGGACAAGGGCTGGAGGGACAGGGCACAGGGAATGGCTTCCCAGTGCCAGAGGGCAGGGCTGGATGGGATATTGGGAAGGAATTGTTCCCTGGGAGGGTGGGGAGGCCCTGGCACAGGGTGCCCAGAGCAGCTGTGGCTGCCCCTGGATCCCTGGCAGTGCCCAAGGCCAGGTTGGACATTGGGGCTTGGAGCAGCCTGGGACAGTGGGAGGTGTCCCTGCCCATGGCAGGGGTGGGACTGGATGGGCTTTAAGGTCCCTTCCCACCCAAACCATTCCAGGATTCTGTGATCAGTCAGAGCTGTCAGCTGGAGCTGCTGTTGCCAATGCTCAGTTTGAAGTCAGTGATGCTTCAGCTAAAGGGGAGTTGAATTTAAAGTTTCTTCACCCCACCTCCTTCTCAGTCATCTTCTCTACCACTGTCAGTGCACAAATATCTTTCCTTTTTCCCATTTCTCCAGAATCCTGCATTAGCTGGTGTGGTTTTACAAGTGGGGTGGTGGGTGTTTAAACCCAGACAGCTTTTTTTAAGAGCTTCTGGGATAATCCCACAACCCTTACACCACCAGAGGTGGGAAAACAATCTAAGCCAAGGGTGAGTTGTTCCTCATGTTCCTCATCTGCAGATGGAAAATTAAGATGCAACCCCTGCTGAGGTTTGCTTACCATGCTGGTTACTAATCCCTTCTAGAGGGATTTTGGTTAAATGTTTTTCAGCCCTTGAAAATTCCTGTAGGAAACTGAGGTTTTTCTGCCGAAAAATCTTAGGGGATGAATATGAACACTTGAATTTTGATGATTCTTAGGTCAGATATTCTGATTTACAGTCAGAAGCTAATGGAGAATCCTCAGAAATGGTGTTTCTGAGTTCTTGCTGCTATGGTGTGGATGTGAAGAAAGGACACTGCAAAAGTTGATCAGATCAGGCAACGAGTTCTCCCCAGCTCATTTCACAATCCCGGGCTTCCTTTGAGTACAAATCCAGCACCTTTCACCAGCAATAAAAAATCACACATTTTTCAACTTTAGCTTAGTATTGAAAAAGAAAAAAAGGCCCAAAATGAACTCTCCCTGGCAGGATCCCCCAGCTGTCCTGTAACTGCATTCCATTGTGAAACAGCTTTTCCTGGTCAGAGCTGTGCCCTGTGTGCCATTTCTGGCTGCAGTGGGCTGCAAACAGCCACGAGTGCCTGAGCTGGGCTGGGCTCAGGGGCTGTGTGACCCCGCTCTGAGGCAAGCAGAGGGGTACAAAATCAGAGAGAGAAACACGTGATGATGAAGTGCAGGTCACAAGAGTCCCTGAGTTCCATTTTCAGCCTGAAAAACCACCTAGTCCTGGCTCTCTTGCTTTTCAGTGGTGCTCTCTCTGGAGCTGGAGGGCAGGATTGTGCCTGGGGCCTTCACCCCGGGATTTGGGGGCACCAGGGGTGTTTTCTCTCACCCCACGAGGTCGGGTTTTACTCGTTAAAAGCTATTACAGAACGCTGCAGTGCTGGTGCTCTGGTTAGACTCGAAGGCTCATTTCCAGCCCAGTTGGGGATGTTCTTGTGGCTGAACTGGGCTTGTTTTGTCAGGTTTTGCAAGTCCAAAGTATTTTGCTGAAGCAAAACTTCTTTCTCAAGACTTTTTGCCAGGATGTTGTCGTTGCTGGCACTATAAGATGAAACCATCTTAGGAGTGAACCAGACACTTTGGATGCATTTTAGTGATGACTAAACTCGAGTGACTCAGTTCAACTCGAGCAGAGGGTATCTCACAGAACTGTAGAATCATGGGATGGTTTGGCTTGGAAAAGACCTTAAAGATCATCTTGTTCCACTCCGTGCCATGGGCAGGGACAGCTTCCACCATCCCAGCTTGCTCCAAGCCCTGTCCAACCTGGCCTTGGGCACTTGCAGGGATGGGAATCTCACCAGCTTGGCTGTGACCCTGCAGTGTGAACACAGGAAGCAATTCCTGAGGCACGGCTGCAAGGTGGCCCCAATCTGGAATACCTGCATTGCTGCAAGCCTGGGCCCAGCCCTTGGTTTTGTGTTAAAGAGGGGTTTAAGAACACCTGGATTGCTCTAGTCCCAAGCTGAGTGTGTTTCTCTTACCACTCTCCCAGCTTCACCCAAGGCCCTGTGTGCCAGGCTGCTTTCTGGGCTGTAGACTAAGGCTGGCTTAGGTGTTTTGTTACAAAAACTGTGTTTTGTTGCTGTGCTTTACCCAGAGAGCCCTTTTGAAGTCTCTGAGGGGATGGGCACCTCAGTTTGGTCTCTGAAACCGTTAACCAGCCACTCTCTGATGTGGGAAAGAACTAGAGCTTGTTTAATTCCATCACAGAGCAGGAGAACGTTGTTTTGTCAGGTGATGTGGACTCTGAGGCTCCTTGTGTTTCTGTTTCACCTAAACTGAAGCAGCTGCATCCTCTGCTATCACCTGTGCATAGTTTCAGGACTGTAACTTCACATCACTCGGTGCTTCTGTGCATCCAGCTCTCAGCTCCTCCTAAATTACGCTGGGTGTCTGCTAATCATGAGCTCGTGCCTCAGTTTCCCCACTCAGATGGCAATTAAAGCTGCTCCTGCAGTTAATCAGGCTCTTTGCATATTATTCATGCTCAGCCTAACCCCATAACATCACCAAACCCAGAGCAGCGACACCCTGAGCCTGCAAATTCATCGAGGCCTTAGTGAATACCTGCAGCTTTGCAACCCTGGCTGCAGCCAGCAGCATTTGAACATTATGAAAAGCACTCTCATCAGTCTATTCTTCATCTTAAAAAACCCCTTCTGGACCCTGGAGCCTCTCTTTCCCCTACCTGCAGAAGACATCTGTCAGAGCAGAGGGTGTTGTGTGGGAAGGAGACTGTTTTGTTGCCATGTGCACTGCGGGGCTGCTTGTTTTGTGATGACAACACGAGCTGAGGGAGACCCTCCTGGGCTTTTCCCGAGCTGCACTGGCACCGTGTTGGTCCGAGGAGTGCAAACATGTGTTTGTGTTTCTGCTCTGCGAGTGTGACTCACCGGGAGCACACGGGGAAGATGCTCCTGGTGATGAGGTGTCACTTTTATGCAGTTCCTTCTCTGGATGCAGCCACATTTTAAGGCTTCTTTGCATGCCCGAGGCTGAGGTTGGGCTGAGGTTGGGGAAAACCACTGAGACTGGAGTGGTCCAGAGCAAAGCTCTGGAAAGCAGCCGTGAGCTGGGAGTCCATGCCTTGATTTAGGCACAGCTTTAGGGATGCAGGAGCATCACTGGGAGACAGATCCTCTGAGATTTTGGAATTTGATCCCTTTGGTCCACTGTGATCTGTTTATGTCAGCAGAGCACTTGGATAGAAGCTCTTTAATCTCCCAGAGCTCGTGCACATACCTCACAACACTGCAGATGGGCTGCATAAGCAAAAAGCAAACCAAACCCAACCAAAAAATAAAAATCAACTCAAGCAAAGCCTCTTTAAGCAGTTCAGAGCACACATCCCAGGGGTGCTTTTGACTATCTTGCCAATGCAATATATGTTTTATGATCCTTTTAAAACGTGGGCAGAGTCACTGAGCTCTGTTCGTGTTTGCACTGGGAGCAGGGCTAGCGAGTTAACCCTTGCAGCCAGCTCAGGGTCACCTCTTCTCTTTTCCTAAGGGTCAGATTTCCCATGGCCTCTCAAGGTTTCCAAGAAGCATTCCTTCTCCAGGGCCTGTAATGGATCCTTTCCCAGCCCTGTGCCTGTTCCCATCCCCTGTGGCTCTAGGGGATGGCCTGGGGGAGTTGTCACAACTCCTGCCTCTCATGTCGGCAGCTCCTGGCTTCTCCCTTTGTCCTGACTGTGTCCTGTTTGCAAGGGAAGAGGAAAGAGGTGATCTCAGCATTGTGAGCTGATCCCAAATTCTTCTTGTCTCCAGTGTGGCGTGGTATCCTTCAATTCCATAGTTAAATTTTGTGGGGAGAGCAAAAATCTATTAATCTTACTTGCAAAGTCAGAAATTAGTGAGGGTGGAATGGACTGTGCTCCATGGTACATCTGGTTATTCCCCAAAGTATGAAGAGTGATAAAAACCATGTTATTTTTCTCCTAGCTCGCACATTAATAATGCTGAAATTATTCCAAAGCTTTGGTAATTACAGCTCCTGCACTCTAATCTCAGTTTTTATTGTAGATTTTTATTTGTGAAAGTGGCCACTGCTTTTGGGTGTATGAGCCCTGTAGCTGACTTTCTCAAAACAGACGTGTGGTGGGATTTGTGGGGCTGTCCTGGGCAGGAATAGGATTTGGACTTGATTCCAGAGAAGCTGTGGCAGCCCCATCCCTGGAAGTGTCCAAGGCCAGGCTGGACGGGGCTTGGAGCACCCTGGGATGGTGGAAGGTGGAACAAGGGGGTGGAACGAGGTGAGCTTTAAGGTCCCTTCCAACCCAAACCATTCTGGGATTCTGTGATCCCTGTGGGTCCCTTCCAGCTCAGGACATTCTGTGATTTTGGAGCAGGTTTGTGAGGATTCCTCTCATCCCAACCCCAACTGTCACCTCTGAAACACAGGCACTGAGTCCAGCGGGATCTCCAGACCTCCTGTGATTTCATATTCAGCATCCCAACACCGAAGTCCCCAAACATGCTGGCTGCCTTCTCAAAATAGGGACTGGAAAATCACCTCTCTGCCTTGGCTCCTCCTGGAGAGAAAGGAGGAATCGTACCTACCTCATCGCAGAGTTGTGGTCGATAATGTTCGCAAAGTGCTTTTTAATCCCCTGCTGAAAGGTTCTCTGCGAGTGTGAGTTATAATTATTACGTAAATGTGGCTCATATTTTCCTGCCCAAGCCCTCAGCTTGCCACGGAGATGTTTTCCCAGTCTTTATGTGGATGCCATTGGGTTTGTAGCTTCCTGGCTCGCTGTAGGAAGGCACAGACTTCCAAAAGAGAGAATTAAATCCTTTTCATCAGCTTGCAAAGCCAAACCAAACCCCAAACCACTTTCAGTAAAGCTTTCCAAGAGGAGAATTGATTACCCACCAGCAGGGAAGAGATGCAACTTCATTAAGGATGGGTGAGCAGCTCCAGTTCCTACCTGCAGGTGCCCACCTTGGGAGCAGGGGTTGGGCCCGTGGGTCAGTGGGGTCTCCTGGAGGGAGTGCAGACAGCTGAGCAAACACGGGCTCTTCATCGTGGGGATCATCGGGCTAAAATAAACCATGAGGTCATGCCGGCATCGCCGTGGCACCCCACGATAATTAAACCAACTCCTGGTCCCCCTGCAGCCCCCAGCCCAGCCTTGCTTACAGGTGTGTTGTTATTGAGCAGCTGGTGTAACAAATCCCTGCCAGTGCCAAGTATGAAACAGCTCAGGACCTGTCCAAAACCAACACAGCCGGGCCTGGAGATGGAGTCCAGGGGGTGCAGTTCTCCCTCCTGGAGATGAAAACAAATCGTAAAGGTTAAAAGGCAGGGATTGGGGCTGTTGCTGTCTGCAAACTGAGGAATCTCTGTGCCTCTTCCCAGGAGGAAAGGAGTTAATAGGTAGCCAAGGTGAAGGTTTAAAAATAGAGCTTTTTGCATAGCTATTTGGTGATGTCTCTGCTGCTTTCTGCCACCACAAACCCCAGTGTGTTCCCAGCAGTTCTTTAATGCTGGGTGTTTGCAGGTTTTTTATGATGGGTTGGTGGACAGGGAAAATGGGCTTTGGAAGAAATTACTGTGGAGGCACTGGAAAGCAGGTAACAAGCTGCACTGGCTCCTCAGCCCCGCTGGCACGGCCCCACTGGAATTAACCAGGTGGGTTTGAAACTGGAGGATGCTCCATGGAGCCTGAGGTGTGTGCGAAGGGATGGGTGTCCCCAGGAGCTGCGGCTGCCCCATCCCTGGAAGTGCTCGAGGCCAGGTTGGATGGGGCTTGGAGCAGCCTGGGATAGTGGAAGGTGCTACAGCAAGGCTTGGCTGCCAGAAAAATGTTGGAACAGCTGAAGAGGGAGACGTGTACACAGCCCCCAGAGACCGGGAATAGGAGCTCTGGGGGAAAGCACAGGCAATGGGAGATGTCCTGCAGAATGGCTTTTGTTATACCTGTGGATTTGGCAGCCTTTGGAGTGTGTACCCAGGATTAGGAGACCTTTAAAACTCAGATTTGGAAGGGTCAGCAGAGACACTAAGCATTTCCCAAGTTTTAGGCTAGAGTTATAGAATTTATGTCAGGATTCCCGACTGAAAATTAATTTCTGCTTACAGGATTAGTCCTGGGAACATGGATGTGTCAGGACAGGATTTAGCCATGTGTGGGACATCACCTTGCTACAGCTGAATGAGGTGGGACAAACTGGCCATGCAGGGTCCCTGCCCGTGGCAGGAGGGTCCCTTCCAACCCAAACCACTCCATGATTTTACAGTTCTGTGAAGTTGTGGTGAAAACCTTCCTGTGGTGGAAGTTAGAGAGGAAAATTCAGGCAGCCAGAGTGTGAAGGACAGAGCAAGAAGGTTAATGCACATTATCCAGGGTTTCCAAACAACTGAACGTTCAGGGATGGGGACTTTAAATCCACAGGATGATGCAGGTGACCTGTCATTCATGAAGGGCTGGTTGAGCCTCCATCCCTTGGGAAATGAGGAGCAGGCAGAGCAGGAGGAATCAGGCTGGCTTCTTTTGAGTGTGGAGAAGTGTTGGGCAGCCTGGGACACCTTCCAGCTTGAAACCACTGGGAGCTGACTCCCTCCTCCCTGAGGATTCCCTGAACAGGAGTGCCACAGACAGCACTGGTGCTGTCTCCTGTTGTCTCCCCTTGGAGGAGCCCTTATCTCAGATTGGAGGTTCCCCTCAAATCCGAGATAAGGGGCCTGCTGTCTAAATGAAGTTTGTGTTGCAAACACCAAACTCTTGCTCCATGAGGAGAGTTTGGCACTTCTCCTGCTCTCCTGCTGCCTGACGGGTGGGAATCCACGATTTGGGGTCTGCTCTGCAAGGTTGGATTTATTATTGGCGACTGGCCTCTGCTGTTGACTCGATTCCTGCTCTGATCCTGGAGGATAACTCTCTCCTAGGCTGCTCTCGGAGGGAACTCGCATTCCTTTCTTATCTCCCACCAGCATGAGTTATGCTCTCAGAAATTAGTCCTTATTTATTAGCACAGCGCAGCCAAAAGCCATCTCCAGGATTTTCAGTTGCATGTGCACAAATTCCACCTCCCTCTTCCAGCCCCCCTGGAGAGATTCATTAGGAATAACCTCACCTTCCAGGGAATCAGATGCTCCTTCAAGGATGTTGACTTCCAACATGTTTGGAGACAGTGTCCCAAAGAGGTTAATGGATTCAGTTCATCTGTTTTCACTTAATGTAGCACAGGAACTGCATCTGCAGAGCTGTGAAATGAACACAAGGGCCCTTCCTTCTCCCTCAAACTGTAAACTGAGGCAGAAAAACCAGCATTCTAAGGGGAGTCATTTTTCCTTCTTCCAAACTCAAAACAATCAGGAGAAGTTTACAATCCAGCCCTGCTTTTGGTGCTTCCTAAGGAAAGCAGAGGAGCGTGAGGCCCGACTGCAGCCCCACAGCAAAGCATCTGCCTCATCCCCAGCCGGCAGAACAAGGGTGTGGAATTAAAGAAAACCGATGGCAGACCCAGCTGGACAAGGCCAAGTTTGGCTTTGGTTGAAGTCGGAGGGAGGCTCTGAGCTGCTGATGCCCCGAGGTAAAGAATTACAAAGTAGATGGGAGGGACCGCAATCAGCAGGGAGAGCACGGAAAGGCGCTGAGGGGGATCGGATGGATCGTGGTATCAAACAGCCTGAGAGGGGAAATGCAGGAGCAGCAGCTCCCAGACACCAAGGAATCACCAGGAAAAGCAGCATCAGTGCAGAGGTAGTTCCAGCGTGGTTCATAAAAGCTGTTTGCTGCTGCAAACCAGTGGAACTCAACTATTGCGGAGCTGCACCTTGGAGCTGAAGTGGCCAGAGAAGAAATCCCAGAGCAGGGACACAGCAGGGCACGTCTCCCCTCTTCCTGTTCAGTCCTGCATTACTGGAACCCTGATTTGTGGGAAGTTACTCTTGGTTTGTGCATCCGAGAGGAAGGAAGTGGTCTCTTGAGACAGGCTCAGAGCCTGGATTCAGCCTAGTTCAAGGTGTTTGCAGACCACTCTGGGAATGGGATAAGTGCCTGGTTTTATTCCTTGCTGGCAGCCTTCTGAAATACCCAAAGGTGTGTAAGGCTGGATGGGTTTCTGCGCCCGTGGTTTCAGCACGGAGACTTGCCCAGGATGTGGAACATCGGGATTTCACTGGGAGTTCACTTTGCTGGAGAGAGGAGATAACTGAGGGCAGGGATGTTCTCTTAAACCAGTCAACAAGCAATTGTGAAGGGGGGAAAAAACACCGATCTCTGAGCTGCCAACAGCTGGAAAATTCAGATTATCTGAGTGGTTCCTCACAGACAAGACATTATTTTATTCCAGTGCAAAGAAACACGGGCAAGACAACAAGTTGCAAGCCAGAAATATAATGAGATGGATAATGGCCCATTATTGACATAGGAAGTGGGATGGTTTTGATAAAATAAGCCCACTGAGATGATTTTCTGGACATACAATTCACAAGAAAACTCTTTGAGGACTTTTTTGAAGGAATGTGGTTATTGTTTTTCCCTGTGTTCTTTTTGCTTGTTCCATTATCGAACAGAAAGGGAGTCCATTGCAGGAGGAGATTCAGCATCCCTTTTGCTCAGGAAGGCTGTCATTGACTGCACCCCATGAGTTTTTCCCTAAAAACCATCTGGTAGGAGCCTGGGTGGGGTGGAAATAATGGAAATCACATCCTCTGGGGTGAGAGATTGTTCTGCACGTGTGCTGTGTCTTGGGCCAGTTGTCAGACAAACAATCCAAATTCCCTATTTTGTTGCTGAGAGGTAAAATGAGAACTGGATACAACTGTGGGGATGCTTTTGGTCATGTCTGTGATTTCAGGGGGTGCTGGCCTGAAAACTTTGGAGACCTTGATGTGCTTCCTCCCTAGTGCACCTCCCACTGTCTGTTACGGTGTGGAGAGAAACTGACACGCTTTGCCTTCTCTCATCTCCATTTGGTGATTTTTGGGGATGTTTTTCCATCTCAAAACCATGTTCCATCAGTGTGCCTGCGTGTTTTGAACCACGTGAGGAAGCAGGGATCACGCTCAGGGTTACACTGGTCCCAGCAGTCCCATTTTTGTGGTGCATTTTGCTGCCAGTTTTCTTCACCCATTTTGAAATCAAATGGTTCGTGAAGACCTAAATTAATTTGGGGTGGGAATGTTAAGTATCATTAAAAGTGATTAATCTCTTGCTGCTGCCAATCCCACAACCATTTTTGGAATCTTCTGGCTGGATTTCTAGATTGAATCCTTGAGCTTTTTGCAGCCTGGAATGGAGTGAACAAGGTTGTTTGTGTTCAACTTTCTTCCTTGGCTTTGTTGTTGTTGGTTTAGGGCAGGAGGAAATTCAAGTATGAAATTAGGGGGAAGGTAAATCTGGATGGGATTTGTGCTGCAGTTTATTTGGATGTGAGATGTTACATGGCAGTAAACTCTCAGAGCACCTTTATCTCAGAGTTTACAAGTACAAATAAGTCCTACACAAAACTTAGTGCATGATGAAAGGTTCAAACATACACAAGGAGAGTGTTTATTTGAACGTGCTCTGGGTTGCCCTGTTTGTATTTGGAAGTGGCTGTTTCATTGTAGGAGGTCCAAAATGTTAATTCACCAGAAGAAGTGGAGTTTTGGAAACAGCAGGAAAAGGACTGAAGCTATTTGGGGATCTGGTTTTCAGTTTCTTTATTCATTTTTGGAAAAAGTTTGTTCTGGCTTGAGCCAAACCAAGCTTTTTCTGAGATCTTCATTTACCCAGCTCTGATGCACAAGCACATACCAAGCCAAGCTCAGTAAATTTCTCAGACTTTCATTTTATTTCCAGGGCTCTTTTCCTCCCCACAGACCTCCCCAAGTGCCTGCACTGCAGCTCCAAGCCATGCACAGGTTTCCCTGGGATTCTGCCGGGTTTGGAAATGCTGTGTTGGACTCCCCTGAACCCTCTGGAAGTGCTTTCTCCTTGCTCAGAGCTGTGCTGTGTGTGAAAGCAGAGGCCTCACCGACCATGCTGAGCTCCCACGGATGCGCTGCCAGTGCTGAGGTGAAATCCTGCCCCACTGGAGTGAGGGAATTGTTGTCTTGGTAGGGAGGGGGTTTAGAAACTGCAGGAGGGTGAGTGGGGTGAGGTGGGGTTGAGAATCAAATCGGGATAATCGTGCTGAAGGATAATCATGGAATCCCAGGATGGTTTGGGTTGGAAGGGACCTTAAAGCTCATCTCGTTCCAGCCCCTGCTGTAACACCTTCAATTATCCCAGGGTGCCCCAACCTGGCCTTGAACAATTCCAGGGGTGGGGAGTTCACAACCTCTCAGGGCACCCTGTGCCAGGCCCTCACCGCCCTCACAGGGAAGAATTTCTTCCTAATCTCTGATCTAAACCTCCCCTCCTTCATTTTAAGGCCATTCCCCCTTGTCCTGTCCCTATAGGCCTCGTAATGAAGGTTATTCTTACTAAAGGTGTGCTGGTGAGGATCTGAATGTCTCCATACAGGGAGGGTGGCGAGCCTGGAGTCCCAATGTCACTGCTGTGCCCCCAGTCCGACCCCAGCAGCCATCAGGTGCCAAAATGCAGCCCTGTGGAGGCAAATCCTGGAGGTGTTTCCATCCCAGGAGTCTGGGCTCACTGTGCCTGCCCCCCTTCCCTTCCCTGCCCAGGTGGATTACCTGTGTGCAATATTCTCCATTCCACTTGCTCTCGCTGCCTCCTGCACCCCACCCTGCCTTCCCTGCCTCTTTTAAAGGCTATTCCCACAGCTGTGGGCTGCCCATGGCCAGGAAATTCCCAGGGAATTACTCTCCCTGCTACCTTCCTGACGAGCAAAGGCTCTTTCCCCTCCAAAGCTTTCCATGTCTCAAGAAGTGTCAGGATTTAAGACCAGCTCCTGCAGCTTCATGAGGCACCTCTGCTTTTATTCCCTCAGCCTCAGGGACTGCTTTGTCCTGAAGTGTTGGGGACCAAGGAGTGTGTGAGACACGAGGAGAGCTCTGTGGAGCAGAGGGACAGGGTTACAGATCCTCAGTTTAAAGGGAGAGCCAGGGCCGAGGGCCAGGTGGTTGTGTCATGGAAGAGCCAAGAGCTGGGCTCGGCAGCACGAGCCTTTCCAGTGCTGGTGACTCACTGGCTGACGTTTTTGGCCACTTCCTGGGCTGGAAGTGGCAGAGGGAAAAGCCACGGAGCCACTCCTTGTGATGGTCCCTGGCCTGGGCACAGGGCTGCAGGAGAGGGGTTTCACAGATGATGCCTGATGCTGGGAACAGCTGTGGCCAGTGCTCAGGGTTTTAGGCATTGCATCACTCATAGGGATAACCTGGAGTTGCATCTAGGAAAGCATGAAAGGTCCATGTCTCATTCTTCCTGAGAAACTGTGGAAAAGGATGTTTCAAAACACTTCACGCACTCAGTGAAATCTAAAAATTTCCCAGTGATTTCTCATTTTAGTGTGACAGATGTGCCTTTCCTATCTGCTTCCCAAGGACAGTTCTCTGTATTCTCTTTTTTCCACCTGTTGTATTTGATGTTCCGTGTTTCAGCATGGGAAATATTGAAAATGGCATTTGGGAATTGGCTTTTAACTCTCAGCACTGATGGCTGGCTGTGCAGAAAGAGAAGCTGCCTCAGCTCTGTGTGTTCCAGCAGAACGGAGATAGCACCATCTGAAAAGGTTAAATGCAGCTTGTCTGTGCCAAGTGGAGGGGGAGCTTGTTTTTGTGGTGTGTTTGGGGTTGGTTTTTTGTTGTGGTTGTTTGGTTGGGTTTTTGTTGGGCTTTTTAAGTGCTGTGGTGCTTGGTGTGATGCCTGAGGCTGTGCCTTCCACCCTGTGCCTCCTCTGCCTCTGGCACCTGCAGTGTGTGTATTTTAGAAGGCAATGAAATTGGAAGTATTTTCTGGCATGCCTCTAAAATAGACTTAAAATCTCCACTTAGGTTTAGACTTCTCAAATTTGGGCACAAGGAGTTGAAAGAATCGGAACTGCACCTCTTGGGTTTGGTACAAAATCCCAGTTTTCTTGTTTTTCAACTGCAGATGTGCTTTGAGGTTCGGTTTGCTGAAGGGAAAGTATTTTCCATTTTTGAAACATCTTTGTGCTTTCTTTTCCACATAGAGGAAATCAGGAGAAAAGCAGGAGGAAAAAACAGTTTAAACTTGTGGGCAGGACTATTTCTGTAGGAGAGGAAAAACCACAGGCTGGTGACCAAAGGGAGAATTCCCTTCGGAAACCTCCAGCATGGCAGCGGTGCCACTCTCTCCAGGTGGCAGCTCCTGTGTCATCTCTCTGATCCTTTCTTTGCCAACATCTGCTCCACAGCCTCTGAAGTCACCAGAAACTTTCCCTTTCATTTCCAAGGCTCTCAGATAATGTTTTGTACTCATGCAAACGAACGTGAGCATTAAATATCCTGCTCAGTCTGCTTGGCTTTTTCCATCAAACGTGTCATTTAAATAACCTAATTAAATGAAGCCCTTTCATTTTGGATGGTGTTTAGATGATGCACATAATTGCCCTGAGAGTGCAGCCGTCCAGCTGGCAGGGAGGTTATAGAAGATGTAAAACATTTTAATAAAAACAAGACCCTCCTCGGGTTTGGGCTCTGTAAAGGGACGGAAGGCTTGTGCATTGCACAGGGTTTGAAAACAGCCACGGGCACCAGGGAGCTGTCAGGGCCCTGAGTGCAGAAATCTTCTGACCTCTCCTGTCTTGAATGTTACCTCGAATTCATGGGATGTTTCTGGAGTCACAGAATATCCTCAAGTGGGAAGGACCACAAGGACCATCCAGTCCAGCTGCTGTCCCTGCACAGACACCCCAACAACCCCACCCTGGGCATCCCTGGCAGCGCTGTCCAAACGCTCCTGGAGCTCTGGCAGCCTTGGGACCATGACCTTTCCCTGGGGAGCCTGGGCAGTGCCCAGCACCCTCTGGGGGAAGAACCTTTCCCTGATATCCAACCTCACCCTTTCCTGACTGCTGAATGTTAAGGGGTTTTACCTCTTGGTTGGCACCTCAGTGCAGCACAGCTTGGGAAGGGATGAGTCCTGCTGCTTTTGCACCTCGTGCCTAAAGGATGGGAACCCCTGGGGTCCTCCTTGCACAGTCATTCAGAAAAGAGCCTTTTTGGAATGCAGGGTGTGGCCAGTTCTTTTCGGGCCCGACCTTACACAGCCTGCACGAGGACAACAGGCAGGTGCTGCTGCCTGGGAATGGCTCCTGGCCCCTTCTTCCCTCCGGTGCATCCGCAGAGCGCTGTGAGGAGCGACTCCCTGTGCTCTGGGAGGCAGGAGTGTCTTTGGGCAGGGGCCAGCTCCGTGTGTGTAACATTTCCATGAACTCAGGGAGCCAAACTGCTGGGCGCGGGGCCCAGGCCCGCTGCACTCACGGTGCTCGTCCATCACGGGTGTCAGCGCCGGGACCCCGGCGTGGGGGCTCCCACCTGCTCTGACGGTGGCAGTGCCTTCCCATGACGTGATGGCTCCAGGGACAGCATCAGCCGGCCCTGAGCTGTTGCTGAGCTCATCCTGGCGCTGTGCTGAGGCTGCTCTGACTAATGCCTGCTGCTGCCAGCCTCCTGGCACCGCCCCGCTGCGCCCGGGCACCTGCGGCCGTGCCCCGCGCTCCTTCCCTCCTGGGAGGGGACAGCTCCTGGCTTGCTTGGGTTAGCTGGAGTTTCTTCTCCCAGGAACGCAGAGAACACACATCTGCTCAGCAGGAACGTGCTTTTCCAGGACCCTCTTTCCTGCACTGTGGTCCTGTCCCAGCCAGAGCTGGGAATCCTTTGCCCCCGAGCCTCGCTGTGCTGACACATCCGCTGTCACCACAGCAGAGCAAATCCTGCTCGTTGGGGTTTTTTAATCCTGCTCCAAGCCTGAAAGTGCTCAGTGTTTCCCTTTTCCAAAGGATTTGGGGCACATCAGGTCCTGCAGGGGCAGGGGCTGTGCACACCGAGGCCTCGGAGGGGGATGCCAGCAGGATGAGTTCCTTCTGCAGCTGAAATGAGTGAGATCCCACCCAGGTAACACCACGCTTCCATGAGAAAGCATCTCCCACCTCGCATGGGACTCCCCTTTGCTGCTCCATCCCAGGATCAGTAGTGCCCACCAAGGATTGCTCTGTGTGCAGGCCCTGACCTCGTCTGCTCAGGCAGCACCTGAACCTCCCCAGCCCACGGACATCCGGAAAACAATCCCGGCACAGCCTCTCCGTGCTGTCACTTCCACTCACACATCGTGGGGGTGATGGTGCCATGCTGGTTTTTAGCCATGCTGTGGGTCTGGGGCACCTGGGTCTGGAGGAGGGACCTTTCTCCATCCACAAAATCCTGCTGGAGCCCTCCAGGAGAGGACAGCCAAGGCAATGCTGATGCGTCCCCACTGCCCCTTTGCAGCCTGGGTTGTTTTATTTTCCTCTTGCCCCCTCTCTCCTGTAGCACAAAAGGACATTCTTGTACCCAAGTATTTTTTTTCTGCATTTTTGCAGCATGAGCAAAGCAGGAGGGGTGAGGGCAAGGAAGGGGATTGAAAGGTTTGGGGGGAAAAAAATCTCACACAGGGCTTAGTTTACAAGGGACAGCTGAGTGTATAAACCCTGTCTCCAAAGAGGGTTGTTAGGGGCTTTTCTGGCAGTGTTTCCCCTCCTGCCCCCAACTTCTGGCTAAGCTGCTCAGAGGGAAAACAAGGAATGAGAAGGGGTGGAAGGAGTGTTTTTGAATGTTCCAAAAGTCAGAGGTAAAAAAAGCCCCCTCTGTAAGACCCAGAGAGGCTCGTGGAGCTGAGCAAACAAACCTGGGTGAGCAAGCTGGGGTGGGTCAGGTGCTGCAGGGGGGGTCGATCGTTTGTGCATCCAAGACATCATTCTTTGATAGGGGAAACAATCCCAAACATCCCTCTCACACCATGAACTGGTGACTGCTGTGGCTGGGGATCCCAAAGCATCCCAGGCACTGAGTGCTGTTTAAATTCACTGGGAGTGCCCATCCCAGGCAGTTCTGCTGGGGACTGATTTCCCTTTGCTGAGCAGAGGATGGGTGCCAAGGTAAGATGCCTTTGCTGACAGATTCCTGCTAACCCCACCTCCCCTCTTCTCCATGTGACTTCCTTATCTGCAGTGTGACTGAGACTCCTGATATTTCAATAATTGGGATTACAGCACCCAAATCAGGAGGCTCCAGTCTACAGACATGGCATAGAAAATGCAGTTTCTGGGATGCCAAAGGCTTTTGCTTCCTGCAAGTCCTGTTCATAAAACTGAGTGATGCCAGCTTGCCTCACACCAATATCAGATTATTTCTTATCCTCGGGCTATGGGAAGTCAAAGGCCTGGTGTTTGCACGGGGCTTTTCTTCTGGTGTTGATATTATCTCTGGATTTCAGCAAGTCTGTCAGCCTCAAGATAAAATTAATTGTCAGGCCTGTGGTCCCAGTGTTTGATTTGGGGGCAGTGCTGGGCAGCAGGGAGGATGCAGGAGGGTCTGGGTGCTGCCCAGCACCCCCACTAAACATCTTTAGAGCTGTTATTAGTTAACATAACCCTGATTTTATGTTTTGTTAGGTGTCACACTGTGATGTGTTCTCATCCTGTCCCAAAGCAACACTAAAGCTGTGAAAACACAGCTCCTAAATCTGCATTTCATTTGCATCTGGTGTGGGTGCACCCACAGGTATGTGCACAGCACCTCAGCTGGGACAAGTGCTTATTAGAAACACGTTTGCTGGGAACTCCCAGCCCCGTCCACATGGATCCCTCGTTAAACACCACGGGCTGCAGGGAGGGATTGCTGCCTCGGGCTCTCCGCGAGATCTCTCAGCACCACATGCAATAAATATGGTTTTAATAAGCAGTCATTAATGAGTGGACAATAACAGCTTTATTAAGCTTAAATTAAAGGCATGCTTGGGAACCTTAAGGTGAGATTATATGGTGTAATGGAATATACTGGAATTTGGCATTTTTAAGGCTCCTCGCAAGCCATTGGGGGTGGGGGTGAGGAGGAAGGTGCATTCCCTGAAGCCTGCTCCTGCCCTGGGATCTGGGAGCTTGTTTCAGTGCTGGAGCACCCTTAGGAGGAGGGTGCAGTGGGGACACAGCCACTGTTCCACTGGGGGAGGTTGGTGCAGGGTAAGAAAACTGGCTGAGCTTTCTGCAGTGTTGCCTCAGCCTTGCTTGCAGCAGGAGTTTGGGGAGAGGGAGAGGTTTCAGCCCTGCTGTCCTGCCCACGGGGTGGAGCTGTGCTTGTTCCCCTCTGCTCCCCTGCAGCATCCCAAGAAGGGAGGTTCCTTCCCTCCTGCCTGGCAGCGCGCTGCAGAACTGTGTTTGTGTCCCGAGCTCGCCTGTGTGACCCCAAGGGTGAGCACTGCATGGACACAGCCTTTTCCACACTGCTCTAATTCCCCGTGGGAGCTGCAGCTCCCTGAATGCTCCCCTAAACCACAGCACTCCATTTGTCTGCAGCTGCTTAACCCCTGCCCTCCCAAAATCATGGGGATGGATTTCATGGCCAGGGCTGCGTGTCTGTGGGATTGGGTTGGAGGTCTGGGATCGGGTGCCTCTCATGCTGTCCTGGCATTTAGTGAGCTCGGAAAACAACCCAAGGACCGTGGTGAGGGATGCCACGAAGGAATCCCACTCCTTATTAGATGCTGATAAAACCATGGTACACTAACAATAACACCTAGGCACAAATATCCAAGGTGCATTAAGTGCAGGGGTTTGGCTGGAAAAACCTCAGGACAACCTACAACAAACTCCCAAGCCACTGGAAAGCTATTTACTGGATCCTGCCCCAATGCAGTTTTACCACCCCTGCATCCTCCCAGTCACTGCTCAGCTCTGCAGTTTGCTTTCTGAGGTGGGTTGCTTTCCACTTTGTGCTGCCTTCCTGGCACAGCTTGCTCTTGCAAACTGGTTTTCAAGCCTGCAGCCATCAGCTCCAGTCCTCCCCAGGAATACCCAGCCCATGAATGCACCTCCCTGGCTGTACACAGGGTTAGGTTGTGTCTCCAAGGCTGTGACAGAGCTGACTTTGGAGATGGGCCAATGCAGGAAAGCTCAGACCTCTCCTGAGTCCAGACTGTGCCCAGTATCCCTTCACAGAAAGGCAGGCCAGGGGTGCTGGTCTCTGCTTCCAGAGAACTCAGGGCAACCTGGGAAATGTCTCGACGTTGGTCTGAATCAGACCTTCCCCCGAGCCCAAAGCATGGGACTTGCATCAGCTCTGTTCCCTTAAATCCACTTCTTGTGTCCCTCTGACCTGGACCCCTTGAACTCCCTCTGCTGCTCTCCTGCTGCCTCACAACCCTCCCAATCCCAGCTGGATCCCTAGCCAGCCCTCGCTGCCCTCTTCCAGCCTCCCTTACCATCTGCGTTTTGTTGCTTCATTTACTCTCCTGCTGTTTTTTTTTTCCATTTACTTTTGAGAATTCACATCGTTCCCAGTTCCCTCTCCTCACTGTAATTGGATGACTGTGTCTCCAGTGTTTGAAATACAAATTGTACTCAGGAATAGAATTGTTAAGTTGAGCTGAGCCAGCCCAACATGTGTCACACACACATGTCCAAGCTCAGGTCTGACTCTGCTCTGCCAGCTCAGAGGACACTTTGAAATCAGTGATGATGCTGCGAGATGAGATTTGGGCGGTGAAGGGGCTTTGTCTGTTCCTTCTGATGTCTGTCAGGACAAAATGAACCACATTCCTCCCTGAATTCGTCAGCTCCTTGCCAGGGATGAGCAGGATCCAGCAATAAGGATTTGTTGAGTTGGTTCCCTGAATACTGCACTTTACAGAGAAACTGGTTGTGTATGTTTTAGTACCGAGTGTTGCTCTGAATTGGCTGGAACATATGAGATGTTTCTGCCCAATATTTCAGTGTTTGATGAGTAGGATGAGGAGTAATGAGTTCAAACTGAAAAGCATCCTGGTGGCTGTGGTTTTCCCCCTTCCACTGTATTCTGGATCAATGGGAGCTTAGCAAGGCTCTGAAGTAGCAGCTGGAGGCTTCAAAGGCATCAAAGCCCCTGTGAGGGTGCTGTGCAAATACCACAAAATCCTTCTCCCTGCTCTGAAGAGGGAGCAGGTAGGACAAAGGGGGATTTCCAGCCACGTTCTCTCATTTCATCCTGAGCCTGGAAACCCTGTTTTGGTGTCAGGAAGTGGCCAGGTCTGTACAAAGAGTTGCTGCTGCCCTGCTGAGGGGCACAAAGGGTGCCAGGGCAGGGGCTGG
This sequence comes from Ifrita kowaldi, assembly GCA_013398055.1. NCBI lineage: Eukaryota > Metazoa > Chordata > Aves > Passeriformes > Cinclosomatidae > Ifrita > Ifrita kowaldi. The sequence continues at coordinate 64,379 of VZRS01010251.1, read as the reverse complement.
CTGTGTGACAAAGTCCTACAGCATGAAAACACTCCCAGAGTCTCACCTTTGGTATCCCCATGAGCCCAGGCACCAGAATAACGGGAAAGGAGGATGTCTGGTTCGTGAATGGGTCTTCAGGAACATTCTCGTGCCTTTAGGGCTGTGCTTACTGCAGGGAGAGCTGCTCCAGCTCTCTGCATGTCCTGGGAATTTGTCAGCGCAGCTGTAAACGGGATTTCATTCCTAGTTCACGAAGGGCAGGGTGTGCCCAAGGGTTTCCTGGTACAGTGGGGTTAACTTGAGTAAGGCTGAGCTGGAGGAGTTACTCAAAGTCCTTCTCCACTCAGTCACTTTCTCATGACAGCTTCCAGAAGTGTTTTCTTTAGCATGAATCACTGCATTTCTTCCCGATCGAGAAGTGTTGTGCAAGCCCCTGGGTCAGCACATGGAGCTTGGGACATCGGGATCAGGGCCTGCTGAAATGTTGGATCAGCAGCCTCTGCCCCTGCGAACATCCCAGAGCACTTTGCAGAATCCAGACCTGGAGAGAAAGGATGTCTGAGCAGAGGATGGAGGTTGTGGACCTCAGAGAGTGTAGGAAAACATAATTGAGGGCCAGGCTGCAGTTTTCTACCTCTCTGATTCCTCTGAGGAAACATCTCCCCAGCACAGAGCTGGGGTTTGCATCTCTCCTCAGAAGGGAACTTCCTAAAGCAAAACAAGACTGTGAATCCTGGGGGGACTCAAACCTTTGGCTCCAGCGTGTCTCGGGACTGCAGAGCTGAGGATTAGATAACTGTAAACCATCCCCATTTTACAGCTCACGCTGGCTTTGATCAGAAAGGGAATGAAGCACACCAGGCTCCTGGGGTGGAGGGGAGAAAGGGGGTTGTGGTTCAATGGGGCCTCGGGTTATTGCAGCTGAAGCACCTGACCTTGCTGCAGGGTTTGCTGCTGCTTTGGGCAAGTCAGACTCCCCCGATGCCTCAGTTTCCCCAGTGCTGTGGCTTTGCCAGTGCCCCCCAGAGCTGCTTCCCAGCACAAGGAGGATGTGGAGCTGCTGGAGAGAGGCCAGAGGAGGCACCAGGACGGTCAGAGGGATGGAGCAGCTCTGTTGGGAGGAAAGGCTGGGAGAGCTGGGATTGTTCAGCCTGGAGAAGGGAAGCTTCAGAGTGATCCAGTTGTGGCCTTGCAGTGCCTGAAGGAGCCAACAAGGAAGATAGAGGCTCTTTACAAGGGCCTGGAGAGACAGGACAAGGAGGAATGGCATCAAGCTTACACAGAGTGGGTTAGATGGGATACTGGGGAGAAATTGTTCCCTGTGAGGGTGGGGAGGCCCTGGCACAGGGTGCCCAGAGCAGCTGTGGCTGCCCCTGGATCCCTGGCAGTGTCCAAGGCCAGGCTGGACAGGGCTTGGAGCAGCCTGGGACAGTGGAAGGGGTCCCTGCCCACGGCAGGGGTGGGACTGGATGATCTTTAGGGTCCTTTCCAGTCCAAACCATTCCAGGATTCTATGGAAGCGTAACTTGAGCGTCTCACTCACACCTTGCTCCAGAGGGAGTCAGCAGGGCTGGGGCAGCCCCTCTCAGCGATGCTGGCTGGCTTTTGGAGCTGCTGGGTTTCTCACTGGTGGATCCTGCACCCGCAGGTCCCTGCTCCAGCCCCAGCTCCAGCACAGCTCTGTGCAAAAACCAGACCCTACCACACCGACCCTCCCCAGATTTCCCTTGGGCTGTTTTTCCTTTGGAATAGGGGAGAGAAAGGGAAAATAAAGGTCTTCAGTTGCTTTTTTTCTCGTTACCCCTAGGCCAGTGATCAAATCGAGGCTTTTTCTGCTTGTGCTGCCCTTGAAAAGACATTGACTGAAGGTGTTAGTCTTGCCCTTGCAGATGCTTCTACTGCAGCAGACAAGCCCAGAAAGGGGGAAGAGGGGACAAACAGCAGGAAGAAGAAAGAAAAAAAAATAAGAATGAAAGAGAAAAATAGGGTTTAACCACGTCTGATGAAGCTTGTCAGGGTGGGAGTGAAACCCCAAAGCACCACAGACCCATCCCCATCCCAACCTCTTTGATCTCTCCCGGTGCTGATGTCCTTATCTCTAGGAAAGACATTCCTGTTTCCTGCCTTTTTAAGCACTTGGAAAGTCCATCCCTGTCTGCAGTGGTCTCCAGCCTGGGCTGCTGTGTTTTGCCTGGTTGCTAAGCTTGTCTCATGCATGGTTAATGCCTGATGAGATCATGGTGCCATTCAGCATTTCATGGATAATTCAGGATTATTCATTAGAAAAATCAAGAACAAGCAGGTGTATTCATAGCCTGCCTTCACGGAAAAAAGAAAAACAACAACCTTGGGAAGCACCATGAATTATTCAGTGGAGACCAAAGGGTTGCTGGAGTTGGGGGAGCACGGGGAGATGGAAATTGCTTTTCAGAACACCTAAATCTAAAGCTTTTTAGGCCATTAACCCTGCAAATGTGGGTGGTTGAGTCAATCTTAGTGAAGACAGGCTCCTGCCTCCCGAGAGAACGCTGGGAAGGGGATTTGGAGGAAGGTTTTGTGTTTATATTCTGTGGTGAGTTAGTGGAGGCGAGAGCCAAGGAGCTGGAGAGCCGGAGGGGAGGCACAGAGCTCTTGTCCCCCCTCCTTTGCAGGGACCTGAGCTGTTTTCTGTCCAATCTGCGGGCAGAAGGTGTGGGATAAACCCAAGGAAGGGTTGATGGTGTGGGATACACCCGAGGAAGCTTTAAGGAAGCTTTAAAGAGCTGCCTGTTGTGCGGGTATCGGGTATCGGGTGTTCCCTCTCTCACTGCCTTCCAGAGCTCAACTGCTGAAATGTCCTGCGGGGACAAACCGGCCTTGGACACTCTGCTGGTCTCATGGACACAGCCACGCTCGGGAATTGCGCTTGGATCCTTGGCCAGGCAGATGAAAACCACAATCTTGAGTGTCTGATGCCTGAATGCAAAGTGAAAGTGCTGCCTGTCCAGGAAAATATTCATTTGTGATGTGGCCAGGGGAGAAAGGGAACTGTTAACACTTGTTGGGTAATAAAAATAAAGGATCAGTGACCAAAACTTTATTATCATTCACTGCTCAAAGTGGTATTTATCAGTTTTCAGGTTTTGGTGATTTTATTTTCCAATAAAACAAGTCCAACACTCTCAAGGAAATCAGATGCTTTTGGTGAGCTTTTCCCAGTTAAATGAAAGCACAATCTTCCCTTGGAAAAATGGTTCAATGGGCATTTTTCAAGCTGTCCTAGCAGGGAGTTTTGCAGTTCAGCCTGGAGGGAGGAAGTTCTGTAGAACCACGGAGCAAAGCAGAGCTCGGGAACTGCGGCATTCCCAGAGGCTGCAACTACAGCTCTTGCATTCCACGTTGAATTGCCCCAGTGTTGGTTCTTCTGGAGTGTTCAGCCTGTAAATCCCAGGGGCAAACCCCAGCCTGGGGACCCGGAGGCTTTGCCAGTGCATCCTGTGTGCCCTGGGGCTTGTCCGCAGGCTGGGTTATTCCCGGGGGTGAAGTGCTGTGCAGTGGGATGGGAGCCCAGGGAATGGGAATGGAGCAGGAAGGGCCATTTCGCACCCTGGGATGAGGGTCTGCAGCTCCCCCGTGCACAGCAGCACGGGCTGATCTCATCCTCTGCAGCTGCCTGGAGTCATTTGGAAATGACAGGCGTAAAAACTGGGGCTTTATGAATTCTAGGAGCTGGAGATGTTTAAATTCTCCACGCTGATAGCTGGGCCTCAGTCGTTGTTGTTTCCACCATTATTTTTCCTCCTTCCTCAGAAGCAAAGGCTTCAGGAAACCTCTTTGGCCCCAGCGGAAGGGACCGAGGTGTGGCAGCTCACCTGGAAGGACTCACCATTCATTTCTTTAATTTCGATCACTGGAAAGTTTAATCACAGAACCCCGGGATGGTTTGGGGTGAAGGGAACTGAAAGATCATCTCCTTCCAATCCCCTGCAGGGAGCTTCCCACTAAATCTGGTTGTTCCAGCTTTGCCTTGGACACTTCCAGGGACGGGGCAGCCACAGCTTCTCTGGGCACCCTGTGCTGGTTTTACTGAATTCCTGAAAATCATCTGCAGGAGGAGAAAGTTCCCCTAAAGCAGAAGGGCCTTTGGGGGCAACAGAAAGGGAAGGAGGGAAAAAACCATGGATGGAGATGCTGCTCGTGCTTGGACGAGAGATGCCAGCACTACTCAGTTTTCTTCCTGAGCAGTCCCACTCACTGTAGCCCAGTCTGAACTGGAAATAAACCCAAATGCGTATTTGGGGAATATATTACTTAAATTGCTTTTCTCCACAGGCTGGCTCGCAGCTCCCCAGGTCTTGATGGGGAAAAATGTGTAGGAAGGGAGAAGGGGAGGTGCCTGTGCCTGGATTTTATCTGTGTGCCTCTATTTTGCACCCAATTTGTGCAGGGACAGATGCTGAAATAAATGCCCAGTAAGTGGAAGATCTTTCCAATCCCTTTTTTTTTTCCTTCAGGAGTTTGTTTAGGTGAACCCAACATATATCTGCTCTCGTTAGAGTCAGGTTTAACGTCTCTTTTTTCTTTCTGACAAATAGTAAATTCACTAAAAAATGTGGTGGAGAAATGACTCACACATACCAGGCTCATTTGGCAAGTACATTTCAGTCAGAAAGAGGTTTGGGGTTTTTTTGGGTGGTTTTTTTTTTTTTCTTTTTTGATGTAGAAATATTTTGCTTTGACATTTTTCAAAATAAACCCTTTTGACCCTTCTTTTTTGTAGGGAGGATTTTCAAGAAATGACCAAATCAAGAGAATAAAATGTTCTACTAAATTAAAAGGATAAACTACCAAATGAAAAGAATGAATCAAAGTGAAACAGAATGCTGTTTTAAATCAGTGAAAATATTAAGTTGACCCAGTTTTATTTATATTTGGATTTTTTTCCTGAAAACTCTCCCAAGAGCCAATTACTTTTGACCCAAACTGCAAATTTCTCCTGCTTTATTTTTTTTTCCCTTCCACTGCTTAAAACCACTGAGGTCACAAACCTATTATGTTCAGCAAAAAAGCTCCTCTCAAATTCTAGTCATGAACTCTTTGTTGTCTGATTTCTCCAAGGGAAGCCAGCTTGCTCACACCTACACATTTTAACTTCTTTTCTGACTGGGCAAACCCACTCTGAAGGCAATAATGGTTAAAAAAAATGATAATAATTAAAAATGACTCCTGCTTGTAGGTGCTACCTTTGAATTAGTGGAGTTCTGGATGTTTCCCAAATATTTTGGATGAGGCTTGGAGCAGCCTGATGGAGTGGAAGGTCCGTTTTTCACACTGCTCGTGGCAGGGGGTTGGACTAAGAAAGGTCCTTTCTAACCCAAACCATTGTGGCATTCTAGGATTTGCCTCCCTGGCTCCCTGCTTGCTCCAGGGCCGGTTTGGAGGCTGTTGGAGCTTTTCATCCCCAACCTCCAGCGTGGAATTTTGGGCAGGTTTCCTCCAGGCTGCAGCCCCCAAAACTCCCTCCAGGCCCACCCAGCCCCACGCCTGCTTTAAATCATCCCCAGCCCATGGAAGGGGGGTGATGTCAGCCCTGCAGAGCCTCCTGTCCACCCAAATTTCCCCTCTCAGCTCCTTCCCTGAGCCCAATTCCCTTCCCAATTCCCACAGCCGAGCTGTGTCCCGCTCACCCAGAGCTGGGGTGAGCAAACCTCAGGCCCAGCCCCTCTGTTGTCCCCACATTTCCAAACTCTGTCTGAAAACAGCTGAAGGATTGCTCTGTAAACCCCAGAAACATCAACCTCTGCTCAGAGCCAGTTCCACACCAAACCCCCCTCCCTCCCCGTGGCATCTGCAGCTTTTTGAGGGGGGTTTCAGCTCCTTCCCCAAGTGCAAGGACCCGTCAGAAAAGCCTGGGCTTGACAGAATTTTCAGGAAGTCTTAAATTCCGCCCTCTGCGAGGTTTCCCAGGTCAGGTATACAAAGCCTGACCTGTGTGAATAATGGTTTCTGTGGTTTACAAGCAGCTCCTAAAAGCTTAATAATTAAGAAAGTGCTTGTGGCTCAGTCCAAATAATTCTGTTGATTTTTCTCAGCTAGTAAAAAATCTGAAGTGTTTCTTATCAAATCAAGACTTGTTTTGGTCCATAGGGAATTTTTTTTTCCATTTCTATTCCCATTCTTTCAACTAAATTTAAAAGGTGAAAATTTAGAAGTGGCAATCTACTTGGAACTGGAAAATCATAGGCATGAGAGGAACCAGCCCGCTGCCTAGGTTGGTGAAAAAGTTCAAGGGGCCTATTTTTATTCTGTCAAAATTGCTTCCTTTTGGAACAGTTTGCAAAACCGACCTGAACTTGAGCTATTTATGAATCTCACAGAATGTTTCAGGGAAAAATGGCACATAAGTGTAGCCAAGGTAAGTCCAGCCTGTCTTTATTTCTCCTTTCAGTCTCCAGGTATCAGTGATGTGGCTGCAGCACAGCCGGTGTGGAAGGATGTCTGTGAGTGGTGTGACACCCATTTTTTGGGGTTATTTTTCTGGCCTTTCCTGTTTTTCTGGCTGGGTTGGCAGGAGAAGAGCATTCTGCTGGGGCTAGGAAGATGAAAACAAGGGAAACTTTTACTGGTGGCTCGAGGCATCCAAAAAAAATCATTTGTGTCGTGATTTGGAGCCGGAGGTGTGTTAAATACCAGCAGCTCAATGGGGGCATTGATGTGGGAGCCCAGAGCCCTGGGCAGGGAAGGGCTCCGGGATCCTCGGAGGGGAGCTGGAGGTGGCACAGCCAGGGAACAGCCCTGCTCTCACTCCTGCTTTATCTCTGTGCTCTGCTCGGGTGCTGGAGCAGCCTGGGAGGAGGGAAATTGAGCCAGACCCTGCCAGGTGTGCGGGGAGGGAACACACGAATGCCTGGGCTGTGGGAGTGAAGCAAAATAAGGTTAAATCTGGATCAGCTCCGAAGCAGAGAAGGTGTTTTACTGTTTTACGTCTCTGCTTGGGTGGGTGAAGCCCTTGCAGGCAGGAGGGCACCTTTTCCAAGGGATGGAGGGACAGGACACAGGGAATGGCCTCAAAATGACAGAGGGCAGGGATGGATGGGATGTGGGGAAGGAATTGTTCCCTGGGAGGGTGGGCAGGCCCTGGCACAGGGTGCCCAGAGCAGCTGTGGCTGCCCCTGGATCCCTGGCAGTGTCCAAGGCCAGGCTGGAGCACCCTGGGACAGTGGGAGGTGTCCCTGCCATGGCAGGGGTGGAAGGGGAGGAGCTTTAAGGTCCCTTCCAACCCAAACCATCCCATGATAATAAAGCCAGGATCTGAGTTGGGGCTCCATAGGACGACAGAGATGGAAAAACACCTGACTGTTAGAAGTCAAACGGGCCAGCTGGAGAGAAGTCCTGCACAGAGCAGCCTCCGGGTGAGATTTTCTGCAAGGCAAAATCATCCCAATATTCAGCTCCTTGGCTGGAGTCAGGTGGAGGCAGAGCTGGATCCCACCATGCCCCTGCCAGGAGCATTGGCTGCATTTTAGCTGAATTTAGACTGTGAATGATCACCAGCCCCGTGTTAACCCTCCCTCAGAACCATGTTCTGTCGATTCTGACCCAGATTGTGCCATCTTTGATTTAGAATTTTCTGCCTCTTTACCAGCCTAAAAAAAAAAGGAAGGAGGTGACTTGGGAAAGCATCAGGTGCCTTTGGCACGGAATGGAGCCGTGAAACATCTGCAGTGGACCGTGGGATCTTCCTTTAGACCCACTGGGTTCTGCAGCATAGCTAAAGCTGCACCTGGCAGGAATGAAGGAATTAATCTGGAGATGGGAACAATTTGCCGTTCAAGCACAGGGAGGGGGAAGACGAGATGAGAGGGATCCTAAGGGGGGAGGGAGAAATTATTTTCAAATGGAAGTTTCCTGTTAGAAATGTCCAAACTGGATATTTCTCCTCTTGCGAGGTTCTGGCAGATCCTTTTCAAAAGGAAGCCTGAAACCTTTTAAAGAGAAATATCAAAGGAAACACTTTTTTTCCTTTCACTGACATTTCTTCACGAAATTGAAATATATTCCTTGACAGACTACAAAGTGATCCAGGCCCTCCATCCAAATGCAAATGGGCGTTTAGGAGCACTTACCAACATATCAAAGAGCTCTGGGCCAGGCCTTTCTTTTCACTTCCACTGCAGCTGCTGCCATTCCTGTCAAGAAATGTGAAAATCGAGCAGGGAAAATGACTCCTAGCTGGTGTTTTGGTGCTAACGCTTTGGAAGAGCTGCTCTACATTCGCTTTCCTGAGTTTCTTTGCTGGCTGAACTGGCTGGGCTCAGGAAAGGCTCTGGCTGTGATGTGGGTGTTTTTTCTTTTGGGAGCCTTTGGAAAACTCCCTTTGAGGCTGTTGAGGAAGATGGGGTGGGAAGCGCTGCCAGGTTCGCATTGCACCGCTGGCAATCCCTTATCCCAGGAAAACCTCGGCCAGAGCAGGGTGGGAAAGGACGAGGAAAGTGACGGCAAAATGTCCCAAACTGCTGGAAGGGGGTTGTCCTCAGGAATGCTGTCCCGGAGGAGGAGCTGGAGGAGACCCGTCCGGGCTGCCCCGTGCCATCCACAGGTGTTGCCGCAGATTGCGAACGCGTGCAGGAAAAATGGGCAGCAGCACGAATATCTGATCATCTTTCCTGGAAATTCACGGAAACGCTGCGCTCTCGGACAGCTTTTTCCCTCTTAACCCCCGCTGTTTGTCGGAGGGATGCTGTGAGTTGGGAATAACTGAAGCAGAGGCTTCAAGCACAAGGTGGGGGTTTGTTCTGAGTGACTCCAAGTGCACCTGAGGCTGTAACAGGGAAGGTTTGTGCTCTGGGGAATGGGAAGAGCCTGTAAATCCTCTCTCAGCACACCTGCAGAGAAACACCAGCAATAAAATATCCCTCTTTCCTTCCCAGGGATTGTCTTCTGCAACTCCTTCTCAGCCACATTTGCCCCGTTCCATTTAAGCTGAGCTCCAAGTTGGTGCTGAATTATCTTTGTTGTGTCTGATGGGGGTCAGGCAGAGGTTGTCCTGAGAATCACAGATCGTCACTGCAGAGTACCCATTTCTTGTTAGTTTTACCTTTTCACAAAAATGAGATTAGAAAGACCGGGAAGACCAGAAAATGGTTCTCTTTTAGGGGAGAAACAGCCAGTCAGGAATTGGTGTCAAGTCTTATTTGCTGTAATTTGCCTGACCTCGTGCCTGATGTTTTTATCAAGTACTGAAAGGGGAGCTGGGTTTACTGAGCTCTTTTTCCAGAGTCTGGAATCTCCTTTGTTTTATATGTGTGTTTATATATTTTTTACATTATTGAATGTGGCTCAGGACAGCAAACCCACATCCTTTTTTTCCCCCTCTTAATGGCATCTCTCTGGAGCCCTGATTTTTTGAGCTATTCCAAGAATGCTGCCGATGTCTGTGCTGTGGATGGATGGAAAACTTCTCCTGTCAATGGCCTTCCCAGCTCCTCGGTGGTGGCTGGAACATTTTGGTAGCCCTGAGCAGCTCATATCAGAGGACAGGAGCATCTAAGGAAGGACCTAATCCTCACCTGAGTGTGTCCACGTGGAATAATTCGTGCAGGAGAGGAGGAGGAGGCGCTGGGCAGTGGTCCTTAAATCCACACCAGTGCACAAAGCCTTGCAGCGATGTGTGAGAATCAGTCCTGGGACAAGTTTCCAAATTGTTTAAGAAACTAAGCCCTAAATCCCGTTAGGATTAAAGGCTCTGAGGCATTTGGGAAAATGTTACCCTTTGGGAGCCAAAAAGAGCCGTGATTTTAGGCTGCATCCTCCAACCTCAGCAAAGGATTCCCTTCATCATCATTCCAGCCAAACCCTGTCTGCTCTGGGCACTGAAGAGCTCTGCCTGCTCCATTCGTCTCTATCTAAAGCTGTATCTCCCAGCAATGATCCATTATGTGGGAATTAGCTTCCCAGGAGGAGTTCTGATGCCAGAAAACAAAATAGTTTGGGCTTTTCTCTGTTCATTTTTTCAACACAGGTCTGAAAACCTCGGAAGAAGAAGAGGGGAAAAACGTTACTCACGCTTTGCCATGGGACATAATTCCCTGAGCAGGCTTTGGATGGATCCAGACCTGTGGTTAAGCTTTCCCAGTTTTCCAAGGTGTTTGGGACCAGGATGTATTCAGGTCACTGGCTGCATGTATGAGTGACCTGGGACAGTGGGAGGGGTCCCTGCCCGTGGCAGGGCTTGGTACTGGATGATCTTTAAGATCCCTTCCAGTCCAAACCATTCTGGCATTCTGGGATTCTATGGAATTGTTTTGGTGTGAAAATCAGGTTGTCACAGCTGGCTGGTTCTCAGGTTTTGGGTTGGGACAGCAGGAGCAGCTCGGATTCCTCCGAGTGCCCCCCAGGACATCCCAACCCTTGATGCCACCCCATGGAAGGGCCGGGAGATGTGCCTGCCCCAAAAACCCACCCAGGATACCCTGGGACATGAGCAGAAGCCTGGGAATCCTCTTTTCCCAGCTCCACCAAGCTCTGATGGTAACAAGGATCTGCTTTTATCTCAGTGGGTATTAACGCCACTATAAACTCCCTAACGCTGGAGTTCCCATAAAACCGAGGTGGGACTCCCGAGAAACGGACACTTCCCAGCTCTTGGAAACAGTGCAGAGGGGGTTTAGTAACAGCTACAACTGTAATTTAGAGAGAGAAAGAGTGGTATTCCAAGTATTTTGTCTTTAAAAGGAAATACTGAATAACTTATGGATAAGACATTAACCCAGGCCTCGACCACTGTGGTTGTTAAAGAGCCCTCGGAGCTGTTTGCAAGAGGGAAGGTGGAGGGTGTTAGTCTTGGATTCCTGCCTAAATTCCAGCTTAAGGAAATGCATCCCAACTACCTAAAGTTCCACCTGCGTTTTTTACTGGGTCAGTATTCTCAGCCATGGATCAAGAGGCCTGAATTTCTCTGCCCTTCACCAGTGAGAAAATGGCCAAAGCTCCGGGATGCGGCTGATTCAGCTGGGAATCCGGCATTCCTCCTGCTGGGACAAGCAAACCCCTTGCTTTTGGGGTAGGATTTGTAGTTTGTGTCTCAAGCCTTTATCTTTAGGCTTGTTCAGAGGTGGAACAGGTCTCATGGTGGAAACCTGGGGCACTTAATTGTCAAAATTAGAGGAGGAAAGGATCCAGCATCCCCACTCCAGCCACATCCCAGAATGGTTCCCAATGTAGAAAATTCTCTTGGACCCTCACATCTACTCAAGACTGGCCTCACTGCCAAAACAGTTTTTAATTACCCTTCCAGAAGTTGTTATCTCCAGCAGCTCATCATTTTAATGGGATAAATATCCACCCCCTCCTGCAGCAGGATGCAGCGTGGCACAGGCACTGCTGCATTCCAGCCCAAAGGTGGCCACACTGCATCCACAGAATAAAGTGATCCCTGTAAAACAAGTCTAAAACAATCCTTCTGGATGGAAAACGGGAATATTTGAAGACATTTATTTTATCTTGCTTTGGTTTTAAAGATCACACACCACCAGCGTGTGAAAAGGCGTCATTTTTCTTCCCTGGAGTTATTTATGATCCCAATCCTGCTTCACCCTGCGTGTTACAGATTGTGAGGCTTTTCAGTGAAACCATTATTGCTTTAAAAAGCAGATCAAATCCCAGTTTCCCACCCTTTTTTTTCACTTCATCCTCTCTGCACCCCAGCACGGGCACATTTTAAAGGCAGGAATCAGTTTACCTTCACAGCCACTCCCACAAATGTAGTTCAGGTTCCAGAGCATGCAGGGAACTGTAAATTTGAGAGACACTTTGTATTTGGATATAAATATTTTTCACACTTTGGCAAAGCATCTTTCACCTTCTCTTCATGAGTAACCATGTGCTGCCCTCTGCTATCCCAGTTTTGCGTTTCAGAGTCGCTCCCGAGGGAGGTTTCCGAATGCTCAGGGGGGTGGGGATGCTGCTGTCCTGCTTTTGCAAATGAGAGTCCCAGTGTGAAACGAGGTAAGGATGGATCTGGTTGTGCCCCTGGCCCAGGGAACAGCGGGATTTAACGGGAACAGCTTTTCTTTGGTGGTGCAAATTGACTCTGAGGATGGGGAGGCCCTGGCACAGGGTGCCCAGAGAAGCTGTGGCTGCCCCTGGATCCCTGGAAGTGTCCACGGCCAGGCTGGACGGGGCTTGGAGCAGCCTGGGACAGTGGAAGGTGTTCCACTGGATGATCTTTAAGGTCCCTCTGACCTGAACCATTCTGGAAATCTATGAAATATCAGATGAGGAGCTTCATTGGAGGAAATGCTGGGAGCAAGGGGGGCTTCCTTGGAGGGGTCAGCCAGTTGGTGTGTGCAAGAGAGAAAACACGGCTCGGCAAAGCACGTTTTTTGGTGAGTCTGTGAGTCTGGAGCATCCCATGGGATGAGAGCTGGTACTATGGATACCCAGGAGAGGAGGGCTATTTACCTTCACGTGGGAGCAGGATGTGGCATATTTAAGAGCAGGCTGAGCTGTGAGTGTGTCTGGTACAAGCTGACGTAGCTTTAAGACCAGAATAGGTTTCCATTTTCCACCTTCCAGGCGATCGCAGAGGAAAGAGATTGTCTCATTTTTTCGTGTACATATATCTCGTCCCCGAGTTGCCGAGGCAACACTGTATATGTTTGCAGGCTGGAAGGATCTGGGGATGGAAAATGAAGCCAGGGAGTGGACTGAGGAGAGAAGTCCAGCAGGAATTTTCCCCATGACATTGTGGCCGATTGGCTAGCACTAATTTAAACCGTTCTCCCGGGATTAGTCATCGAACCTGAGATTTTCATTTTTTATTATTTCAAATCAACCACAGTCGCTCCTGGGAGGCTGTTTTTCGTGTCGAAATTAACCTCGTGGAGATGTGGCCGGTGGGGGCTGCAGGAGGGGAGCCAGCAGGGAGGGTGATTCCATAGAAACACAAACAAGGTACAACATCTCGCTGCGGCCGGTGGAAAGCTGAGCCCCCGGGGAGCAGCAGCTCTGTGGTGGTGCAGCCTGCTGCTCCCAGCCTGATGGCAGGCACCTGGATACCTGCATTTTCCCCATGGCCACTCCATGGCTGTATGTCTGCAGCTCCAGGGCTTGGGGTTTTTTTTAGGATGCCTCAGGCACGGGGAGAAGCCGCTGCAAGGATCACCTGGAGAAACACTGCACGTAGCTCCTCATGCCAAGGGAGCTCCTGGCTGCAGCCTTGGGAGTCCTGTGGCACAGCTGAAGGTTCTCAGAAGTTTCTTTTTCTCCCAGGTCTGGGGGGGATCAATTCCCGACAGATCTTGCTGCCACTGTGCCACGGCCTCGAGTTTGCAAGCAGGGGCAGACAGGTGAACGCTGCCTCAGACTTGGAGCATCCCTTGGGCGGGGAAAGGGAGTGAACTGCGGGGGACATGGGAGCAGTTTTGTGGATGCCTTGAAGAGCTGAAGAAGGACATCATTGAGAATAATTAATGTCTCTATGTTCAGGCACGCTGCACCGCTCTGAAAGTCACAGAAGCTTCCTGTCTGCTCCAGAGAGGGTTTTGGGGACTGGGCCTTTTAAATTCTTACTGATTTTAAGGTTTATTTGTATTACTGGGAGGGTGGGGAGGCCCTGGCACAGGGTGCCCAGAGAAACTGTGGCTGCCCCTGGATCCCTGGCAGTGCCCAAGGCCAGGTTGGATGGGGCTTGGAGCAGCCTGGGACAGGGGGAGGTGTCCCTGCCATGGCAGGGGTGGGACTGGATGGGCTTTAAAGTCGCTCCCAACCCAAACTATTTTGGGATTCTACCCTGCAGCCTGAGTTGCCCTGGCAGGGACAGAGCCAGAGCTGTAACCACACAGGCACCTCCCGTCCATCCTTCCCATCGCTCTTTGCCCCCATCCATCAGGCACTTTGACCCTCCGGGCACCGTGTGTGTGATGAAAAAGCCCCTTCAGCTCTTCAAAGCATTTTGGGGGTTTCCTCCAGCAGAACTGACCTTTTCTCTACCTCTTCCCCTGCATACCCCTGCCTGTAAAAGGCGATTTGTGCTGCGACTTCAAAACGCTTGGCAGAAGGTTGGTATTTCTGCTGGGCGGCTTCCCCCAGCTTTTTTCATCTCGAGCAAATAAATAAGGCAAGAACTTCACACGGGGAAGGGAAGTGGTGGAGGTGGCAGTGCCATTCCTGGTGGAAAGCTGGCATTGCCCACCTCTGCTAAATGAGGTTCAGAGAGGACATCTGGTGTGTGCATTTCCAACCTCATCGTTCGATTTCACGGCATCGAGGTCGGTTTTTTTCACCCCTTTTTGTCAATCTCTTGAGAACAGATTTACAAACAGACAAACTGCCCGGCGTGCCAGGAACCGGTGTTCAAAAACCCTCCTCACACGTGATGCAGGATTCAGTGAGTGTGGGGAAGGAGCTGCTGGTGCTGAAGCCCCCCTGGGGTATTTCTCCAACCTCCCCCTTCCCCTCTCAGGTCTCTGGGCCCTTCCCTGCAGGTGACACTTGGCTTTGGGGCACGGAGGGCTCCGTCCATCCGTCCTCAGGGAGAGCAGGCTCAGCGGGGTTCGGGTGTCTGGGAGCAGCATGTGGAGGGTGGTTACAGCCAGAGCGTTTTCAGCTGTTGGGAAAGGGGCTGTAAAATGTGATTCCCACCATTCCAGCCCTCTGGGGCTCGGACTGCATCAAATTGGGTATTTTGCCTCTGGCACAAACCAAAACCTGATGCGCCAGAGGATGGCAAAGCCCTCGCTTAATCCCTTTAATTGCTTAATAGCACAGCCAGCAAGGAAATGTGTTCTGATCCCGTTAATCTTTGCTGTGAAAGAAAAGCTTTTGTAACTGTATCCGTAGCTCACAAACCCCTGTTCTTCCCGTAGCCTAAAACACACCCTTCCCTCGCCATCACCAACAGCAGCGCCTCCAGCAGGTCAGTGGGAGAGGAAAAAAACGCTGGTTTCACTCTTAAAACCCCCCGAAAATAAAAATGAGGTGAAGTACGAAGCCAGCTGAGGTCCAGCTCGGCAGGAGGTGGGAGCCGGATGGCACCGGGCGAGGCAGAGGGGCTGCCCCAGCTCAGGGGATGCTCCAGGGAGCTGCCTGGCTCCCTGCCAAGGATTTTAGCCCCTCCAGCTTCCAAAGCACCACACTTCATCCGAAGAGGAAGAGAGGAAAGGCTGGGAGGAGGGAGGGTGTTTCTGGTATTGAGCAGCAGCGCGGGGCTGTTTCTCTCGGCAGCTGACAGTGTAAATGCATTTCCTGGCAGGCAGCTCGCTCTGTATTAAAATTCTTGATGAAGATTATTAAAGTGTGTTTATGAAAAGCCTGCGAGTGCTTCTTGGACTCCAGGCTGCCTTTCACAATGACATGTTTGGGTGCGGGCTGAGTGCTCAGGGGTTATTAAAACCAGGCTGGCCAAACCCACCCTCTCCACTGGCTCCAGGTGGTATCTATAGGAAACTGGATGGTCCCAGTTTGCTCACACAGGGAACCAGCGTGGGGTGACTGTGGCCACTGCAGCCCCAAAACCTTGCTGCAAAGGTATTTGAGCGTGAAGTGATTTTGGGATGTGCTTCTGTCCCCCCAGGTGGGTCAGGGCTGGAGCGAGCTGCAAAGGGATGCTGAGGAGCCATGGGGCTGTGGTCACTCCATTTCCTCCCCTGACGGGGGCTGCAGGGGCAGCTGCAGTGACCACCCCTGCACTGGTGCCAGCAAAGCTTTTGGGAGACGTTCCATGCTGGAGACAGAGCCACCAAGTGCTGGACACAGACAAATGTCCCCGTGGCAATGCCACCTCCTCTGCTGGCACCTGGAGGCCGTGTCACCCTGTCCTCCTTGGCCCCAACTCCCTTTTCTCTGTGCTCTTCCCTTTCCAGCCTGAGATAGAATTTTTTTTAACGTGGGAGACCAGGGTTTATATCTAAATATATGTCCTTAAAAAAAAAAAGTTTCCAAGAACAATGGTGGAAAGAGCCCAAAAATGTGCTAAGAAGGATGAATGCATTAGGACTGGAGTCCAAGCAAAATATCAGAAGGGTGAATCAGAAAGAAGGAAAGGAAGGGGAAAGAAATAGAAACGTATGGAGTTCTTAAAAAGCCATTTTTTCCTTTTAATGTTAATGGCAGCTTTTCAATTTGAGCTTTGAGTGCTGGGGAAATGTGTCCAGTGCTGCTGCCTGGAGCTGGGCTCTGGGGGGATGCAGAGGCTTCGTTGCAGCGACACATTCAATCTGGTTTCAATCCAACCCCATTCAGAAATACAGAGCAGTTTGGTTGGAAGGGACCTTTCGAGGTCACGTTCTTAGAGGAACATCCCTTAATTCTTTGAGGTCTTGCTCTGGGCTTTCCCTGTTGGCTCCTGCTACCTCTGGCTCATCTCTGTAAAACTCCACGTGTGCCGCAGCGTACCCAGCACATCCTCCTGACCCGGGGGGGTCAGACACAGCGTGCCATGGGCAAACCTGGCATTGCTCCCCTGCTCCTTCAAGTCCAGTTTAAAGCTCTTCCCCTTGGAGAAAGGTGAATCCCACCTGATGCCAGTGATGCTGGTGCCACACGGGCACCATTAGTGGCCGATCACAGGGAATGGCTTCCCACTGCCAGAGAGCAGGGTTAGGAGAGATATTGGGAAGGAATTCTTCCCTGTGAGGGTGGTGAGACCCCAGCATAGATTGCCCAGAGAAGCTGTGGCTGCCCCTGGATCCCTGGCAGTGTCCAAGGCCAGGTTTGACGGGGTTTGGAGCAACCTGGGCTAGTGGAAGGTGTCCCTGGCCATGGCAGGGGTGGCACTGGATGGGCTTTAATTCCCTTCCAAACCATGCTGGGATGCTGTGTGTGGATTGAGCAGGTGAGCAGCCCAGCAGGGTGCAATATGTGGGGAATGCTGAAGATGCAGTGCCTTTCCTGGAGCTGGGACAGCCCCGTGTCCTCTGGAAGTGGCATCACCCTGGGTTTAGGCTGGTTTTCTATATCTGGTTGTGGTCTGGTGGTTGCTGCAAACTCGGCATCAGCCTGGGTGTCTTGGCAGATCTCTGTCCCCTCTCGTGATCTGGGCAGGCAAAACCCAAGTTGTCTTGTCCCTTATCTCTCCCTTTTTGCTGTTGGGTCTGTCCCTTCACTTCTCCTGCAGCTCAGACCCCTCCCCACGCTATCAGAGGTTCCAGCCTCAGGAGTGCTGATTGCTGAGGGCAGATGAAGAGGCCAGAAAACAAACATTGTCATAAAATCTTGATTTTGGTTGCATGAAATGAGAAGAATGAGGGTCAATGAGGGTGGAGTGGTGGCTGCAGGCAGAGGTGGGAGGAGAAGCGGGACACCGAGTCCAAATTCATACCCTGGTGACTGTGCCATCCATCAGGGTTAAAGACAATCTGTGTCTCATTAATCATCTGATGTAAACAGAGGGAGACTCACTGGAACACTGCGGTGTCACTGGATGAATGGCCTGGAGTTGGAAAATAAACATTTCAAGCCCTGTCTCGGCGTTTATTTTTGCTGAATGCCTTCTCAGCGCCCGGGTGTTCTGCTCACAGCGGGCGGCCCCTGCCCCAAACCCATCCCCAGGGGCAATGCTGGAGCAGGGACTGGGCTGCTGGGTGAGGAATGCACCAAACAGAGCAGGAGAAATCCTGGAGCAGCCACAGTGTCTGCCCTGGGTGCTTTAATGCTTTCCCTGGGAGCTGAAGGGTTTCTCTCGTGGTTCCCTTGGGCTTTAGCAGGTGGGAAGCAGCAGCGTGGTCGGGCTGGGGCAGGGCTGCGTGCTGTGGTCAGCTGTGCTCCTGGGCAGTGGCCCTTGTGTCTCCATCAGGTGCTCTCTGTGTTCAAACACCGCTGGCTTTCCACAAACCTCAGCTGCTTTTTCTTCAAACCTCTCATTCCTGTCGGGTTTTTTTCCCTCCCCACTTCCCTCTGCCCGAACCCACCAGGTGCAGTCTGGAATCCACGCTCACCCCAATGTGTCTTCATCCTGATTTATTAACGTGGTTATTGCACAGATGATTAGAGACATATTTGGGGAGATTTTGCCACCTCAGAGTAGACGTGGAGCTGTTCTAGAGCAGTTAATCCTTTACAAATATGGATTTAATCACGCCAGTGTTTCACACACGATAACTGTCCTATCCAATGTAATGTTTCTCTCACTATCAAGAATTTCATTTCAAGCTATTTTTTTTCCCACAGGCTCATTAACTTCTGCAGCTCAGGAGATATTAACAAAACCACAAGTGGGTGGCTCAGCTCCGATATCCAGCCCTTCCACATCCCACAGGGATCCCAGCTGGCGCATTTGCTGTGCAAGGATCTTCACAGGGAGAGGGATTTGCCAAGCCCTGAGCAGGTGAGTGGATTTTGCTGCATCACTGGACCCATTACCTGATTATTTTTACCACATCTCAGTGCACCTTGTTCCAGCTTTGTCATGTACGACATATCCCCCCTGCTGTGAC
The DNA here is from genome assembly GCA_013398055.1 of Ifrita kowaldi. Classification (NCBI taxonomy): domain Eukaryota; kingdom Metazoa; phylum Chordata; class Aves; order Passeriformes; family Cinclosomatidae; genus Ifrita; species Ifrita kowaldi. Next base: position 45,984 of record VZRS01010251.1, on the reverse strand, counting down.
ATCAGGAATAATAAATTCCAGTAGAAATGTCATTTTGGGCTTTAGGTTTCTGCTGGGGAGAAGAAAACAAGGCCAGGCCCCCCCAGCTCAGCTATGCTTGGTAGGAAAATAAATGACATAAACGCTGGCTTTTCCTTGCCTGCCAACTTGCCGTGGCATCCAGCCTGGTTCCCATCCAGCTCATCAGCCCTTCCCCGGGATGGGCTGGGTGCAGGAGAAGACAGGTTGAGAAAAGAAAGAATTTCCACTGGATGAAATTATTTTAGCTGGAAAAATAAACTCCTGACACAGCTGGAAGGCAGTGCCTGCCTGGTGCCTCCCCAGCGGAGCAGGAGGTGCTGCCATGCAGCAGGAGGGCTCGCTGCCATCCAGGCTGCTCCGTGCTGAGCCGAGGAAATGCAGATGTGTGGGACCCCTCAGCCCCCAGCACCCCCTCGCCCTGTCCCCAGTGTGCCCCTCGCTCCCCGTGTTCCCAGTGCCCTAACAGGGAAGGGGCAGCAGCCTTGGCCTTCGGAGCGCCCTGGCACGGCGCCGTCACTCTGCCACTGCTGGGAGCCCTGTCTGACCCCTTTTTGTGGCCCTTTTGTGTCTGGGACTCCACACTGATGGGTTTTGTCCCTGACACCACCCTGCCCCACTGCCCTCAGCCCCTTGGCCGAGGAGGCTGTCGGGGAGGACAAGGGGATATTCTTTGGAGAACAGTGGCAGATCTGATGGAGGAGGAACCGGCTGGCGGCCATCGCCCACACTGCCCTCCACACCTGGGTCACGGCAGGCACTGGCATTTTTGGGACCGTCTGGGGCACCACAAGTGAGCTGAGCACAGAGGGAGGATGAGGAGACGGGGTCAGTGCTCGGGGATCGCGGGCAGCAGCCAGGGAGAGGTGACATCCCACTGGAGCCTTCCCCAGCAGCGTTGCAGGCCTGGGAGCAGCCCAGGCAGCCCTTAAGGGCCTGAGCTGTTCCCAGCTGGCTTTGCAGTGTCCCACTGGCACCCCACGTCGTGTGGGAGCCCCCCAGCCCCGTGTGCTGTTTGCTTTGGAGTGAGGGAGGCTTTGTCTGGAGAGCCGCCGGACAATTTTCCACAGGCCACCTTCCAAACTTCCCCACTCCTGGCCTTCATCACACCCAGCAGCTCCTTGGGCTGTGGCACAGCCAAATATTCTCATGGCCAGGTGCTGCTTCCATGCCTGCCCTTCCCACAGTGGTGGATGTTGGTGGGATGCTGGGTGAGACCTCCCTTCCCTGTCCCTCTCCCCGTGATCCCTTCCAGCACGGCTGTTTCCACTCTCCTTTTCCATGAGATGTTTCCCTGCGTTGCTTCACGTACCTTCTGCAAGGTAACGAGCTCTGAAATGCTCCCTAATGGCTGTGGCACGGAGTGTGGAGGGAACCACAAGCCTGGGGAGGATGCGGGTGGCTGCAGGAGTGATGAGGATGCCCAGGAGTTGCTGCGCACAATGTGGAAAAAAAGAGGGGGAAAAGCCCCTAAGCCCAGCCCAGGATGTAGTTCTCTCCATCCATGCAGACCTTTCCTTCGTGAGGTGACATCTTTAGTGTTAGAAGGTGAAAATGTGCATTTTGTGTGGCTCAAATCCCAGCAGGAGCAAGGTCTGGGGAAGGGGGGGAACCTGAGTGAAGCAGGGCTGGGGGGGATCGATGTGCCCCCGGCTGCCTGGGGCTATCAAGCACTGTCTTTGGGCTAGTGCTGGGCTCTGCGTGGGGCAGAAGGTGAGACCCCATCTGTGGCAGGACCTGGGGCAGGGTCAGGAAGGTCAAGAGCAGCTGATGTGCAAAACCTCTGGGGCTTCTCCCCTTTTTTCCTGTTGCACAAACCTCATCTCAGCAGTTTTTCCCACCAGCCTTCCTCTGTGCAAGCAGGAGCTTCCCCGAGGGTGGCCGACTTTCCACCGCTGCTTTCCAGGGCATTTCTCCCCCTTTTCCTGCCACCCCTTCTCCCTGCCTGCGCAGCTGTGGAGCAGGGATGGTGCAGGGCCAGCTCTCCCCACGGGCCTGTCTCGGCAGCAATAAAGCTGTCGGCAGCGGCGCAGTCCGGGCGGCCTCGTGCTGGAGATGCAATTTGGGAGGCAGAGCTGCAGCCCAGCCCGGCTTCCCCTCCATCCCTCCATCCCCGCCCCGCCGTGTGCCAGGAGACAGAGCTGGCGCTTCTCCCACCAGAGGAGCGGCGAGCGTCAGCCAGGATGTCTGGTGAGAAGGAAGAGGCTGGCTGTGAGCACCGAGGGGAGCCCTCCACCGACCCTCTCCGCTCCATCCAGCTTCCCTACGGTATTCCCAGAGCCAGGAGCAAGCAGCCTGAGAGTGGTCTGGATCTCCATCAGAAAGAGAAGGCACAAGGACTGTCAGCCCTGCAGCAATGCCAGGGATGCATTCACCCCTTCCCAACATATCCTTGCTTTGTGCTGGGGGAAACTGAGGCAGGAGGTTCCCAGAGGATCCCGGAGAATCCTCCTGCTCCACAATCCCTCGGTCCCACCAGCAGAGCACAGAGGGTGCTAAAGAAATAAGGAATTTCCATCCTGTCAAAAATTCAGATGTTTCCGACTGTGGGGATCATCTTTAAATACAGAAGTTTGGAATTTCACCTGCAGAGAAATAGCCACGAGAGGAAAAATCTCCTCTTGCCTTTACAGGTAAAACTGATACAGGAGAGGAGTAAGGCACAGCACGAGGCACTGACCCTCCCGAGGCACAACGCTCTCAGAGCCCTGAGGAGCTGTTCTCTGCAGAGGTTTTCATCCAGCCAAAATGGGCCTGCAAAATGCTGTCTGGTACAGCTCTGTCCAACTGGAAAAGCACCGAGCTTTCCCCTCGGTGTTCTCTCTCTAGACCTCATACAGAGTCTTATTTTCTCACTCCTTTCTGAGGTGGGCTCCACTTCTGCATCTCAAGGCACACACAAATCATGATTTGCCTCACTTTTTAATTTCATTTCAGTGGCTTCTGTTCCTGCTGTGGTTTGATTCGCTCTGGGATGTCTCGGAGCTTCTCCATGAGTTCCAGAAGCACAAAAGCGTTTTCTTACTTGGCACTGAAGGTGCTGCTGGAATTGCTCAGCACGGGACATAAAGGACCACCAGATGGCTCTGAAAATTCAAACGGGGGGAAAAGTGGGATAGGGAGAGGGAGAGGGAGAGGGAGAGGGAGAGGGAGAGGATAGGGATAGGGATAGGGACAGGGACAGGGACAGGGACAGGGACAGGGACAGGGACAGGGACAGGGACAGGGATAGGGATAGGGATAGGGATAGGGATAGGGATAGGGATAGGGATATGGTAGGGATGGGGATAGAGTGTTTGGTGATGCTCTCAGCACACAGCGCTCCTGGGAAGCGTGCAAAGGGATGCAGCCAGTCCTGTGCAGGGAAGCAGCTCCTGCCTCGTGTCCCAGGACTTGAGGATTTCACTTGGGACATTTCTGCTTCAGTCCCTGTCTCTCAGGCACATGGTGGGATTTTTGGAACTGTCCTGTGCAGGGCCAGGATTTGATCTCGATGATCCTTGTGGGTCCCTTGCAGCTCAGGATATTCTGTGATTCTATTTCCCATTTCCTGTGTTATTTCTGTTTGTCCTGGTACCCAGGGAATGCCGGGGTTGGGAGGAGCTCCGGCCCTCTCCAGAGGGCTTGGCGAGGGATAAGGAGGTATTTCTGTATCAGCTGCTCTCACTGGAAGCTCCAGACCGACTTTCTCATGGGAAGAGCAGACTCAGTCTGTGCAAGTGACCCCTGCCTGGGTGTATTTGTGTGTGTGATCCTGACACCTCTCCCCCCACGGCAGGGCCTGGCCAAGGCCCTGCTCCATCCCCTTGGCCTTGGGGATGGGTGGGAGCCCTCCAAGGTGGGTGATGAGGAAGGAAGGAGGGGTCTGGCGATGCTCTGGAGGGTGTGTGATTTCACATTTCCCCTTTGAGGCTTGTAGGAGTGCAGAGCCCCCAGTGACCCCCAGCGCAGCTGACAGCTCTGCTGGAAATAGATACGGTCCCATCCCGCCCTGGTGTTGTTGTTGGCAGACGGGCTTGGAGGCCTCCAGGTTGGATTTGTCAAGAGCACAAGCAAAGGAAAACTGTTCTCATCTGAACAAACACCATCAGTGGCTGCCAGCTGTTCCAGTGCCCCAGCAGAGGATTCACGTGGCTGGCCCTTTTCCCCAGCCTGGGCTACTGGTCTGACTGGTGGCTCAGAAGGACTCGTCTCTCTCTAGTGGATGTTTTGTTGCTCATCCTCCCTCCAGCTTCCATCCAGGGCAAGGAATGGGGTCAGTGTGGACACCCTGAGCTCTGCCCTTCTCCTCTGCTCACCTGGGGCACGGGGAAGGCTTGTGTGGTGGGGTTGCACTTCGCAGAGGGTGGGAGGATGGCAGGAGGTGACACCTCTGGGCTTGTGGTGTCGGAGTGAAAATGCTGCAGCCAGCACCAGCTGTGCCTCACGGATGCATTTGCAGCAGTTTGTTGTGATGGCTTCACACGGGAATGATCAGGGTCTGTCCCTGTGCTGGCTCATGTGCGACTGCTGAGGGACAGAGCCAGCTCCACCCCACAGAGCCCACACCAGGTGATAGCCCCTGACACCTGCCCCTCTCCAAACACGGCCACTTTTAGCCCTTCTCTGTGTTTTTCCCCAAAAAGCAGCTCCTATCCTGCCTCTGGGACCTGCCCTGTGGAGCCTCAGGTGGGGCTTGCAGCACAGCTTGTGTCACTTGTACGAGCTGCACGAAGCCACCAGCTCAAGAAACTCACAGGGATAAATCCCTGGATTCCTGCCCTCGCTCAGCCCTGTCCCTGTGGGGAGGACGTGGTTTCCCAGGGCTGCAGAGCGTGGCCGTGCTGTGAACAGGCCCGTGCTGGCAGATGTGCTGTCCCCGTGTCCCCCAGCCAACCCAAACAGGACCGAGTGACCCAGGAACATATTTTATATTGTATTATAATCTAATCTGCTCCTCAGAGCTGCTGCCTGCTGGGTGTCTGCTGCAGAGGAATTTCTGTGCCCTGAGAAGAGGATGGCTCCAGGCCCCGGGGGATCTGCTTGGTTGGTTGGGGAAGAAAATCTCTTCTCTGTGTCTTGGCCAGCTCACAGAACAGAGCTGTGCTTCTTTGTGGGCAGGGAGAACATCACCAGTGTGGGATGGGATTGTCTCCATCACTGTACTCGATGGTTTGTTGCACGGTGGGTGTTTTAATAGGAAACCTTCCCTAAAAACCCTGCCTGGCTGCAGCTCAAACCAGCCCTTTCTCCCTGCTCTCGTATAGCTTCGATCTGTTCCTAATTGCCAGAAAACAAGCCAAGCCCCACCTGCTTCCTACCACCCACAGGCAGCCCACCAGGCCCACTCCTCCACTTGCCAGGTCTAAACTCACCTCTGATTGCTACCCTCTCCTGTAAGACATTTCCAAAGTGTCTGACAAAAACACACCCAAAAAACTCCCTGAAGCGGGAGCCTGGAGCTCTCAGGGCGTGGAGGATGCCCGTGGCTTTAGAGCATCTCCACTTCTCTGGGTACCTCCTGGCACCAAGAGATGGAGGGGGCAAGAGAGGCCCCAAAACTTCTTAAAATGCGAGTAATTTTTCCTCCTTTAAACCCCACCGTGAGTCTCTCATCAGCGCAAGGAAATGCATCTGCGTTCCTCTTTTACTGCTCGCTGCTATTGGGTGATTAAAAAACGGGGCAGCTGGGGCCACTCATTCTTGACCTGGAGGAAAGCAGGAGGCTTATAAAAACTCTGAGTGCTGCAGGAATTATGAGGTAATTAAAAAAAAAATCAGGCCAGAGCTGGGACCACGTCAATAAAAGCAGGAGGAACTGATGTGAGCCCCACGCAGGATGTGGGGACTGATGCCTCTGCCCTCTGCTCCTGGTGCTGAGCCCCTGGTGGTGCTGAAGCCTCGTGCTTGCCACTGCCAGGGATTTGGGAATTCAGGAGACAGAACAGATCCTGGGGCTGGGTGGAATCCCTCCCTCGCAAATGTAAATCCCGTGTGAGCCTCGGCAGTGGGTGTTTTATCAGAGCAAGATGAAGAGCCACCAAATAAGCAAGAATTAATATTTAAAGGGATGAGGAGTGGTTCCAAATCACCATTTGAGGGGTTAAGAGGCCTGGTTTTAAGGGGGAAGCATATTTTGCCCACCACAGGGTCATAAGGATTAAACCAGGGGAAAGAAACCTGGTTTTTATTTATCTAGGATTTATCTAACCCGATTTAACCCAAGACTCAGCTTGGGTTTCCTGACCTGATAAGAAGAAGGAGAGAGAAATCAGCAGGAATTAATGTGCAGGGCCTTTCCACTGCTCATTGCAGTGATCTGGGTCTTTCCAAAGCTGGGATTGCTCAGGGCTGCCTCTCCAGAGAGCAGCTGCCTCCTCCAGGAGCAGCACACGGGAGGTTTTTGGGAGCAGCCTCCTGTCCCCATCCCCCAGTGCTGCAGGACACAGACCTGGGGAATTAAATGCCAGCAGTGCTCAGCTCTTCTGCCAGGCTTGGGCCTGGTGGGAATTAAGTCCTGCCTTTAACAGCCCTACCAAGCACATCCCCATCCCCACAGAACCCCTCACGGGTCCCTGTGACCCCCTCCCCAGCAAAACCCCTCTGGGGCAGGCAGCAGGGCAGGGAAGGTTTCCCCTGTCAGTTCTCCCATAATAATTTCTGGCTTCGTTAATCCATTTTCCCTGTCTGGGACCCGTCTGGAAGCTGAGCTGTGACTTTGCCCTTGGGAGAATCTCAGGTTTTTGCCTGTTTTCAGGGTGATGCCTTAGGTTTTAACTTTTCTATCTCTCAAATCCTGCACTGCCTGGTGTGTAACTCTGGGGTTTCCTGTGCCCTCTCAGCTGCTGCTCTCTCACACTGGTCAGACATAACAAACCTCGCTGGGTTTGCTCTTCAAGGACACCGTGTTGTCCCAGGCCCTAAAATGTGTAAACTGAAAACCTCTGAAAAGAAGGGACAAACTTGGGGTAATTACATCATTAACTGAAATTATAATTGGAGAATTAACCCTGATATGCAAATGGACCAAACTCATAAAAGTGTGAGGAACCCGTGACCCAGGGTCCATCTTGGGTGGAGCCTTGGCCCGCCCAGGGTGAACCTTTGAAGGCCTTTCAAATATATTCCTACTTTTATTCTCTTATTTTCATCTAGCCTCTGTTTTTAGGTGGCACCTCAAGGCATCAGTGTCTTTATTCAGATGTAAAGCCTTAATGAGAATGACACAGGGAAGAAATCCAGCTCCACTGCTTTGGTTCCTGAATATTTCCATCCCAGCTGCTGGTGTCAGGCTGGTGGGTGTGGGTTTTTTCCCCTTGTATGAATGAACACAATACTTCTGCAGAAAGGAAGGTGTGAGCTTGGATGTTTTCACCCTCGGATTTTAGGGATCATTAATAATGCCTGCAGTGCTTTCTGTAAGCACGAGCCAAAGATTTGGGACATGGCGGCTCCCTAGTGGAAAAAGGGATTATTTCCAAATCATTATGTTTTGCAAAGATGACACCTTGTTTCTGATAAATTCTTTTCACTTTATTTCCAGCTTTTTGTCTTGCTCTTGTAAAAAAACTTGCTGGGTATGTACTTATGTATTTATAACAGAGATGCCTGCTTTAAATAAATTATTAGTTAATGAAATATTTCTGCCTGGTTCAGAGAGGAAAAGTGCAGCTATTTGTAACTGAAAGGGAGTTTGCTGTGAGCTGCTCTGGAAGCCAGGCTGTGCCCGGATCAGGTGAGCATGAGAGATCTCCCTGGTCACCCCAAGCCTGGGCAGGGCAGGAGATGGGGGTACCCAGGGAGGGCTCAGGAATCAGATTCTGCCTCGTGCCCATGGTAGAGCTCCTGCCCCTGAGCTCAGAGCAGTCTCATCTCTACCTCGTGATGAATCCCAGCTGATTTCCCAGCCTGAGCTGTCCAGCCGCTCATGTTGGATTACAAACTGGAACTTTTACAGGCTGTATGTGGGGTTTGTGGCTTCCTTTCCCTCTCTCTATCTCCAAAGTCCACGATTCTTAATAAATCATCCTCCAGCCTGAGTTGAGTCTTGCTGTTTAAAGTTTAACTAGATTATTTTTTTGCTGATAAGCCAGACTTTGAATTCTTCCCAAGATCACGGGTTTGGGGCCCGTAATATCATGGAGGAGAGGCTGTTCGTGGTGATCTATCACATGGGAACAGCACCAAGCTCTCAAGTTTCCCTTAGATCAGCACTTAAAGGCACAGCACTTGTATCCCATGGAGCTGGTGGGAGGAAAGAGTCAGGGCTCCCACCAGATCCATGGGAAATGGACTGGGATGACAGGAAAATGCTCTATTATCCATCTATTTCTTGCACTGTGTCAGTGCCAACAACTTCCCAAGGCTTTGATCCTGACTTCACTCCAATCTCTGCTCTTCCGTCCGAACAGACCCAAATCCACCCAAGGGTGGGATTGAAGTGGAGCAAAGCATTGAGAGAACCTGCTACACCCTCCTGTTGTTTCCCTCACTCTTCTTTGCCACCACCCTGACACCACGTAAATTCATTTTCCTTGACAGCTCCAGGCAAATGTGTCACGTTTGCAGATCCATCCTGACGCGATCCTTGTTCTCCCAGCCAGTGCCTGAGCTCCTCTCCCAGTATCACTGTTGACTTTGGCCTCCTGCTCAGAGCCCAGAGCAGCTCCCATCACATCCCACAGAGTCTCCAAGCTGTGTTCCTCGAGGATTAACCCTGTGAGGAGCCAGTGCAGCGCACGGCACAGGTCCCCCTTAGGTCAGGAGAAGTTTCAGCCCCGCTCTGGGTAGAGCAGCTCCGTGAGGGGCTTCACTGGGATGAGGTGGGAGGTGGAGGAGTCCTCCTTGAGGCATGTCGTGTGCTCACAGCCTGTGGCAATGGATTAATCAACTTAAAGGTGTTCCTGATGAAGCAGCCGGGAGGAATGGTCAGGATCCATGAGACACCTGCGTGGTCGTGGTTTCTAGAGCCGTTCTCCCTCTGCTAATGCCTGATCCTGGGCAGCCCAGTCCCTTCCACCCCGATCTGCCCCTGGGCTGGCTGTGCTCCCCCAGCCTGACTCCTTCCCCCAGTTTAGCCAAAAAAACCCCATCTCTGGAGTCCCGGCATCCTCCCGGTCCTGGATGGGGTTGGCCCATCTTTTATCTCACTTGGCCCAGCAGGCCACAAATCCCTGTGGTTCTGGGCTGGGTGAGGGGGGGAGGGTCTTGCCCGGTGTCCCCCTGCTCGGGAGGCAGCTCCCTGTGCCACACAGGTCAGTGTGCTGTGCTGGGAAAGCTGTGCTGCTGCCCAGCGGGGGCTGGAGATGAGCCAGGGGCCATCCGTGCCTCCGTGGGAAGGCAAGGTGGAAGACGTGCTGAAGCCGTGTCTTCATGGGAATTTGTGTTGCTTTCACTTTTTTGAAATTATTTTTCTTTTTGGGGGGGACATTTTAAACCACCAGGTGCCGGTTTTTTGTTTTCTACAGCTCAGGAAGGTCAGTGGCTGTGAGCTGATGGCCTCTGTCCTGTCCTGATGCAGCCACCAGCACACGCAGCACCAACACCTTCCCCTGGGAGACTTTGCAGGAGGTGAGTTTGGCTGGCACAGGCTGGGAGCACCTCAGGTGTGGGCTGTGCTCCTCTCCAGGGAACCACGCTGGCAGGGACACGGGCAGCATCCTCTGTGGTATCTGCTGGCTCCTGGATTCCCTCCCACCTCTCCTCGCTGCAGCCATCACCTCGCAGTCAAACACCCCCGGGGTGAATCCCTCCCAGAGCGGGAGAGCTGCGCCCCGCATTGCTGGCGGGTGTGTGTTTTCCTTGGCGCTGTGTGCCTCGTGGCTGCTGGATGGTTATCTGAGTGATGAATTCATCTGCACAGGGACCCCCGAATCCTGGGGCAGAGGGAAAGCATCCATTAGAGCGGCTTGGCATGAGGGAGAAGGCATAACAAAGAGGAGAGGGGCGGTGGTTGCACATCAGAGCCGTGTCTCCGCTTTCCAAGCCCGTGTTTTTCCTCGCCTATCTGCTGGATTTCATCTGGCCCTGCTGAAAGCAGGCACAAGCCGGTGAGCTGGTGTGGTAGAGGCTCGTGCCTCGGCAGGGAGAGATGGAGTTTCTGAATTCCAGCTGCGCTGGGCATGGTACTTTCCTCACTGCCTCCCCTGCCAGGGATGGTTTTTCCGTGGGGTGGAGAGCTCTGCTATTCCATGGAAATGCTTCAGCTCGGGGCCACCGCGCTGCCACGGGGGAGTGTGACTGGGGACATCGGTGTCCCAGCTCGGATCACACAGAGCCCAGGTGTGAAAATCCCTGGCTCCCTCCAGCCCTGGTGCCAGGCTGCTCCACATCCCGCCTGGAGCTGGCAGCTCACAGATTCCAGCAGCAGGGAGAGAGGGAGAGCTGAGCCCTGAGCCCTCGTCCGTGGTCCCTCCTTGTGCCTGTGCTCGCAGAGCTGTGGGGTGCTCCTGGGGGCTTGCACAGATGAGGATCCTTCTTCCCCTAAACCACCTGGGACATGCTGCCCGCGTGGATCTGCGAGCCCCTTCTCAGGATTCAGTGCCCCTGCAGGAACCTGATGTTCCCAAAGGGGGACCGTGGGCTTTACATCCCCTGCAAGGAGGTGCAGGCAGTGATCTCTGGGACAGCTGAGACCCAAACACCCCTCAGGAACAGTGGGATGGCTGGGAGCTGGACTTGTCTCGGGAAATAAATAACATGTCTCTGATGGAAAGAGGGATGGAACAAACCCAGGACAGGGATGCAGGGCCAAGCACTCGTGGGAGGTTCGGAAGGTGCAGGCGGGTGTGTAGGGTCCTTTGGAAAGGGATCTGGCCCCCGTTTCTGTGCTGCATTGCTCCGAGAACAAGCCCCTTTCTTTTCTTCCTAAATCCAGGGTCCCAAAGTGAAACCACCGTCCCAAGTGGTCCAACAGAGCAGTTGTGGGGAGCAGCCTCTTGCCTTGGTTTCTCCGAGCTGTGTCCCCATGGCAGAGAAAGCAAACTCTCCGTCACCTCATGCCTTTGGACTGCCAAACCACAGGGTTGCCATCAGGAAGCTCAGCCGATCCCCCTGGACCTCCTGGAGATCATCTGGGTGGCACAGCAGTAGGAAAGAAGCTGGAAAATGGTTAAATTGCTTTTTCCCCGCAATCTCAAAGCGTTCGTGCCGGGACCTTTTGCCAGCATTGTGCAATGCTGGCTCACGTTTTGCTTGAACTTTAGTCCTGCTTTAATCCGTGCCACAGGAACCTCCAGGGAAAGGAATGTTGCTGATTCCTGACTTCAGCCGCGATCAAAACCTTTCAGCTCCTTCCCAGGCCATTGTTCTGTGTCCCATCAGCATTGTCCCCGGGGCAAGGGCAGCTGCATACCTGGGTCAGGAGTGTTCCTCCATCAGAGCCCTGCAAAGCGATCCTGCAGATGCCTTGGACAATCAGCATTGCCCCCGTGACTTCCAGTCCCCCAAAACCACAGTGAACTCTCAGATGTTTGTTTGCTTGCTTGTTTTGGCAGGAGGAAAAAGGGCCAAACTGAAGTTTAGGGAAATGTGTCATGCATCCTTCATCTGGCATCGTGGCTCTGGCTGGAAAAGCCGTCCCCCACTTCCTTCCCTCACCCGTTAATGGGGTGGGTAATGCGGGAAAGGCGCTGGGACAGTGAAAGGCAGCGGCCACGTACGAGGCACTGCTGCTGCAGCTCCCACAGCCTGGCTCTCGGGCAGTGCTTCTGCACAGGGCCAGCTCCAGGAATCAGGAATTTGAGGAGGATCTGTGTACTCACCCAGCTCATCCAGTGGGGCTGCAAGGTCTGGGTTTGGGGGGTTCTTCCAGGTAATTTGGCCAATGGCTGCCTTCTCTCAGGGCACGAGCTGGAGGGCGGTGTGAGCCCACCAGAACAGGCAGGGCTGGAAACCTTCCACTTTGTTGGGAAAATTGGGAGTAGGAGAGAAGAAAGGAAAGGGGTTCACACAGGTTCACAGAGGGTGCACATGTGCTGTCCAGCCATCCAGGCCCCTCTTTCCAGGAACGGCCAGCTCCCACCCCAGCCTTCCAAGGCCACTTCTTGTTGGAAATGATGACGAGCTGCATGGAACAATCTCAGCTGGCTCTTTCCTGGAAGAAGCCTTCGCTGTCCCATCCTCCTGTCACTCCAGAGCACTCTCCGGGGATGTTTCCAGCCCTGCCAGTTCTTCCAGGACCTCTCAAGATGATCTGTTTCACACGAGCCCAGTTGCCTACAGTCCAGTGTTCATCCCAGCTGGGCATGGACACTTTTTGGCAGGGAGGGAAAGCGATGCCGGGCATTGGAATTGGGCTCTGGTTGGGGTTTTTTCTCCCTTAGTTGTTCGGGTTTTTTGTTCAAATTCAATTCGTGAACACCACAGGGTCAAGCCATCCCCGTGTGCTCATGGGCAGTGAAGCTGGGTTTGCATCTAAGAGGAAGGGTTTGGAAGGGGACAAGGAAAAGAAATGCTGTGTTAAGGACCTTAACTTAACTGCCGGTGTAGCTCTGGGTGTGGTCCAGGATCCCTGCTCCAAGAGCATCCTTGAGGGGTTAAAACATTTACTCCTCCATCTCCAAACCCACCATTTTTAAGCTCCATTAAGGCATTTGCAGATGAGGCAAAGTCATTTAAATGATGCAGATTATCTAAAGACCCTTCTCAAACTTCCCTGCAGTTGGAGAAATCATGATTCACATGGTCTTGAATCCTACAGGTGTCCTTCAAAAAGCTGGAAGAGAAATTTGATCTAATAAATCTCCAAGGGCTGAGTTTTGCTGAATTTCCTTATTCAAATCCTGTCTTTGTGTGTTGCAGGTTAAACCAGGGTGTCCATGTCCTGCAGACTTGCCTGGAAAAGTGGGAATTCAGCCTGGAGGAAAGAACAAACACAAGCAAAAGCAGAAAATACCCGATTCCCACAAACCCCTGTGTGTGTGTCTGAAGGGAGGCGTGCATCCCCTTCCTCCCTGGCCCAGGAAGGACCACACTGCGTCCCTTGTTCGTCACCCACCGGAGCGTGGCACCGCCGCCCTGCCCGAGGCTGGGCATGGCCACTGTGATCCGGACAATGGGGATGGAGAATGAATGGAAAATGATCTCCTGTGTTGAGCTGACAAGCAGCTCTCTGTTACCCAGGCAAGTTCCCAGCTCCTGGGTGAAGGGAGCGTTCCCACCCCAGGAAATCCCTGCTTTGATCTTCCTAGCGCTGCGTTGCTGCTTCTTACAGCTCCTGGATCATTTAAAAAATAGAGAGGAGAAGGAAAATGTTCTTTTACAGTGTTATTTACTGGTGGTTCTTGAGGAGTCTCCCACAAAATCTGCTTACAGGAGCAGCAAGGGAACAGAGGAGGGAGAGCCTCCTGGAACAGCCAGGCTGTTGGATGATCCTCACACACGCTTTGTATTTTCCTTAAACCACCTCAGCCACTTCTTAGAAAGGTGAGGGCACAAATCTGCCCAGGGTGTGCAGAGGGCACTGGGGTTTAGCATTTCCCATGCCACCCCTGGCATGTTCCTGGACCAGGGAACCCTGGAATGGTCTGGGTTGGAAGGGACCTCCACACCCATCCCATCCCAACCAGGGCAGGGACACCTTTCACTAGACCAGGCAGCTCCAAGCCTTGAACACCTCAGGAAACAGGATTTTAGCTGAGAAATAAAAGGGTTTTGGGGACTGTACATGACCATGGGAGTCCAGGATGAGGTTTTTCCAAGCTCAAGATGCCATCCCAGAATTGTTACAGACTCCATCCCCTCCTCACCCAGCCTGCAACCCCTGTCTGCCTGGCGCTGTGGTGCATCCCATGGTGGTGTGGAGCAGGCAGCAGCTGTGGGAAAGGAGCTGTAAAGAAAATAATCTGGCCTATTTCTCCACAAAAATGCTGGGAGGAAGGGGCTGGGATGAAGGAGACCCGAGTCCTCTTCCACCCGGCCCCTCCAAGGGTCTCGTGGCCTCGCCAACCAAATTCCAGTTTGCACACTGATGCAGCCTGGCTGACTGGGGGGGGAACTGGTTTGGGGAAAGTGAGGGCAGGACAGGATTTTTGCATGACAAATTTATGTCAACTGCCAAACCCCGTTTTCTCAAGTTTTCTATTTATTTTTTAACGTACTTTTTTGAGGGATGGCCAAACTTAGAGAACTTTAGCCCAAAAGGAATTGTATCCAAAGAATTTATGAGCAACTTAAAAAGAGAAGGCAGTGAGGAGAAACTGAAAGCCAGATGTAACTGCAGTTTTAGATGGCTTTTAGTTTAGTTTCAGATTTTTTTAGGGGCTCTGACAGGGAACTGTTGGATTTCTGCAATGGGTCTGTAATCGGGTATTGAGGCAACCGTGAACTTTTGATCACTTATTTCTTGGTCTTCTGCCCACATCCGAGAGGGAGTATCTGACCATCTCGTTAACCTCTTGCTTTTAGATGCTGAGATGAGGAAGAGAACAGCAGGAATCAGCAGAAATGCTGCAAAAACATGGTTTCAGGAGCTCTGAAACACCCCAAGCAGCGCAGAGCTCCTCTTGAAGGCACACCCTGGGGAAGTAGCTCCAGAGAAAGAAATTGTTCAAATTAAACAGGTCAGCAAGGCCTCCTGGGTTGTATTCCTCATTACACTCACACTCTGGCCTGACCTGGGAACACCAGCAAACCGTGGCTTTGCTGGGGGAGGATCAGGACGGGGTGAGTTGAGGAGGAAAGATCCTGTTCACAACGGGGACAAGCGGCTTTTGAGGGGGACAAAGCAAATCCCCCCCACCAGAAACTGGAGTGAGCTCCTGGAGTGAGCTCCTGCAACACCTGCAAGGGCTCCTTGGCTGGGACATCCTTGGCTGAACCTCTGGCCACCAGGGTGGGGTGAGGGATGAGGCTGAGAGATGCTCAAGGCACAGGATTTCCTCGTTACACAGAAGGGCTCAGATCTTCTTAAATTGGTACCATTTTTTGAGGGAGAAATCAGTAACAGCACTGCAACAGGGCCCAAGGATTACATGGAAAATCTCAGCTAAACCAGGATGGAGGAGACTTGCACAGATTCCGTGGAAAATGGTAAGGGATAATCAGGATAGGGCAAGGACATCAGCATCCTCTGCTGCTCCTTTTCCTCTTCGAAGGAAGGCAGAACTGCAGAATCACAGGATGATTTGGGTTGAAAGGGACCTTAAACTCACCCAGCCTTGCCATGGGCCTTCCACCAGATTGCTCCAAGCCCTGTCCAGCCTGGCCTTGGACACTTCCAGGGACCCAGGGGCAGCCACAGCTTCTCTGGGCACCCTGTGCCAGGGCCTCACCAGCCTCACAGCCAAAAATTCCTTCCCAATATCCCATCCATCCCTGCCCTCTGGCAAAACCCATTCCCTCTGTCACCCCATGCGCTCGGAGCTGACACTTTGGCAGCACCCCTGGCTGATGTGGAGGTGTTGGTGCCCAAGCTGGGCAGAGCAGCCTCCTCCTCCTCCCTCCCCTGCCCTGTGCCCCATCAGCATCAGGGCCTGGTGCTCTCCAGGGTGTTTAGCTCCTCTCTGTGTTTTGCCAGAGACTGTTATTAAGAAATAAGTCTCTGCCTTTTCACCATCCCTCTGAGCGTCTGTCTGATGTCATTCTGTCTGGCAACCGAGGCATCAAAAAAAGGCTCCCCTGGGAGAAATTCCTCAAACAAACAGCCAGCAACAACAAAATAATAACCCATTAAACATAATAAAATGCAAAACCCCACAGCATCCTCCTGATAAACGAGGAGGCAGCGTAACCTCAACTCCAAGCACAGGAAGGTGCCTCCTGCCCCAGCCCAGGGCAGGGATGTGCTCCGTGCTTACCTGGGTGATTATCCTCAGCTGAAGCTGTTGCAGGGGCTGAGATCATGAGGTTCAAGTCCAGGAAAAAATGTGGGCCAGCAACACCTGCTGCCATCGCTCCCACCTGCAGAGCCTTCCTGCAGATCAAGCAGGTTTAGCTCCTCATGGTTTTTAGCAGTTGGGTTTTTTCCCATTGTACGAGGCATTTGCGTGCCTGCAAAGCAAATCCTGGCTCTGCTCCTCCATATCCATTAATTCCTGCAGGCTGCAGGGTGACAAGCACCCAGCTGGGAGCCCCTGGGATGTGTGCAGGCCTCCAGTTTTGGCAGCTCTGGTTTTGATTCAGAGAGCTGCTCACTGAAATAGGTGAGACTGAGGGAAGTTCATGCAGCCCCGTGCAAGACTTCAGCCCCCAAACTGGGGAAAGGCTCCCCTAAGTGCCTTATTTTCAAAATAAAACCAACCAAACAGTGGCTTGGCTCTGGATTTGGATAACAGATTTAGGAAGAACAGGGTTTAATCATAGAATCATGGAATCACAGAAGGCTTTGGGTTGCAAGGGACCTTAAGGACCACCTAGCCCAGCCTCCTGCCATGGGCAGGGACACCTTAAGCCACGGCAGCGGTGTTTGGGGAGGGCTGCCCTGGAAGGGAGTGTATTGCACTGATGAAAAGCCGCCCATTTGAGCTGGATCCCAGCTGAATAATCTTGGATCCATCCCTCACACATCTGTAGCTGTGATCCTCCTTTCCAAGCTGCTTCTCCTCAGAGCACTTCGCAGAGGTCATTGCTCTTTGCAAGCCTCCTTCCCTCCTGCCTTGCAAACATCTCTGCCATTTTCCTCCCTCCTGCTGGGAGGTTTCAGGGCCTTCAGCAGAGCCCTTCTTCCTTTTTCCTGGTGAAACCACCTGCTCTTCACTCAGCTTTCCTGGAAAATGTCCCACCAGCACCTCTGTTGTATAAAACAGGTCCATTTTCATCACCAGGACCCAGAGCTGAGAGTGGAATTTGCTCCTGCTGACAGCCTGAGGCTGGGACGAGCAACCCAGAGCCCCAAAATGAGGTGTTGGTGGTTTCTCTGTGGTTTCACAGGGTCACTGCTGCGAGGCTGAAATGAAATCCAGTGCAGGAGCTTCCCAAGGAGCAGCTCCAGCAGACCTGGGAGAGGGTGTTGAGAAGTACATCCAGCTTAATGGAATGCAGCAGGATTGTACCCTCCTTCCTGCAGGATCTCAGCCCTGGGCCACGCTGGGGTCTCCTGGGTTTGGGTAGTGCAGCAATCTCAGGGCTCACATTCACTGTTTCCATTTTTTCCCAGGGTGGGAAAACTTTTGGAAATTCCTAGGAAACGTCTCTTTTCTCCTGCTGCTTGGGGCCAGTTTCCTTCCTTGGAGATTGCAATGAAAGCAGCGATGTGCCAGTGAGAACAGAACAGAACAGAGCAGAACAGAACAGAACAGAACAGCCTCTCCAGCTCTCCCAGCTATTTCCCGGGAGGTCGCTGCTTCCCTCCTTCCCACGGCAGTCCCATGTGCTCCCTGACACCATCTCTTTCCTTTGCAGCAACAGGGGAAACTGAGGCACAAATCTGACCTTTTTAGGAGGAGACTTTCTCCAGGTCTCTGCATGATCTGAAGAGATGGGGTGCATGCCCCTGTTTGCCAGACAGGGATTTGACTGTGCTTCCATGCTTCAGTTCCCCCTTGAACAGAGATTTTCTCCGCTCTGGGATCCTACACAAATCTCCCTTTCCAGCTGTCTTAGGTGTGACCCTCACTCCCAAGCCCCCCAAAACCCAAATAAACCCTTTTTGGATCTCAGAGGGACTGGTATCTCTCACACTTGGCTCGGGGGAACTGTAAGGTTTTCCAATCATCTCTTAATGATAGGAAAGCAGCTTTTATTCCCTCTCTTCCCCAGTCTTGGCAGGGAAGGTGGAATGTGGATGTGGAGAGGTGCAGCCACCTTTCAGGCCAGCAGCTGCTTTGGGGGATGGGTTAGATAAAGGATTTCCAGGCAGCCCCACACATCCCAGCCAGGGGACTCGCCGGAGCAGGCTGCAGGGGATGGCTGACCAGGATAACGCCGCCTTCACCCCGCGCCATCCCACCTTGGGAAGCCACAGCAACGGCTCCGCTTGGCAGCTCAGGAGTTGCAGAGATAAAACCAGCTCAGCTTGCTCTGGAAAGAGCTGAAGCACAGAGGGATCTTGTCCAAGACATCTTTTGGATGCTCGGGCTGTTCCAGCAGGAGGAAGGAGGAACCAACGCTGCTTTGAAGACCGAGGTGAGTTTTTCCCCCATGCCCTGTGACGGGGGAGCAGGGACATGGCAGGGCTCTTGCCCCAACACATGTTGGGAGGACAAATCAGGCTCAGGAGTGAAACTTTCCAGGTGTTCTTCCATCAGCTCGTTATCCCCTTGGCCAGTCACCCACTTTGCGAGGTGGTGATGGGACAGCAGAGGGACCACCCCGATGCATTAATGGGCAGGAGATGGCACCCAGGGAAGGAGGAGTCACAGATGTGGGCAGGCTGGAGAAGATCCACATCTCTGGGCACATGGATGGGCAATGGATGGATGGAGGGATGAATGGTGGGATGGAGGGATGGATGGATGGATGGATGGAGGGATGGATGGGGGGATGGGGG